>CM031242.1:286265345-286865345 GCA_018340775.1 Taxus wallichiana var. yunnanensis | reverse complement strand
CGATGAAGAGTATCATCGGGAGTGCTTAACATAACTCGAATTATTAGACAAACATCACATAACATCCCTTTAACATCATCATTTATACTAAGAACACATCAAAAGAGCATAAAATAAAGATGTTAAATAATGTGAGTTCAATATTGATGATCTTCTCCTCAAAGAGAATCAAAATTTCATTACTCAAGAAAGGAGTCAATGTGGGAAGTTTTCACTAAATTTGATTGGTCCATATAACAACACTCATAAATGTGGGTCTAGAGCTTATTTCTTAGCCTCACTTGAAGGTAAACCTGAAAAGGAACCCCTACATTCTCTACACTTGTGGCCTTTCTATTGTTAACACATCTACTTCTATGAAATTATTTACATCAAATATTTCTTTCCATTACCAATCTATCACATACTATTGTAATAAAATGGAATTATGTGGTCTCCTATCAGTATCCTATATTTACAACCTTAAAGATGAGCACCATGGATTTTCTCATCACATTTTCCACATGGAAAAGTTCCTCCTAAGAATTAGGAACCCCTTAATCATTACTTCCATCTTCCCCTTATTTTACCAACTGAAAACATGCTAAGGGTACACATGTGCAATTTATATACACATATTTTCCCCTCCCCAAATGGTCTACTAGGCCCATCCTCAACTTAAACAAAGTCAAAAATATATGTACAAATGCATACTTCCAAAAATTTAGACCAATCTCTCAAAGGATAACTACTATACCAATGATTACAATAACAATATAGACTTATCCCTCAAAGGATGGTTATTACACCAAGTATTACCATAAATAATATAGATTGATACCTCAAGTATAACTATTAGTAAAATATTACATCAAAATATGGCCATCAAAATCAAAAATTATAGACCAATCCCTCAAAGGATGGATACCCAATATTATAATGGCTACAAAAGGATTCCCACATTAATCAACCTTCACATCAAAATTCAAAATAATCAAAAGCATCCTAGGAAAGCTTCCACATCGATCAACTTTCCCATCAAAAATAAAACTTCCCACATTGTTCGGGTTTCAAAAATAAAAATATAACCGAGGCACAAGCCTATAAACCATTCAAGAAGAGCCTATTCTCTCCGATAACAACTACATATGAATCCTTTCCATGTTGAAGGAAGGTTTACAATCTCATTCCATATATATCCATGATCTTACATGTGACTAAATATTGTTATTTATAAGTTAAAATTTGTTACAAGGCCTCAAGTTCATTGTCATACATATTAAATTTACCATCAAATTATATATATACATATACATATACATATACACATATACATATACATACATACATACATACATACATACATATATATATATAACCTAGTTGAACACCAAACATATTATATCAACTCTTGACCCACGATGAAGTACATTGAAACATACACAAATCATTATGCTTAAATCACATCACATTAGCATCATATCAATACATCTAATATATTCAAACATCTCAAAATCAAATCAAAAGCTCATACATAACATCAAATCAAAATTAATGACATCAAATGACGAAAATCACACATACACAATATATATATATATATATATATATATATATATATATATATATATCATAAAAACATTTATAAAAATTCCTCAAAGGGGGCTCAATACATCCGATTCATATACAAAATATGCCAACTATGGGGTAAACTAAAATTTAGATACTCTATCACCACCTTGACCTCCCTCTAGCCCTCCATCATGTCCCGGATCTCTCCAAGGTTGTGTAATACTACCAATGCTCATTGAGGTGGCCTCGTCAAGCCAAACTACACTCGTTCACTCTATACTTGATATAGTGAGGTATATTTAGGAGGTGCTCTATCACAAGCCACTCATAATTTCACATCTCATCTCCCAAAGCACGATAGTGCTCTATAGCCACAAAAATCAAAGGTCTCATATGACCTCCACCTACCGTAACACTCCTCCAAAGAGTAACTATGACCTCCCACACATCGGTACGTACTATTTTTCCTCAACCTAATGAGGCCTCTGAATCCATACCTATCTCCCCATAATTCACCCAAAACACCTCTCGCTAATGGTGGTATCTATCTTTCTACAGCTGAAAAGTGTCATGCTCCAAGCGTGCTTGATCTCACTCCTACAATATAGCATCCCTCTCCTTTTGGGCCATATCCCAATCCACTATCAACTAGTCCCTCTCTATATAAATTAAATCAAATAACACTTGTAGTCTCCCTAAATATTCATCACCCTCCTCCTCTACCTCCCTACCTTTCAACTTCTTCCCTACTCTATCTACTCAGACACCCACCTTTGTGTCCACCACTCATTAAAATCCTTAACTCGCTCATCCATCATCAACATCATAACCCTCACCCCCACTCTATCTCTTATTGTGAATCATCTACCACCGGTGTCTTTGGTAGGTCTCTCTCGAATCATCTCACCGATATGCAATCAACTCACTAGGTATCTATTGTGGTAACGTAAATAACCCGCATACTGGGTAATTGTACAACTTCAATCATTTCCACTCTCCACCCATGACTCCACTAGACCCATCTCAAACCATCCAGGTTATATGTTCATGGTAGACCATGTAGGAAATCTAACATATTTCTTTCGAACAACATTTTCTATAGATAGACCACTAAGGTGCTAAGCATAATAGGTCTCATCTTGCCCTACCCCATCATCTCTTATCCAATTAAATCACCATCTCATAAACCTAACTACATACTATATGGGGTCCCCCACCCTCTAAGGTAGACCGATGGCCTCACTAAAATAATATGCTCATAGGTCAAACAATGAAGAAGAAACCACACATCCAAACTAAATCTTCTTCCATTCACATAACCCCATAACTCACAAAGTATACCTATGCTAGTAAGTTAGACCCCTAGGCATACACAATCATGTGCTCCATGATCTTCACTACTAAATATGATAATGTCCATGGAAAAATACCTCATCCGAATCTGAAAGTGCATAAAATTAAATGGAAAACATCATCATGCGGTTCCTGATGCATCCTCCTTACAATAACTCTCAATATGAAACCCCCCTATATATTTGATAAGCCGGGGCACTATCTACATATAATCGCCTCATTTTCTCCATATGGGTCTCTTGTCTCCCCTTAAATTAGAAATTTCAAAATATGATACACATCCTCCAAAGTGTAATCATCATATCTCTAGTATTTAACAAGAATTTCCTTGTACTTGGGTTCCACCTATCCAATAAATCCACCATCAACCCGACATGTCTCACAATCCACTTTGGTAGTGGCGAATCCCCCTAAACCAACTACCGACAAATGATCCCACTCTTTATATGCCACATCACCTCTAGTTCCTCTTACATGTATGTGATCCTAACCTAGAGGTATATAATATCTCTCACCTATAACAAGAAGTGAAAATCACATCCATTAGTCGTCTTATCCAATAAATAAATAAATCACCACCGATTGTCAATCAACAATGATTTACACATGTTGATTGAGGGTGATCTTCCCAATTTCCACATATCGTATGATCAGCGATGATTGGGCGTTACGCCAACAAATTTCCAAATACATATAAAAATAGATAATAAATAAAATAATACACAAAAATAAAAATAAAATTACAAAACTCAAATCTACTTAATCCTCTCCTCGTCTCATTTGCCACTTTCGACCACTCATGTTTACCTTCATATCTTAAAACACTCAAATTGATTTCTCATAGTCACAAATCACAATTCAAACACATACAAATAATCCAACTTAACACCCAACTCAGCTTATATAAACCCAATTTATAGGATCCATGCCGACCAGAAATCGGAGCCGATCATCCCCATAAGCGCTCGGCGATCACCAATTACCACTCATAAAATCCCTTTTTAAACATTTTATCAATTTTGGTCTTCTATACCTTTCCAATTACACTTTGACGCCATCTATAGCTCATACACCTTTTCTTTTAGGCCCAAAACCTTGTCAAAATTCTATTGTTTGACCATACACACATTGTGTATATCTTCCTCTAAGCCATTGGTCCCATGGCTTTGAACATCCACGCGAGATAGCTCTCATTGGATCCTCTACTAGTAGTAATATTCTTGAAGCATGTGCCTTTAGGATTTCCACATTAACATCACCCCTTGAGGCAGTACAATGTACCCTATAAAGTGTTTCTAATACTTATAGAATCTTTTTATATTCCTCGACATTGTAATTTCAATCTACAATCAAACCTCAAGCATCCTAAAGAAAACCCATTTAGAAAATCAAAATCTTTTCAAACTAATTACCCACATAGAAAACCATTGGCTTGAGGCTTGAATAATATCTTTAACATAAAAATAGGGCATATTTATATTTGTTTTTGTCTTATGCAACCCGTGCCTACCGACAACTCAACAAAATAGGAAAATGTATATACCTCTTTTTACCCCTAGGTGACCCTAAACATATTAATAGCATTATCATTATTTAAAATATTATCACTATCATAAGTCCATTATCCCGTAATATAATCTACCATCGTAAAACCCCATATATGTACGTACAATATCATTTAGCCCCTAACCACCTAAAACAAACCTAACGTAATTTACCCTAACCTTCCTTATCCCATAACCTCTTCTTACCTAGATTCCTAACCTCCCATTATTCGTAAAACAACCTCAATCCTTGGATGGCAAGTGGTTTCAATTATTTTCAATCCTTTCATAGTTTATTTTTAACCTCTCCAACTTGATTGATGGTGATCACTATAGATTCCATTGATCCTATTTAGTCACCCTTCTTCCCCATTTTTTACTTAGATAGAGATTAGATTTATGAATAATTTTTGAGACACTACATGACCTCACGACATTAGACAATCTTTCACACTCTGTTGTCATCTATTAAGGTTCCTTATCAAGAACTCAATCTTACATTTCAAGATCTGTCATCCTCAACATCATCCAACAAGCTATAATGCACTCTTTTTCACTATTTTAATCATATTTTACATTATTTACAATTTATAAACACTTGAATTCACACCCCTAGATAATCACCTTACATTCTTCCTTTCTTTTAGCCATTAATTCAATTCTTTAGCCAATATGCCAAATTACTAAGGATTTCTCGATCCCCAATCATCGTCGATTGGAGCATCAAACCACTTTGCATCTCATTGACTCTTTATATGTACTCAAATCTCTACTCTCTGCATCTCTTTGTCTATAGCATCCCTCCGCTTCATATTAGAATTTCCAACCTCTGTTTTAGATCAAACGTAGTCTTTTTATCAAGCCTTGCTAAGAATAAATCATTTTCCCCAATCAACACCGATTCACAATCAATGTTGATCCCTATAATTTCTCCTTATATTGATATATTATCATCCAATTTTACTAACAAATAACTTTATCATCATGTCTTTTCTTTAGATGATTGTTCCAGGAAAATTATATCTCATTACAAGTATCTACAATCTCTTGATTCTATAATAACCCTTAGTGTGGTAGATGTTTGACATATTCAATGAAATCAACTTGTGTGTCATTTCCATCACACCCAAAATAAAATATATTGAGGAGAAAATTGAGATCATATAAGAAGGTTCAAGAATGGGAATCTACGGAATAGTTCTCGCTTCACTATTTCAAAATGTTTAAACTAGTTGCAGCCCTTACCTGAAACCTATCAAGCAGAGGAGGATATCCCTATCCCTATCAAATACTAATCTTATTATCATTATCTTATTTCATTATCAAATCACTTCGTTGTAAACACTAGTTGACATATCTCAAGGAAGCCCATTGGAATCTAGTATCGGCCTTTATTGAGCACCTCATTTAATGAACTATCTAATATCTATCTTGTTTAGCTATATTTTCATATAGGTACTCGCTCGGTGAAAGGAGGAGTCTTCAACATTGTTTACGTATCTCGGTCATCCCGACATTATATTTTTGGTGGAGGTATCGAGAAAACCTACTATTTTATATTTTTGGTGCTTCATCATATTATTGACTAACCAAAATTCACCTCAATCACCTAGGATGATGTAATCACCATTGAAATAGATAAGTTATTCATTTCAAACTTTAGGGATGAACTTGAGATTATTCATTCATTCATATTTTGGATTACTTGAGAATAGTGTAATTTTGGAATGCAAGATTCACCGAAAAAATTTAGATGATACACTTGATACGTTTTATTGGTTCTTTTAGTTCCTCGAGGAGCGGTTGAGATACTCGACTAGAGATTTTGTTGACAATTATCAGAATAACCGGATTCATTGGGTAATGCACAAAGTGATATTTATTACCTTGGGTCTTGGGAACGCACTACAAATGTGTGTTTTATACCCTTCTATGGATGTGATCTTTACATACCCTATTGTTGTGTGTTGCATTTATCCTATTATAAACCTATTTGTTTAGATTTTGTGTATAGAAAATGTTTGTTGTTTCCTCGTTAAATCATGATTGATTATTGGCTTCTCCACCTTGGTTAGGTGAGTGTTGAGTATATACACTTCCTTGTTGAGGATTCAATCTCTGCTTGGGATGGTGGTCTTGATTGAATTACTATCATAAAAAGGTGAAAATTGTGATAAATGTGAATTTTCTTATACTATGGTTCTTGGTGTGGATGACCCCGTAATGTCTTACCTTGGTGGTAACCATTTAAAAAAGTTAAATTTACTAGTTAAGTAATGAAAATAATCAAATGTAACTATTTAACAGTTGAAAATGTTAAGGAACGTATGATTAAGAAACTAGAATTAAGATAAAGCACTTTAAGAAAGTTTGGTAATGACTATGGAATTTCATTAGAATTCAATATGGTTGCGAGAACTACCAATCTTCACAAAACATAAACAATTTGAAGGAAATTACAATATTTTTTCTTGTCTTCTAGTGGTCATATTGTAACGATAAAATGTTTTTCTAAGAAACATTAGTCATTTTTGGCCTTTACTTCCTTACATTTAACCTTTTACTTGGGCATCGTGTCACATCGAGGACGATCCTAATTAGGGAGGGAGATGTAGTACCACCCACTCACCACCTCATTCACCCTCTTGTATAAGTATCTCGAGGTAGCATTTGAAACAATGGGGAAAATGAAGTAATTCCTTTCATCAACCATAAGTTAGGGCTCGACAAATAATTTAATAATGTCATTGATTGATGTGGTATAAGAAAAGTATAATCTAAAGACGTTGAAATAGATATTTGTTGACGTAATTCATATAGATATAAGATTTTAATAATATATTGTTATATTATATTTATTTTCATAAAATTCGGGTGAACTTATACTACACCATCATAGTTAGATAGGTCTCTTGATATTGATATTTCTCATAAATTTAGATAGATGTATGTCATATTTATAATCAAGTTTTATACCACGATAATAACGTGTGATATTGATAATTTTTAAAATATAATAGAAAAAATGAGTTTGTTTTTCAAAATAAAATAAGAGAAAATAAGAAATAAACATACACACTTATATATAGTTAGTTACACACATATGTATTAGATGTGTAAATAAACAAATTGAGAAATCCTGAAACGTGGATTAGGGTAAAGTATATATTTTGTTTTAGGTTTTTCTTTGGAGCTTCTGTGTTTTTTTGGGGTGGTCGCCATGTAGGAATAAGTAGGAAAACTCTTATGAAAATGTCTTGTCACGCCTAAAACATAGCCTTTGTATACATACTCCACGTTTTTGCCAAATTGGGGGCATTGAATAGGCATGGAAATTTATCAAAACATATTACTTGGGGATTTTTATGAGTTTTCCATGTAAAATCGCTGGCATTTTGGGACTTACCCTGAGTGTATAAGCTTCGTTTTCACCTTAGCTGCAGGTTACACACAGGTTCAATGAGGAGAGGTTGAAAATACTTATTTCAATGGTGTTATTTTCAAGCCTAAATGTGCCCATGTACTTTGAGGAAACCCTCAAATTTACCATCAATGTGCCAATAAACATGTAGCGGTTTTGAGGAATTATTTTCTTGGTGCTTTTATTAGATTAAGTTGTCTTCTAATAGTATCTTTAAAACAGACAATTAGAAGATGTGGGAGTTTATTGTTAACTTTGCACAATGTGTGTCAGATTAGAAAAGTTTGAGAGTTTCTAGGAATGCCCGATTTAGTAGATGGTACTTAGAAATTATTGTATGCCAAATTTTTCAGCAACTCGATTTGTTTTTTAGATTTTTGGGGCAGTACCAGAGAGTTGGGGATGTAGCAGTGGATGAATACATTAAGATAATATTTTTTAGGATGATTGTTCATGTGTGTACGAAATCCCTTATTGAAACCAAGCAGTTACTTGTATAGAATCTCATGTTGTTGGCTTTGACTCCATCTCAATGTTTGTCTCGACATCTTTCCCAAATTTTGGTGGTAGTTTCCATGCTACCTAACATGAATGTCGTATAGGGAGATTAATAAAGTCATAAAAACATTTTAACAATATTTCTCAATTAAATGTGGATTGCATGCGGAACTTCTTAGAGCACCTTCACACTCCATATCTTCATTGGACATGCATGGATTCACTTCTCTTTTTAATTATTTTTATTTTGTTTTTGTTTACAAATATTTAAATGTAAATATCATTTTAAGATTGTATTATTTGGATTTTATGTTACTATATCTATTTACACCACATTTGTGTATCAAGTAAAACTAATGTCAAGGACAACCACCTTGGATGGCATGCCAAAACACCTTACCCTAAAATAAACCAATATGAACTTATATTGTATGCTTCATTAGCACACGCCATGTAATAGTCAAACTAGTTTGAAAAACATGCTCTACAACACAAACTGGTAATTTTAACCAAGCTCAATTATTCCAAGTGTCTCCCAAAATTGACATGCAACAAGTGCCTTTATGTCTCTCCTTCATTGGTGAACTATCATAGCTTCTTATTTTATTTATGGTGACCCAATCCAACCTATAACTTTTTTCCAAACACTTGGCGATTGTATTTGCGAAATGGGTTTCCGCCCACTTTGAAAAGTAGTTTGCTAGGATAAACCATTTTCCTATGACCAAAACCTCAAGAAACTAGATCATATTATGTGCCTAAGGTACCAACAAAAAAATTTTGACCCCACATTCCTCTTCATTTTTATATGGATAATACTATAAAATTTATTTCACCCATTACCTTCTAAAATGCATTTTTGTGCACTCATATTAGAGGCCACCGAGCGTAGTTTTTTTGTAGAGAAAATTGTTGTTTTCATCAAACTGGCACTAAAATTTTGTTGCAGTTTGAGCCTCGGCACAATTTTTTATTCTATAAGTTTCTTGTAATTTTCTATAGAGAAAATAATAGGGTAGATATTTTATACATTCTATTTGGGGATCCCACACCATTTTTGTAGGCCCATTATGTGGCAATGTGGCCTAGTTTGCACAATGGTGTAATAAGGGCATGAAGACTCATGTTGACTCTCCGAGGTTCATACTAAAACTGATGTTATGGTTGTAATTACGTATGTTGAGTAGAAATATGATATTTGGTTCTCTTAAAACAACATTACAAATGGAAATTTGAAAACACATAATTTGGCACATTGATCTAGATCCCTCAATTTTCAATAGAAAAACAAGACCTACTAGAGGTTGTAGAACTTGGTGTTACCTTGAAAAGATTATGAAACATATGTGTAATGAATCAAATATTTTTTTATCTCTCTTGCTTTGGTTTTGGAATTTTTTTTGTTAACTAAGTAATATGAATGATTGTATCTCTCTCTAATCTCCCTCTCTAAAACTTTGAAAATTTTGTTTTATTTGAATAAGTATGTGATAGTGGGTTTTTTCTCTCTATATGTTTATATTAACTAGGATTTTTATAAGTGATTTATATGGGAGGGGTGTGTCCATGCCAAAGCATGTTTTGTTGACCCATGATAATATGGTTTTCCGTGTTGCATGTGGCAAGATGATATTATTTGTTTGATAAAAGAAAAATTGAATGTTATCTTTGTACATGGTCTTATAACATGTTACTTTGGTATTGGAGAAAATGTATTATTTTATTATCTAAATGTACTCCTATATGGTTTGTATACCGAAACAAATTGACTTATTTTTATTTGTAATAGAGATCAAAGTATTGGAATAATTATAGATAGTGTATGAATAATCATATAAAGATGCTTTTGAATACTATCTATCAATTAATGATTTTGTTGCATTGTAAAAAAAGGGAATTCATCTTTTTATGCATGTTTGGAAATGATTGAGTTGAAAATAATTTTCATTTCATTTATTAGATTCCATAGTTTTGAAGAAAGTTAATTTAGCTAAAAATGTCATTTTCTTTCAATTTGCTAAATTACGTGTTAGAGAGCTTAAACTTGGATCCTCGCTTTATAACTTTGTAAAGTAATATAGTTGTTTTGGATAATACAATGTGTGCTAATCTTTAAACCCTTTCACCTTTAGTTGTCATATTATTTGAATCATACGTTCCCTAGTATGATGCATCCTAGTTATTTAGTTTAGTGTTTTATCTAATGCTTATAATAGTAAGATGTAAATTGGAAGGGGGTTAATTAAAATGGTAAAGAGTTATAACACTATTGGAAATGACATTTGAATATGGTTATCTTAAATTCAACTTAAACTATATTTTTATGATATTATGGCTATGGTCACCATCCCATCCTTTATGGGTAAATCTACTTGACTCATGTAGAGTTTAGTGGGGAATGGTATTTCCACTTATAGGTGATTTTAATATCCTCATCTATTCATGGATAGTTTTGGTTTTGAACCTTTGGAAATGTCTAGGTAGTTTCTCCAAACCAACATTATTGTCCATTCTAAGTACTTGGTAGCTAGTGTTTGACAATTATAAATAGGGGTGTTAGAAGGATTGTAAGAGTATATCATGGTGATTTGGAACAATGGAAAGAAATATAATGTTAAAATATTATGAAGGAATAATATTAATTTATTTAATAGTATGTGTATGATGGTATTACATTGTAGAAGAAGCTATAAGCGTGAAACTAATGTTTTCTTTACCAATTATTACTCGTGTATTAATGGGAACATATGGGTATTGTGTACATATGGTTTTGAACCACACTTTAATTATAGACTTGTTTGGATGGGTATGTATTTAAACTTAGCTATGACCCCATGGCAGGTTGTAAGTGTTACAAATAAGTAGTGGATGGTCGCTTAATTTTTACCACGAGAATTGATAGGTGGAGACTTAACTTCACAAGGTCAATGTAAGATCAACAAAATTAAAGGACTTAATCCCAGATATGGTTTTCATGTGAATTTATATTCACCTTTAGTGATGTCAAGTAAAAAATGCTTAAAATGATAGTGTATATGAATAAAAATAAAAGAAATTACTCTTGATGTCTTAACGCAAGCGAAAAGAAAAAACTCGTAATTTGTTAGGATAACATATGGTTTTGGTGGATGTTGTAAGTGGGAAGGTTCAATGTTTAACCAAAATAAAATATAGTAAAGTTGAAAATGTAAATCAAGGGACCTATATACATGGTCATAAGAAATAAATCTTTCCTTTCTCATATCCCTATTAATTGTATCATACTATACACATTTGTGTGGATGTGGATTGGCATTGTCATTTCTTTTGTGATAAAATTTTTGCTCAATAATTGTGGTTACCTTTAACCCTCGCTAATACCGAAGCAAGTAATTTAATAAAATGTAATTATGAAATATGCAAATAGTCATGATTATAAATATTGCTTTCCTCATCCTTATAGTTGCTGTTATAGCCTTCGCTCAAACTCAACTAGGTGTATAATGCATAGTTTATATCAGAAATATTATTTAAAAAAAAATTATGTTCATATTTGAACACACAAACCTTTGTTCCTTAGTGCGCTATTCGATGGATCAAATTCATGCATGAAGGATATTCTTATCCAATCTTAGACATTTTAGTAGAATAAATTCCTTAGGATTGTAAGTGGTTCAATGAGTGATCCTCTTAATAACCCATGTTCGTGGGTTACTCTTGTGTAAGGTCCCTATCCTTTGATTATCTTTATTCATTGATGAGAATATGGTTTCAGTGGATGAATATTAGATGTAACAAGATTACTAGAAATAATGTATCATTTCATGGTCACACTCTTCAACTAATTGATTTTCTCCGTCTTACTACCGTAAAAGGACGATAAATGGTGTTCAACCCACCTAATGTACATGTAAGATGAGGATAGATTCTAGAATGGATCCTAGAATTAAATGAACCTCGCATGAGATGGGGAATGATAAGTCATTAAGTTATTTTACATGCTTCGCATATGTAACAATCCTAACTAACAATTTCAATGCATGCTAAAAAAAAATTTGTAAGCCATGTCCTCACTAGATTTATGTGAACGTAAGTGTTAGTGCTTATGTAACTTGTGATCAATGCAGCTATTCTTAAGTGATCATCATATAATAGCAACAAAAATATCAATTTTTATATTATATTTTGAGTGGTGAAACTATGGAAATTACAATTACTTTAAAATTTGGCCCATCTTATAAGGTGATATACATTAGGTTGTGTTTTTTTATTGTCAAAATTTTATGTTTGAAAGCGTAATAGTGTCAATATCATTAAAATGTCATCAAATTGAAAAATAAATGAAGTTTTACTTTTTAAATTGTTTTATTCATAAAATTTTATCTTGACAATATTATATGTTGTCATTATAATAGATTCATCATCAAACTTCAAAAATAAAAAAATTCCTTATGAATATATTTTTCAGTTGAACCTAGCATTCAATTTGTACAAAATATTGAGCCTAATGTTTAAATTTGTTGAGTAACTAAAGAAATGACATAATGGAGGATGGAGGGATCAAAGGTTGGAGTTCAATTAGAAACCACTCGTCAATCACCACCTACAAGGCCACATAAATATTTGGTGACAGTTTTTTAATTTTGTTTTCTTTCAATTACATGTATTATGCACTTTCCATGTTTGTATGAATAAATGGAAATTTCAAATTGATGGGGGGAATAATTCGAATTTTCTATTTTTGTAATGAAATATTTTTCTATTTGTGTATGAGTATAATTTCATGTTTCATACCTTGAGGTGAGATATGATGAAAGTATTGTACATTTTGATGTGGTTGTTGGTAATCCAATTCTAGAACTATGATTTGTGGTTTGTGGTAAACCACTTGCAAAACCACCACTTTTGGTTGTTTGTAAACTACCTTCAAGAGCATCATTTTTGGTTTGTGCTAAACCACTTGTAAAAACACCTTTTTGGTTTTTGGCTAGCCATATGAAAAATATCATTGAGGTTTGTGGTTGTCTTATGAAAATCACCAAATCATGAAATTAGGTGTAGATACAAGATAAATTTTATCCATGTTCACATTATGGGGGAATTCTATGGACATTAGCAATTTCATAGTGCTCCATACTAATTTTTTTGTTAGTGAAGTGTTCAAACCAGCCTCCACCATAATTAGATTTTTTTAGAGTCAATCCCATAACTATAGGATTGAATCCTATAAATTGTAATATAAATTATGAGTTTGATGCATTGTAACAATACAATTGTTGTGCCTTAATGTTTTTGCAAAGTAAATTTGATCATTGATCATAGTAAATTATCCTTTTATAAGTGTTTTTATAGTGTGAAATGAAACCCAACCAAAACTTCATGGAAATAAAAGAGGTCTTAAACTTGTGGTTTTCGAATTAACAAGTTTGGATGTTGATTCCCTATTATTTTTAAAAAAATTACACTCTTTTTACTCATCATATTTATCTCGTGTATACTCCACACAAGCCAACACTTTTTTGTACTAGAAGGATGATTTTTTAAATCTAAAATGTCATTCAAATATATTTAATGTATTTTTGAGATCTTGTATTCTTGTTCTATTTTTAAAAATGTGGTTAAAATGATTTCTGTTTTGAAATCAATTTCTTGAAGTTAGCTAATGTCTTATTATAGTTATTGTTTTATTTAGTTCCTCTTCCAACTATTATAAAATCTTATTACTAAATAATGTCCTAGCTAGGATAAAATACATTTTTTTTTTTGTTCAACCTAAATTTCCCAAGGATGTTCTTAGATTTTTTCCTAAATTTTATGGCAATGGGAATGCTAAGAGGCATGTTATTGATTTTGAGAACACTTTGAGTATATTAATTACACAACATGAAGAAGTGGCTTAAAGTTTTTTTATATTCACTTTAAATGATCTTGAATATGGATGGTTTATAGGTCTGAGCCATGTTTCAATCTCTACCTAGGAGGATCTATATGATTTCCATATTGGAAACACAAGACATCTCATAGATCCATTCATAGTCATAAATAGTAAATTTATAATTAAAATAAATTACATGAAGAACTTAGAAGATTTAATGAAATTTTTAGGATATTCTTTGAAGTATTCCAATCATCCTGTAACACCTCTGCCATCCTTTCATTTGTACTTGCTCATTGTGAAATGGATTACAATGTTGACATGTGATTTTTCTTGAGTTGTTTCTCTGTAGAATAGATTAAATCATGTTGCTAGATTAATGTTTATCTTAGCTAGGATTTTTGTGATCAATAATCCATTTATTTCCATGTACTCTTGAATTGTGATGTTTACTTAATTGGTTCAGTAAAATTAATTGGATGTCTTCAGCTTGTGGAAAGTTGAATCTCGTCTTGGAACTATTTGGTAAGCTGGTAAAATTGGAAAATTATCCTAAGTCAATAATAAATTATTATTATTATTGAGAATTGATTAAGAAAATACCTCGGATCAGTTTCATTGATCCAAGGCATTCCCTTAATTTGATCTGCAATTTTGATTAATGCAAGAGATTACAGTTGTTCATTTTTTTGTGGATTATCAATTCATACTAATTGATCTTGGTGACTTGTTCCAGTTTTCCTATGATTCAGCCCCGTATTGAGGGCTGGAAGGTGTCAAGAGTTGGCTCGAGTAGCACTACTCCATTTGAAAAACATCACCCAGCTGGTAAGGTTTGGTTGTGGTAGTTATTAAGCCTAGACTATGACTACTATTTTGTTAACATTTGAATTTCTATGGTCTAACCTAAGACCTAAGGCATATGAATTATATTGGTTTCTTGGGAACCTAACCTAAATTAATCTATGCTAATTTTGATCTAATCCCTAACCTATGATGATAAGGAAAGGGGACTTAGACCCTAACTCAATGTTTAACCGGTCGGCATTGGGAAGGGGATGCATGGTCAATGGTAAGTGGGTGGTTACCGCCACCCTTGCATGTACTTGGAGATTTGATTTAATTTTCATTAATGGTAGACACCGCCACTCCTTAGCGTTAAGCCAAATTCAAATTTGGAAGGTTGCTAAAAATGACTCTAACAAGGTTGTTTGGTTGGATAAACAGTTAGAAGCTAACCTAGAAGAGGTTAGAGGAAGTCAGTGGGTTGGTGGGATGAATGGACTATCGACAAGCATTGATGATTTGGAAAAACATTCCAAAATACCTAGGGGAAAACATGCTAGATTCGGCGAAGGAAGTATTGTTTTTGGTTTTCCATTTGGTCATTTTGTTCTCCTTCTTGCTCTGCAAATGGAGGTTTTGGGTGTTTGAACTGGTTTTCGATTTTGGTTTGAATCTTTGCTTCTCTATTTCATGGAGAGACTGTTTGGGAAGATTTCTATGGAAAGGTGGAGAAAGTTTTGAGTAGATTTACTACTTCAACTGTAGAAGCTATTATGGAGTTAGAAGAAGGTTCTGAGAGCTAGAGGAAGACTTCAGGAATCTCTACTAGGCATGATAGGATCTAATCCCTTGCAAAAACTTTCTCTATCTAATTAGTTCGTAAAAATAACTCTGCTTATTATAGAAAGCATTTCGGGGTTCTAGGTTTTTATTATTGCACAATAAATGGAATCCTTTGCTTGGTAAGTAGCTATTAGAACTGGTTTTAGATCTTGAAACTGTATACTTTATTTTATCATGGTTGAAATGTCAGTTTTTATCACATAATTGTTTTGGATGTGTTTGAATCGAACTCACCTTGACTGTGATGAAAGGAATGAATGGGAGATATGAGTTGCATGTGCATATATATTAGTTTAGAGTGGTTTTGTAGTGTGTTTTTTTATCTTTGTTTGTTATTTGAGGTCTATGGAATGCATGTGTATATCTTTAAAGAAAATATGACCCTGTGTTATGGGTCAAGTTGGAACTTAATCACTTAGTCGGGTTAGACTGGTATCGTTTAATGATATGGTCATCTATTTGGGTCTTTGTTGTATTTTGGTTCGAATACTTAAACCTTTAATACCTGTAACTGTGGATTCAATAGGATTTTCTCTAGAACACCCTCATGTGGATGAGTTGTGATTCAAACCAGTTGGGTAAGATTCGTTCAATGGGTTTTGATCATTCTTGGATACTAGCCATTGCCTTGCATCTTAGATCATTTGGGGATTAGGCAATACCATGTTTGATGAAATGAGGATTTTGTTTCATTCTCTTTCTTTGTGTCTGTCCCTTCTATGAGTGATTGTTTTGTGTTGGTCATTTGATAGGCTTGGATATTGTTTTGAGTTGGTCTTTAGAAAGGCTTGAGTCATAGTCTTATTCTCCTTCTCAAACTAGTAGAGTAGGCTAACCACTGCATGTGTTTGGTGCATTCTTATGTGGATTTATGGGTCTTAGTTGGTAGGGTACCGTTATTCTAATGGTGTTGACTATTCCTTATCTCTTTCTTGGATATTTTGAAGTGGTCTTGTGAAGCTCGACCTGTAGCTATGATTGTTTCGAACCAGGGAAGTTTAAAGTCTACCTAGGGGTTATTGTGAATCCTTCTGTGAACTATTTGGATCTTTGGGCGGACTTCTAGTGTGCTAACAGTATGTTGAACTATTATATCTTTTGGTATGTTTAAGTTTTGATCACTATTTTTATTAATCTTAAATGATTAGGTTGGAGCCTTGACATGGACCAGTTGGATGGTTTATTAAACTTTCCTTTGAGTGTTGATCAAACTAAACTCTTCTCGATACTTGATCATACGAAGATGATCAAGGATATCGTTTAGTCGGTTGAAAGGTTGTTGACTGTGATCTTTCTCTGCCTTGGTTGAGTCATTTTTTTCTTAGTTTGAATGATGTATTCGGTTAAGTATGATTCCTTACCAACCTTGTATGGAATACTTGTATTGACTTAATATTATCTCATTGATGATTATATGTGTTGTGTATTCCAATGACTTGCATGCACTCTAAATTGGTTGAAGCCAAGTTGTTCTTGTTTAGATTGCTTGTCGATAAGTTAAGTTGGATTTGGGCCTTGAGAGCTTGTTGTTGTTATTTTTATACTCAGTTGTATAAATCTTGTCCAATCTTTAGATTGTTGGACTGTTGGAATTGAATTAATTTTTGAATGTCACTGATTGGATTCGAGTAAAATGTTTTAATCATGTAGTATGGGCTGCATGATTAAGGCATTTTCACTCTTGCTTGCCCACCTATTGTTATGTATACTTGGCTTTGCATTATTGGTGTGATATTGCTTAAGTGAGAATGTATACTTATATGGTTTTGGGTTACTTGTTGGCTGAATATGGATGAATGTTAAATTTTTTTCTTTGATAGTCTTCTAGTTGATAGAAATTAGACTCATTTGGATAGTTAGATGCTAACATTGCAGGGTTTTGTGATACACTTGAGTATGGTACTTCTGAAGTGTTTAAACAAGAAAAGATATTTTTGAACCCTTGACTGATTTCTATTAATAAGCAATGTTCCTTTTTGAAGTTGTTAGTTAGAACATATGGTTCCAAGGATTTAGCTCCTATCATGCTCAGTTCAAATGAAATAATAGATGCTAATACTCTTACAAATAAATTTCATGAAAAAGGAAAAGAGGGAGACTTATGGAAAGTTGAATTTATTCTATTGATTAAAGAAATGTGTAGTCAATTTTACTCCCACTATAAAAGGAAGGAATCCCATGCGTGTCAGCCTATCACCTAGTAGAAGCTGAGCACTCACCCAAGGCACACGTGGGTGCCGAGTCTCTCTTTTATGTGAGTTTTAGTGGGAAGCATTCATCTATGATTAGTATAAGAGTATTCAGGAAATAATTTTAGACATACAAGAATCATAGGGCTCAGAACGGCCTCCAGATCCTTGTAGTTTCTTCAGACTCGAGTGTTTTAATATACTCCATAACATATATTGTAACAGAAGGAAGGATACAATCATTCATTCATAGTATGAAAGGAAAGAGAACTCCTATGAACGAATTATACATAAAACCCACTCATATTCATATCTAATTGTAATAGGTAACCTCATTGTATTCATCGTTTCATTACAAAGAGCCATAGAGAGCAGACCGCAGTCATGCACATCACTAGGCTTGTATAATTATGCCAAAAGGAAAAAGAAATTACAATGCTAAGCTTAGTACATTCCCTTCTGCATCAAAGTTCCACTCATAGTAATCCTACGAGCTTCACCCATGTTATCTTTCTTTCTATGTATCCCTCCTATCTTCTCCTCTTATGTCTATCTTTTCATCCTCTTTTCTCCTCGTATCTTCCTCTCCTTTTCTAGTTAGTAAGCACTTGTATTTATCACCTTGCCACACCCTCATATCCATTTCCAAGTGTCGAATGTGGTCCTTCAGTGAGCATTTTTCCTCAGGCCTGAGATCTCCACTCCATCTCATGATGGTCCTCTAGAAGATTCCTTCGTTGGCATGCTCTTTCCTGGGCCACCTGTTGCCAGGCTGACATCTTATTTACACGTAACCGATCATGCTTTTCACGTGTTATTCCTTTGTTTCTTAAATTGGCTAAGTCCCAAACCTCCTTTCGTGTGCCATGCAAACCATATGCCTCCTTAACTCTTCCTCTTGCGTGCTTTTTCCTTGTGCGCCCTTCTATAACTGGGGTCCCGCGCTCCCACACCCCTTCCTACTTAGTCAATATTCCAAGGGTCTAACATCGCCCCACACTACGCCCGCTCTCCACCCTCAGAAACATTCTACTTGACCAGGGTGTAAGTTGTTTCAATGGAACCAAGATGTAGACAAATATTACAAAAATGAATAAGGAATGAAAGAATAGGGGAAAGAATGAAGAATGGGGTGGGACATTAATTCGAAGGTTGGGAAAGTCCTGTCACAGATATGCCTCCAGCTTGCTCCATACTTTGACCTCGCCCTTTTCCTTCTAGCATAGGTCACCCACTAGGGTGCTCACTTCATCAAAGCTTAGACCAGCTCCCTGGGTGCCCAAGATGTCCACAATTTGTTCCATTTCCTTTCCCAGTCCATGAGCTTGTCCATTCTCCTTGTAACTGGGGTACAATGCCTTCAATCGGGACTTAGTTGAGCTTCTTAAAGCCTCAGTGCCTCGATTTCTTTTCTACCTCAGCCGTAACCTTGTCCCTTTCTTCCTTATCCCCTTATTATTTTCTTGGAACTCCTTCGCTTATGCTTCAAGCGTGGAAACCAAAGAGCTTGCCACCTTATCTCGATCCACGCATGTGTCGTATACGGCTTCTACAAACTAGGTGGTGACCTTGATCTCCATGAGTACTTGACTGTACTCAGCAACAAGTGCTATCACTTTTAACCGGTCCTCCTCCTTCAGGCGCACGACCACTTCCTCTGTAGATTCCAATGCCAAGGGTCACCTCTCCATGGTGAGGATGCACGTTAAGTATTCTAGGAATTCCAGCATCGATGCATACCTCTGGGGGATAGGCATTAGATCTAGGTGTTTCAAAATGATGGCAATTTTTATTGAGTCTACTTTCTTGTAGACCTCCTGCATCTTTGCCTTCTCCTCCTTGAGCTTGTGCTTTAGCTCCGTGCTGATTAATTCCTCCTGTTTTAATCTCTGGCAACCTTAGCCAACTCTTCCTCCTTCTTGGCCAAATTTCCCTCTAAAGCCCTTATACTGTCGTTTTGCGCGAATAGCCTCACCTCTGTTTCCACCGTGACCTTGTTTAGAGCATTACAGACTTGCTCGTTTGAGAGCTCTTGGGAATTCACTAAGGGGTTGTCTCCCTTAGACTCTAGCAGCATGATAAGTGCCTTTTGGCAGACTTCAAAGTCTGGCTCATTGATGTGGGACTCAAATGCCCAAGAAAGCATCTTCTTGGTCCTGGGGTATGCACCCTCCTTCTTGAATGATCCCATGGCTATAAGTCTTTCAGTGGGTATCATGCTCTGGAATCGTGTGCGTAGCACCTTCCTTGAATCATCCACATAGCCCATTATCTACCTTTTTTCTACATCTAGAGGTCTTCTACCCAAGTGCGCACCTTTGGGGAAGCTAACTGTCAGAGTGGGGGCCTCCTAGGTTATCATGTCCTTTTTCAATGCTCTCCTCCTTCCCTTCCTTTAGCACTATGTCTGTGCTATGCTCTAACTCCTGGTCTACAAGGGCCTCGAGCATCTTCTTCGCTTCTTGCTCTACCACTTCAATTATCTGCTCCTTTGTAAAATTTGTGGCTCTCTGCCCCTCGGCATCCCTCTCATCTCGCCTTTTATATCTTCAAAGTGCCTTCATCGCCTTGTACACCTTTTCGTCGTGTGAACACAAAATCTTTCTTTTCATCCCCACTTTCTTCCTCCGAGTCATAAACACTAAATACATGAGGTTCCAAAGGTTCCTTATCTTTTTTTGGCTCTTCCTCCTCATCACCAACTCCTTCACTCTCATCCTCTCCTTCTCCCAAGTATCTCTCCAAGATGTCATTCACCTCCGAGTCAGCTTCTTCATCTACCTTTTGCTTCTTCCTGAGAGGTTGCTTCTGGTCAAGAGATTCTGCCTTCTCTTCTTCCTCAGGTGACCCCTCCATAGTGGTGGGTTGTTCGGGCACCTCTACTTCTGGTATCTTCTCCTTTACTGGAGACTTATTTCTTCGGACATAGGTGCTTGGCTTGACGCTCGTAGAGGGCATGCTCACTGTCCGAGCAGTTGTTACACTTAGTTCTCCTTCCTCTCCTCTACCTCTCTTCTTAGACACTGACTTATTCTTTCCCAAGGGTTCTTCAGGTATTGAGATATCATCCACCAAGTATGCACCATTCTCAAACTTTAGCCTTATGCGCATGTATACGCACGTCGCAGATCCTCCAGTGAATAGGAAGTGTTATTGGCCTAGTCATATGGATCTCATGCGACACATACTTCTCCACGTACACATGCTTACCTCTGGGATAGTTCAGTTTCTTCCTCATATCCCTGTGCTCCTGGTCTAACCTTCCTAGCTCCAGCCTTAGCTTCTTCGATTCTTTAAATCTGTTCACTCCCGCTTGGAAGTATTGGGTAGTGAATGCAAAAGGGAGCTTGCACCAAGGGCTCCATGATTCGTCAATAAGTTTGAACCTACCCAAGCAATAGTGTTGGTACACCACGAACTTAGCTTCTCCTTGTGTGGTTGTTGGGAGTTGTTTAGGGATCCTCCACTCTACCCCGAATGCATTTCTCAAGTGTGTATACCATTTTTCAAGCCGTGCTTTGTGGGGAGCCGTCATTATATCACATGCATACTTTTCAAACCTCTTTGCAGTGAAGGGTCTTCGGATGGGTACTCCCACACAAACTTATTTGGTGCATCCGACACTCCAATTTCTGTAAATACTATGGTGAGTAAGACATTACCAAAGAGGATCTTGTCCCCTTCCTTCACACACTTTACAATTTCCTCAGAAATGTACGCAAACAAGTTGTAAATAGTCCCCTCTGCAATCTTCCTCAAGACATATAGCCATGGCTTGTTGACTTGCATCCATCTTTCTTGGCCATTTAGCTTCGTTACCAGGTGTGTGACCATCTTCATAACTAGGTCCTTGATGTCTGAGATGTCATAATACCACGACCCTTTCTTGCAGGCATACTCCGTGATGGTCTCTTGAATAGCCTCCTTGTCACCAAGGTCATCTTCTAGGCTATCTCCCTCGCATATGAGGCCTGTAAACTGTGTAATCAACTGGGGAGTTATGTGCATCTTGTGCCCAACAAAGTGGAAGTAGTCCTTGTGTACCTGAGACATCAACCACTGGTACAAGTGATCTAGATTCCCAAAATAAGGAAACTCATAAAGTTGTAGCAACCCTACCTTTGCCAGCTTGACCTTCATGTCATCATTGTAGATAGGCAACCCTTCAGGTGTTCACTTGTTGGTTGGGCATACCAATTCTAATGCCATTTATTTCTCTATAGTGTTGGTGCGGTGATTATAGTCACTGACTGGTATGCTTCTCAAATGGGACTCCCATTCCTTCCCCATCATCACTCTATCAGGGTACCGCATTTCTGCATACCATTCTTCATTTGTATCTACTTCGGGTTCTAGTTATTTAGCCTTCACTTTTCCCTTTCCTTTCTTTGGTGCCATGGTCGAGGTAATTGTGTCACTCCAATCCTCTCCTTATTACTCTGCTTTCCTTCTCCCAACCTTCGATCTCAGATCCACGATATAATTCTTCTAAACTCATGCCCTAGTTTGTTGAACCCTATCTTTGATAAATTCTTCACAAGACAACGTCTTTTCACTTCTCTCCACGCCCATGTAATTCCTTCCTTCTGGTTCATAATCTCAAACTAGCTCTTCACGTTTTTAATCACACAGATCTTTCACTTGATCAAATCTGAAAAACCCTAGCTTATAGCGCTTGTTTATATTCCCAACTCTTCATTTTCACAAAGTAAAATGAGAGTGCCCCGACCCTCTATTTATAGTTTTTCCTTTTTTGGTCATTAAATGCTACTTTACCTACCCCATACTTTGTTCATTTAATGCGGATTTTTTAAAACAAATCCCATCTTGAGTGCCTTCACTCACATGCCCTTCCTGCATAAAAACTCCTCTTTACCTCGCATGACCTTCCCGCATGAAAACTCCGCTCCAACCTTCGGCGCACAACCAAACCAACCCTGACAGAGACTTATGCGTGCTCAACCCGCTACCAAGGCACTTCTGTCCTAATTCTTTCTTTCACCTACCTTGTGTTGCTTTAAATGCACTTCTTTTTCCTTTGTACGTGGGATCTAGGAGTAGCTTTACCCTGGCACCAACCATTCTATCTTTTCTCTTCATCTCTCTTTTAAGCGGGCTACTCACCAAGACTCTTCAACACAACTTCCTCGTAATTTTAATCACACACTTCTACACTTTTCTCTACCCCACACTTAATTGATGTGTAGTCCTCTGCGCACTCATAAATCCTCCAAAAATAGCAATAAGGTTACCAACGCCCAAGGCATAAAAAAAAAAACAACGCGAAAGGGAAACACAAGGAAATGAAAATACATAAAGGAAAATTCTAAACTAATTGGAAAACCTACCTTATTTACAAACACCAAGAAGACTTATTTATAATAGGTCTTCATCCTATTACCATTGAAGTGTCTAGGCAGCTTCATCCCATCCAAACACTTAGAATCGGCACATGGGCGAATCAAGGATGTACAAGATTGTGTAGGGACCTAACCAATGGAATTTCAACTTCCCAAGATGGCACATAAATTTAGAATCATACAGTAACACCATCTACCCAACCTAAAATTTCTTGTTCCTAATATGGCGATCATGCCAAGCCTTTTGATTTTCCTTTTCCACTATTTGGCTCCAACGGGAAAGTGATCGTCTCTCATCCGATTTCATTAGTTCATCAATTCTTTCTTTTAGTGCTTGTTCATTGGATAATCCTCTTATGTGCACTATTCATAGAGAAGGTAACATAAATTCAACTGGAAAAATAGCTTCCATGCCAAACACCAATTAAAAAGGTGTGGCTTTATTTAGTCTTTTATACGTAGTCCTGTAAGCCCATAAAACTGCTGATACCTTGTCATCCCAATCCTGTCTTCCAACATCATATATTTTGGTCAAGGTATGACTCAGTATTTTGTTGAAAGCCTCTACGGTTCCATTTACTTGTGGGTGATAGGGCGTAGTCTTATGATGAGCCACCATGAACTTAGATAGTAGGATTCTCATGGTCTCATTTAGATAATTCATACCCCTATCACTGGTCAAACTCAAAGGGCATCCATACCTTGTGATAATGTTCTCCTATAGGAACCTTGCTGCTATTGTTGTTGTGTAATCTTTAGTCAGGGCTGCTTCTACCCACATTGTGAGATAATCCATGCAAATGATGACATAACATGACCCAATCCTTCACGTTGCTTATGTAATAGGTCCTATAAAGTCTATCACCCACTTTTCAAAATGCTCCATGCTAGGAATAGGATGCGAAGGCATTTCATCTCTCCTTCCTGGTTTTCCAATGCGCTGATAGTGGTCACATGCTTTACAATAATCCCTACAATCCCTGTACAAGGTTTCCCACCATAAACCTACCATTAAAATCTTGCACGCGGTGGCATCACCTACGTAATTCCCACCTGCACTTCCTCTGTGTACTTCCTCTATGATGGCCAGGTGCTCATGCTCTAACACACATCTGCGTAAAACTTCATCACGTCCCAATTTGTATAAGTCTCCACTAATCAACATGTAGGGTACAACACGTATGGCCAACTACTTCTTTTCCAACGCCCTTATTCCATACGGTACCACACCTTCGTATAAAAATATAACAATCTCTTCCAAATCCTGCAATCTAAACAATTGCACGTCCGGCATTGCTTCTGTTGAAGCAAATCAAGAGCACCCCTAGATGCAAATCAGGTTTCTAAGTTGATGTTTCAGGCATCCAGTGTGATTGCACAACATTAAAACCTCTCTCCAAGTGTGGGACTTGTAAAATGAGAGAGGAATCTCTAGATTAGAGGCTAGTTCCTCAAACTCATCCGATCAGATCTGTTATTTTCACAATTGCAGAGGTTTGAATCCTAATCCTACTCTAAACTCCAAGGACACAAAGATAGAAAGTTGAAAAATTGAAACTAAACTAATAGGTGATACACCAAAGGAGTGGTGAACACTTCTTATTCATGCAAATTGACACAATTTCATAAAATGCAACATGAAACATCATACACACAGGCTAATAAGATGCAATTAAAGGTCTGAAATAAAGCAAGACAATACAAACAAAGGACTGAAAATTGATCACGAGTCGCACTATCATTTTGCACTTTGTCAAAATCCTTGCATTTGCAACATCAAAGAGGCGAAACTGTTACAATCATGAAGAAGGTATGATACTTGCAAAAATAACTTGTTGAAGATGAAAGAAGAAGCTTGCTATCCAAAAAAATGTTCCACTTTGAAAAATGAGCCAAATCGGCTTTTTACAGTGCATGGGTCGAACCCAGGAGAGAGAAAACGTGAAAAAATGTGGGAGCCATTCCTCATTAACCAAAATGCATTAAAAACAACATGGGTGACCTGAAAGACCCATCCCCCGACATTTTTGACCATGCTGGAGAAGAATGTGACCCATTTTGCATTAAAATTGGTTGTTGAAATGTCAGTTCTGTCCATGGGCGCATACCAGAAGTGTTTTTTGATTTTATCCCTCCAAACTGAACCAAAATTAAAAATTGACTACAGAATCTTGTAGATAATTTCACCATCTTTTCATTGATATAAATAACATGAAAATTTGAGCTCTGGATCGAAAGTTATGGCCATTTGAAGATTTAGGGCAAAAACAGGCCAAAATCGGATTGGCGGGCAAAAAGTTTGAATTTTTACCCGTTTGGTCTTTGGAACATTTTCAATTTTTCCCCGTGCTCCACCACTCTAGGTGCCACATGGCATGTTTTGATTGGGCATGGGCCCTTCCTGACCATTTTTTCCTTCGGGTCACTTGGTGTTTTTTCACCCTTGGACATGTGGCAGCTCCTGATTGGTGCCATGGCCCTGCGAGGAAAATTTCCCACAAAAACTCCGCCTTGAGCCATAACTTGAAAAATACGTGGAGTTAGGAGGAAAAATTTACCTTTCTGGAAAGATGAGAAAGATCTCTATCCAATTGTGTCATTTCCAAAAGGTTTTATGTGCCTAAAAGTCAAAATTTATGACTGAGGCACAATAGAAGGAAAGAATGAAAGGGAGTTAGCCACAAAATGAGCAGGGGGCACATTTGGATAATAATTTTGGTGACTCAGAGGGGTCATCTGCCTGTTGGATGAATGATCAGTAGCCTGAAGCAATCCATTAGGCATGGAGTCATGAGTAGTAGCCTGAAAACTGATCTGAACTTTGAAAACTTCCCTCTGAACCGCTTGAATCCCACTGGACATGGAGTTGTTCCCACCAAAATGCCATCAAAACGAACTGTACAAGAGTGAAACCAGCAGCACCAAAACTATGTACAAACTGAAAATCATACATGCTCCAAATGGAACATGTAGAGTGTGCACAAGCACTTATTCTATTAAAAGCAAACCTACCTACTCTACTCTAACTGGAAGCAAAGGTGAGCTAAACAAACCCTGCAACTGGTTGTGCAAAATAGCTTCCTTTCTTCAAAATTGGCAGCCATGCAAATGATTTGGAGCTGAGTATGGCTGATTGGATGAGTGGAAAATCAACAAGAAGCTGGTCTTCTACCCAAATTAGCAAGGTGTCAACTGAAAACAAATCCAATACCTCTTTTAGTTGCTCTGCATTTGGATTGGAGAGGTATGACAACTGATCCTTGGAACTTTGCAGCTCATCCTCATGCTTAGAAGCAAGCATGACTGGTTGTGGCTTCTCCTTTGGCTCCAATGAAGCCAAATACCTGATTGGGAAAGGTTTGATCCGTTGAGTATGCCCATAATTCTGATTTTCAACTCCAAGAATGGAGTTCTCTTGTAGACCTTGAATGGATGGTGTGGAAGCAATGGTAGAACCCTTCTGCCCTTTCTCTTCCTCCAATGAAGGACATGAAAGATTAAAATCTTCCAATCTTGGTTCCAAAGAGCTTCTATAAGATGCAGGCTGCTGCAAATGAATACTCTCCTCCATGACAGCAGGCTCTTGTGTTTGGAAGATGGATGATGAAAGAGAGAATGGTGGAAACTCAACCGGTTCTTCTTCATCAAAACAGTCCTCCAAATCAGACAGGTAAACTACCTCATTGCTGTCCTACTGCAAATGTTCAACCTCTCCCATGGCGTTCTCTTGATCTAAAACTTGATCACCATGGTTTCTTTCATCCTCCAGCATTGAGTTTGAGGGATCAAACTCTTCTTCAGTACTAGAACTTGAGAGAGATGAAGTAGAGAGAAGAACTGAAGGTTCTTCTATAACCTGCTTTGTGCTCAAAGCCTTTGGATCTGCACTTTTCTCCCCCATAGCTGGAATGTGCTCCTCTTCTTTTGGATTTGGAGCAGCTTCTCCTTCCTCTTGCTGTCCCTCATGACTGATTTTTGCAATTTGAATTGGATCAGCATTTCCTTCAAATAGGGTGCCAACATGGACACTATATTCTGAACAAATTGATTGCTGATCTGCAACTCCTTTTTGCTCTTCTTCTGCTGCAACAAAATCAGTCCTGACCACCATTTGTTCTTTAACTCCAACCTCTTCTGAAGGTTTCATCAGCAAAGGGATCTTCTTCATCCCAAATTTAAGAGCCCAACTCTTCAAAATTTGAATTTCTTCATCCTTGTTTGGCTTCTCTTTTTGTTGTCCTTCATGACTGATTTTTGCAATTTTTTGTGGTGGTGGAGGAGGTAAAACCTCTTGTTTCTTTGGAGGAGAGGGTGTTTCATTTAGCTCTTGTGGAGGGGATGACTATTTGGAAGGGAAAATGACAGAAGAATTGAGATGAGGTGGAAGACTAAGGGGTGGAGAAATGGATTCAACACTTGGGACAATAGATGGAGAGTTTAAAACTTGACACTTTGAGATAAAATAGATTAGGAAAGAGGAAAAGAAAAGGCATGAGATGGTGTGCTTACCCGTTGACAAGGTTGCTGAATACTCCTCTCATACACCTCTATTCCTTCAATCCACTTTGCAAGCAATGGCAGCGTTGCAATCATGAAGTCAAGCTTCTCTTGAGGGCTGTAATGCCTTGGGAAAGGTCCCACCCATGGACAGGGTGCTCCACAACCGATTCTAAATGATTTCATTTGTGCTTGAGCCCTGGATTGCACCATGTTTACCTCCATCTTTTGGATTTTCTCCAACAGACCAGCATCTTGCATCTGATTGTCTTCATTGTATGCACACCCTTGCTCTTGGAAAGCTCCATAGCCAAACTGATTTTGGCATTGCTGCTCATATGGGTATGTATGCTAATTTTGAATTTGTTCAAAATTCTGATTTGGAGGATTTAAAAAACATGTTGGAGGTGGGAAACATTGCTGCTATTGTAAATGTGAGTTCCATGATGGAAATGAAGTCATGATTGCACAACTTCATGGAATGGAAAAGAATGAAAGAGATGGAAAGAATAATGGATGGAAATGGATGAAAAACAGGTCTACAACTTCAGAAATGGGTTGCTGATCAGATGGAGTCACCAGATGTGTTTGCAAGTGCCTCCAAAGGCTGAAATCTTCACAAGAACACACCAACCTGTAAAAGATGAAGTGGAAGACCTCTAAGGTCCCACCGGGCGTGCCAAAACTGTTGTTGCAAATCAAAACACCCCTGGATGCAAATCAAGGTTCTAAGTTGATGTTTAGGGCATCCAGTGTGATTGCACAACATTGAAACCTCTCTCCAAGTGTGGGACTTGCAAGATGAGAGAGGAATCTCTAGATTAGAGGCTGGTTCCTCAAACTCCTCTGATTAGATCTATTATTTGCACAATTGTAGAGGTTTGAATCCTAATCCTACTCTAAATTCCAAGGACACAGAGATAGAAAGTGCAAAAATTGAAACTAAACTAATAGGTGATACACCAAAGGAGTGGTGAACACTTCTTGTTCATGAAAATTGACACAATTTCATAAAATGCAACATGAAACATCATACACAAAGTTGATAAGATGTAATTATAGGTATGAAATAAAGCAAGATAATACAAACAAAGGACTGAAAATTGATCACGAGTCCGCACTATCATTTTTCATCACAAAATCCTTGCATTTGCAACATCAAAGAGGTAGAAACCTATTAAAATCATGAAGAAGGTATGATACTTGAAAAAATCACTTGTTGAAGATGAAAACAGAAGCTTGCTGTGCAAAAAAAGTGTTCCCCTTTGAAAAATGAGCCAAATCTGGCTTTTTACAGTGCATGGGTCGAACCCAGGAGAGAGAAAACATGAAAAAACGTGGGAGCCATTCCTCATTGACCAAAATGCATTAAAAACAATATGGGTGACCTGAAAAACCCATCCCCCGACATTTTTGACCATGCTGGAGAAGAATGTAACCCATTTTGCATTAAAATTGGTTGTTGAAATGTCACAACTGGTCCATAAAGGCGCGTCGTAAGTATTTTTGATTTTCTCCTCCAAATGAACTAAAATTAAAAATTGACCACAAAATCTTGTAGATAATTTTGCCATATTTCCATTGATATAAATAACGTGAAAATCGAGCTTTGGATCGAAAGTTATGGCCATTTGAAGATTTAGGGCAAAAACAGGCCAAAATCGGATCGACGGGCAAAAAGTTTGAATTTTTACCCGTTTGGTCTTTGGAACATTTTTCAAATTTTCCCACACTCCGCCACTCTAGGTGCCACATGGCACATTTTGATTGGGCACGGGCCCTTCCTGACCATTTTTTCCTTCGGGTCGCTTGGTGTTTTTTCGCCCTTGGACACGTGGCAGCTCCTGATTGGCTGCGGGCCTTGCAAGGGAAAATTTCCCACAAAAACTCCGCCGAGCCATAACTTGAAAAATACGTGGAGTTAGGAGGAAAACTTTACCTTTCTGGAAAGTTGAGAAAGAGCTCTATCCAATGGTGTCATTTCCAGAAGGTTTTGAGTGCCTAAAATGTAAAAATTTATGACTGAGGCACAATAGAAGAAAAGAATGAAAGGGAGTTAGCCACAAAATGAGCAGGGGGCACATTTGGATAACACTTCCTCGATATTTTACGCGTCCTCTCCTGAATCAATTCTTGATAGATGATTAGGTCCACAATTACTTTTTATGGGCTTTACTACAATGGTGAACTCAAACTCTTGAAACAAAAACACCCATCGACATATGTGCCCTTGAAGAATGGGATTTTTCACTAAATACTTTAATGCCATATGGTCGGTGTAGAATACAAAGGGTGTTTCTAGCAGATACTGTCAAAATTTGAAAAGTGCATAGATCATTAACAATGCCTCATGCTTGGTTGTGGTATAATTCTACTCTGCTGGTGTTAACTTCCTACTCGCGAAATAGAGAGGATGATCAACAATCCCCTCACCTAGTTGTGCAAGTACTACCCCAATGGCGGTTCTTGAGGCATCTACATGGACATGGAAGGGCTTGTCCTAAGAGGGAAATCATAAAATAGGCATGGTAATAAGCCTATCTTTTAAGGTGTCAAACGCCCTCTATTGTGCCTTTCCCCAATGGAAGGTACTTTTGTGTCTAAGTAGCTCCTCTAAAGGCACGACGATCTTGGCATACCCCTTAATGAATTTTCTGTAATATCCCATATGCCCAAGGAATCTGCGACTATGCTCTAGCTAGTAGGCTCCCTTAACCCTACAATAACTACAACTTTAGCGGGATCTACTAGCAAGCCCTCCTTACATATGATATGCCCCAATAAAGTCCCAAAGGGTGTAGCAAACACACACTTCTTAATGTTGAGGGATATCCTCAATTGCCTACACCTTTCAAACATTAATCTCAAGTTGTCACAATGGTCCTTAACTGACCATATATTGTCCAATCATCCAAGTAAACCTGAAGAAAATTATGAATGAAGTCTTGGAATGCTTGCACCACTATGTGCAAAAAGATAGTAGGCACATTCTTCAACCCAAAGGGCATGACCGTATATGCAAAAATTCCCCACTCGGTGGTGAAATTTATCTTCTCCTGGTCCTCCTTTGCAATCCAGACTTGGTGGTATCCTGAAAATCCATCCGTAAAGGAATAGATTTTGTGCCCAGTGACTCCTTCCAAAATTTCTTCAATGAAGGGGGTCAGAAATGGATCAATGACACAAACTACATTCAATTCCCTATAATCCACACAAATTCTAATCCACCCATCCTTCTTGATGCTAATTACCATTAGACTTATCCATTCCGATTCTTCTCATTGCCTCAATGATCCCAAAAGCTATCATCTTGTCTATTTCCTCCTTAACCTTCACGCGTAAATTGGGATTCATCTAGTAGGGCCTTTTTCTAACCGAGTGCGCACCTTCCTTCAATTTTATCCTCATCTCCCCCAAGGAATGGTGAATGCCTTTTAGCTCATGGTACTGCGCATGGGAATAAATCCTCAAATTCACACAATCAGATCAATGATCTTTGATACTTCCTTCTCCATCCAATAATCCCAAATAATAGCTTCCTTAGGTTCTTCTCTTGAACCGATGTTAACCTTCATTGTATTTATGGCTCATGGTAAGCATGGTAAGCATGTGCACGAGCATCTGCACTATCCACTACTTCACATGTCCCCATAGAATGGATAACATCTAAGCTTTCGATTCTTCTCCATCAATCACATATACTAACTTTCCCTTCTCCTTCTCCAAACACGTGCGCTCAAGCTATAACTCTTTTGTTTCTTCAATCTCTTTGAAGTGCGCCTCCAATCCTGGTTCACCTAGTAATTCTAATAGCCTATCTTCCATTTTGGCACTATCCCCCATGGTAAGGCACTTGATACCTTATAAGGCCTTATCAACCAATGGTTTGGTACTCCGATACTCAAAGGCTTGAATAAGATCAACCACAAGCTCTTGCCAATTCCTTGTCTAGCAGCGTGTCTTCGAATGAATGTACCATGTGTGCGCATAACCCTGTAATGTAGAATACAACTTGTGCACCTAGAGGGATGGTGGCAAGGCTTCCGTGCCTTCTCTCTAGACCCATTCACACTCCTGGATATGGAAAGAGGCAGGATCCTTCCCATGGTACTCCTTGATGATGGTGGGTATATTACTTCTAGAAAATCTGACAGAGAGAGCAATTCTTACCTCGCGCCACTCTAAAAGGCTCTCCTGATGCATGGCCCACCAATGAGTTGTTGTGTCAAGCAAGATGTAACTCAACATCTCCCTCTGTTCCTTCTCATTCTTCCACTAAGCTTCTATCTCCTGCAAAAATATCTTAGGAAGGCTCCTTGAGTACTTGGGTAGTTCTTTTCCCCCAAGGCACCGAACCGTGCATGCCTTAGTTACCTTGGTCACCGATCCTCTCAACTGCCATCCCATTAATTCGTAAGTCCCATGCACCTAATTGTCACATGCCAGACTAGTGGTATCACTCATTGACTGAGCATCTTCAAACTAGATAACCCCATTAATAGGGTGTACCATCTTAGGGTCTTTGATTGAGTGCACATAAATCTTGTCTAGAACCTCTTCTCCCAATGGTTCAATGTAGGGCACTAACTTCCCATCAACTAGGGGTATAATGACCCACTCCTCTTTGTTCTCGAAACTAATGTACCCTTTGTTGAACCAAAGGTCTCGCATTGTTCTTGTAACACCAAGGGCACCCAAGTAATGTTGAGAAATTGTCCACCTCGGTGAGCACCAAGACTTCAAGTCCCAAGTAAACTTGGACCCTAGAATAGTAATAGCCGCATCTTTTAAGAAACCGATGGGAATTACCTTAGTCTTGTTTGCCACATACAACACATTTGAATATGGCTATAATGCAGGTATCCCCATCTAATGCCATGCATACAAATTCAAAACATTAACCTCCATGTGAGTGTCAGTGAGTATATTCTTTGAGGAGCAATCCATTGACAATCGCATTCAATGTAATCTTTTTTTCATAGTCAAGTTTGTGAGGGGGAAGGTTCACGTGCAAGACCTTTCTCTCGCACTCTTCTCCGATGCTTGGTACTTGTTGTTGCAAATCAGCAGCACCCCTGGATGTTGATCAGATTTCTAGTTTGATCATCCTAAGCATCCAGTGTGATTACACAACATTGAATCCTTTCCCCAAGTGTGGGACTTGTAAAATGGGAAAGGAATATCTAGATTAGAGGCTGGTTCCTCAACTCCTCTGATCAGATATATCACTTGCACAGTTGCAGAGGTTTATATTCCTAATTTCTACTCTAAATTCCAAAGGAGACAAAAATAGAGAATGAAAAAAGAGAGCTAAAACTAATGCTAATAGGTGATGCACCAAAGGAGTTGTGAGCATTTCTCACTTCTGCAGTTGACAAAATTCATAAAATGAAACAAAAACAACATGCACAAACTGATAACTGTAATGAAGAATCAGAAATTAGTCAAACAACACAAGCAAAGGATGGAAAATTAATCACAGGGCTTGTGTTGTTATTTTAACATCAAAATCACTTGCATTACAACACCTGAGAGGCAAAAATACATTGCAGTTCTTAGAAAAGGTCTGATATTCCACCAAAATCACTTTCAAAGAGAGAAAGGGGACCTTCCATACACAAAAAATGTTCAACCCTTTGAAAATGAGCCAAATCGGCTTTTACAGTGTAAGGGACGAGCCCAGGAGAGAGAAACGTGGGAAAACGTGGAAGGGGTTCAACCATTGACCAAAACACATTCAAAATAGCATGGGAATCCTTATAGACCCATTCCCTAACATTTTTAACCATGCTGGGAGAGAATGCGAGCCATTCTTCATTAAAAACGGTGGTTGAAACGTCATTTCTGTCCATGACCACATGCTAGAGGCATTTTTGATTTTATCTCTCCAAACTCCATAAAAATACAAAATTGACCCCAGAATCTTGTAGATAATTTCACCATATTTCCATTGATATAAAGAACATGAAAAAATGAGCTCTGGATTGAAAGTTATGGCCATTTGAAATTTTAGGTCAAAACAGGGCCAAATCGGGTCGGCAGGCAAAAATTTGATTTTTTTTCACCTTTTTGCATTTGGGAAAATTTCCCAAAAATCCCCATGCTCCACCTTTCCAGGTGCCATGTGGCACATTTTTATTATCCGGCCCCATCTTGCTCCATTTTCCTTTATTTTCCCTTTGGAAAATTTTCTAAAGATTCCGTCGGGCGATGAGTGAGGACACGTGGCACGTCTTTGATTGGTATGGCCTGTCCTTCCAAATTTTTTCGCAGGCGTTGAAATTTTTTCATCCTAGACACGTGGCATAACCCCATTGGGTGTGGGTTTTCCCCTTCCAATTTTCCTTGTGGGCATTTCCTTGATTTTTGGTGCCATCTTGACACGTGGCGAAATTCCATTGGCCCGCAATAAGGGGGGTAGGATTTCCTTTTTGAATTTTCCTTTGTTTTTCTCTTTGGAAAATTTTCCAAATTCTCCCCACTCTCCACCGGTTTAGGACACGTGGCACAATTTGATTAGCCATGGGCCCTCCGCAAACGATTTTTACTTTTGCGCCAACACTTTGTGAAAATTTTCCAATCTCCTCCCGCGCTCCACCAAGTGCGGGCTTGATGACACACATGGCCTGATTTGATTAGCCGGCCGCGCAACGGGCCGAAACACCTCCTTTTAAATTTGGCGAAGCACTTTTTCCAAAACCCAACTTCTCCTCTGCCTCCCAAAACTCGGCTCCTTAGGACACGTGGTGGCATCTCATTAGCTACGGGCCTTGAAGGGGAAAATTTCCCACAAAAACTCCACCGAGCCATAACTTCAAAAATACATGGAGTTAGGAGGAAAACTTTACCTTTCTGGAAAGCTGAGAAAGAGATCTATTCAATGGTCCCATTTCTAGAAAGTTTTTGAGTACCTAAAAAGCAAAAATTTATGACCGAGGCACAATAGGGGGAAGAATGGAAGGAGTTAGCCACAAAATGAGTAGGAGGGCACATTTTGGATAATGTACCTTCTCTCTCAACCAGGATCCTAGCAAAGGGATGATGTTCTCCTACCTTATCATTTTACACACCTCTTTGACCTCATCCAGGTAATCCTTTTGTGTCTTGACTCTCCTTCCTTGTTCGTCCTTTATGGATTGCTCCTTTAGACACTTGAACTCCCCTTGTAATATTTGAATACCATCCATGGTGTGTCGATATATCTCCTTCTGATGTGTGGGGTTTGGATACTTTCCATGAACGACCTCTTCCTTTGAAACTAGGTTCTTTTGTCTTGGTACTTCCCTTGCACACATGGCTTTTTCCCTTGTTTTTACCAAGATAGGCTCCAAACCTTCATCTCATGTTACCCGAGGAATCCATTGTATGTCTGCCTTCTTGATGCGACCATCGCAACACCTTTGTCCTTCCGGTGCTGCTGATTCATATGCTCAAATAATTATAGGAATTCCTCATACTTATGCTTCTTTCCGCACCATGAGAACTACAACAAGTCCAAGCACTCACGCTTGTAATGTTCTGTAGATCCACTAGTTAAAACATGTCCCTCGTGGGAACTCACTCCTTCCTCCATGGTTACCTCATCCATGGAATCCTCCTGAAAACCTCTTCCATGCACACCTCCATCTACACACTCCTCATAACAGTGATAATCATTTTAGAACCACTGACAATGTTGGTTTGGTGCACCCCATGATCAATGGCCTCATGTATCTGATCAATGAGCCTATAGTCTTTAGTATCATGGGTCGTGGAGGTACAAATCTTGTAATAACAAGATACATTCTTCCTGATCATGCACTGCAGCAAGGGACATCTACTTGCATCATGGTCCCCATGAAAAATCTCACAATCTACTATCACAATGCATACCATCCTTCGGGGCAATTATCCTTAACATGTCCTCTATTTCACATACGTGCACGAAAAACCACTTTGCAAGTCTCATGGAATGAGTTCATAGATAGATTTTCCAACTGTTTAGCCATAGCAACAATCTAAGCCTCCAAGAATGGGCTAACGCCAATATCAATACTACAACAGCTTCGGTGCACAAGGCAGCCTCCAATGCTTTACACGGATCTGTAAAAGTTTTATGAGACAAGGCCCTTCTAAAAGGGGTGATCAATCCTCCAAAAAACCACTATGCATGCTGAGAAGGATGTATATCATATGATAATTTAGACAAGAGAGTCTTAAAGTGCACATCATACTCCCGCACACTCTCTGTCATTCCTTGTTTTATCTCCTTCAAAGCGCTAGTTATTTTTGCTCGAACTCAGGAATGTGGAACTCTGTCAAGAATGCATTCTTTAAGGTAGTGTAATCCACCACCATTTGATGAGGGTCATACTTTCTATACCAGCTATGCGCGTGCCCTTACAACATGGTTACAAATTGACTAGCCTTTCATTATGGGGTTGTGATACCTTTCACGCACCATAACAGTTCACATTTGTGAACATGTTCTACAACATCCTCAATGCCCCTATAATCTAGAAAATGTAGAGACATCTCAAAGAATACTTGAGGTGGTGGCTGGGGTCCTTGTCTGAACCGAGCCTTGGTTCCCTCCGGTGTTTCCTCCACCACCTGATCCACCAAGTCCACCAAGTCCTGTACCTCCAGAGCCACTAGATCCACTAGAACCACTAGGTCTAATAGGGCCTGTAGGAGCTGTGCTAAGCGCCCCCATGGTCCCACTAAACTATGCACCGATGGTTTGTGATAGTGCCCCACTATTGCTACCTTATCCCATGTCACTCCCTGATGCAAGACCAAAATATTTTACACTTGCCCCTTGTCCAAAAAATCCTTCAAATAATGGGATATGTGCATCCATAGAAGAAGGGAATGTAAAATTGTATCTCCTAGGTGTGGATCTATCTCTTCCACTAGTTTCAACTGGATCAATACTTCTTCCTTCTAGTTTGGGAAAACCAAGCGCCACGGCTTGGTCACTGGGTGGGTTCAGATATGTGCCAATGACTCTCCTTTCTTCATGCAACAAGATCTCACCAGAAGCCAAAGGGGTCTCCCTTACGCACCTACCAAGATGGGGTAGCACAAACTGCTTAGGTTCCATGTCCTCCGTATGAACCTCAACTCCTTCCCGTAATGTCTGTCTCCATAAATCCATCACACTAGAAACCTCGTGTCATCTAGTAATCTCCCTTTCATGCTCTTCATCATACTTGAGTTGTCTTTCTCCCCTCTCCTTTTCTATCGTATCATCTTCCATCTTCCTCCACTTGAGCTTCCTTACCCATTTCTCGAATGGTTTAGTTGGTCATTAGGAATGCCTCTAAAATCATGGTAACCATTAATTTATTCATAGCTAGAGGAATAACATGTAGAAACAATCCTCTAGGTTCTTGTAGAAACTCAAACTTAGCAACCTCTAGACAAGAATACATGGAAATGGCATATTCCAGAGTGTAGCTAGCTAGTACTCCTCCCCACCAAAGTGATCTACAACATGGGTCCATGTCATATTTGCATCCTGTAACCTTTAGTAGTCTTCTTCGGTCCATATCTCGCGATCCATAATGCCAACTTGATCTAAATGCATAGGCTAAAAGCCACCCAAATAAATCTACTTGGAAAGCATTAGAAAAAATTCTCATACAGATCATGGTAGAGATTCTCCTCTACCCATCTACATGTATAAAACTCAAGTCCAGTGCTGAATTGATGGGAAAATTCATCCTTCATTCTCTTGAACCACAATTCAACATTTTCCAATGTTAACCGATCCGTCATTACTCTTTACACAGATCATGATGCATGCTATATCCCAGTACAACTTCTAAAAGAGTTCCCGGCAATGGAACTAAGATGTAGTCAATTTTACTCCCACTACAAAAGGAAGGAATCCCATGCGCGCCGGCCTATCACCTAGTAGAATCTGAGCACTCACCCGAGGCACACGTGGGTACCGAGTCTCTCTTTTATGTGAGTTTTAGTGGGAAGCATTCATCTATGATTAGTATAAGAGTATTCAGGAAAGAATTTTAGACATACAAGAATCATAGGGCTTAGAATGACCTCCGGATCCTTGTAGTTTCTTCAGATCGAATGTTTTAATATAATCCATAACATATATTAGAATGTAAGGAATGATAAAATCATTCATTCATAGTATGAAAGGAAAGAGAAATCCTATGAACAAATTATACTTAAAACCCATTCATATTCATATCTAATTGTAATAGGTAACCTCATTGTATTCATCTTTTCATTACAAAGAGCCATAAAGAGTAGACTGTAGTCATGTACATCACTAGGCTTGTATAATTATGCCAAAAGAAAAAATAAATTACAATGCTAAGCTTATTACATTCCCTTCGCATCAAATTTCCACTCACAAGTAATCCTACAAAGCTTCACCCTGTTAGCTTTCTTTCTGTGTATCCCTCCTATCTTCTCCTCTTATGTCTATCGTTTCATTCTTTTTTCTCCTCATATCTTCCTCTCCTTTTCTTGTCCACAAGTACTTGTATTTATCACCTTCTCGTGCTGCCAACTTGCCTTACCGCGCCCTCAGATCCATCACTAAGTGTCGAATGTGGTCCTTCAATGAGCATGTTTCCTTAGGCCTAAGCTCTCCACTCCATCTCATGATGGTCTTCTAAAAGATTCCTTCACTGGTATGCTCTTTCTGGGCCACTGTGCCAAAGCTAAAATCTTATCTATCCACAACCAATTATGATTTTCATGTGTTCTACCTTTATTTCTTAAATCGGCTAAGTCCCAAACCTCCTTTCACACGCCGCATGAACCATATGCCTCCTTAACTCTTCCTCCTGCATGCTTTTTCCTTACACACCCTTCTATAACCGGGGTCCCGCGCCCACACACCTTCATACTTGGTCAATATTCCGGGGCCCAACAAATTGTAGTTTGATGAAAATATTATGTTTCATTTACTGAACTATCCTTGTGAATAAGTTTTTAAGGCCTAAGGCCAGTTATGTAAACTGTTGAAAGAACTTGAATTACTTCTTGTCTACTTGAATTGACATCTTAAATTGGAAATGATTGAAGTGGTTGCTTGAATCATTCTCTCTTGACTGGATTAGTTGTGTGCAAATGATGTTTTCAATTTAAAGAGTTATTTCACTTAGAAAGTAAGCTTGTAGGGAATCAAATGATTTGCATTGCTTTACTTCTTGACATTGATTAGTAATTTTGGGGAAGTTATATGAAATGTCATCTACTTTATATTACTATTATGATGCAAGGAATATTATTGTTGATCCCTGAATATGTGGAAAAGGGGATAGATAGGAATCATTACCTTTGCGAATGACTTGTATGAAATGGTTATTGGCTGTTATAAATTTTAATTACTGAATTCATTTGAATAAGATAGTAATGAATAAGTTGTATTTAAACAAGTTTAATGTTGTGGAAATTAAAGTTATGATTGACTATGCTTAATTACATCATTATGAGACTATATTAGTATGGTTGTTTTATGAGGAACAATATAAAACAGACAAAGGTTGCATGACTAAACATAAAGGGGTTTCAAACCTTAGGAATAATCACAAGAGTACTTAATCTCATTGAGTACATATAGGAATCAACCTTGTGAAAAGGAATCTAAGTGATTAAACTATAAGGAAATCTATCTATCCTAAATGATGATTAAGTACAATAACATGGGGTTAGATGTATAATGTGAACTAACCTTTAAGGTATTAAGAAAAAAGTTCTTCTTGTTGCAATAATGAAGTCATAAATATGATACATATTTGACTTACGTGTGTAATGTAATTATGTTATGAAACCTCGATAAAGGGGGTTGTCCACTAATTGGTAATAGAATGAACCCTTCAAATAGACTATGAGGTGGATGCAAAATATCCTTCCATCATAGATGAGTTACACTTAGGGGATAAAGTTTAACTAAGTAACAATAGTTTGAATAGTTGAATGACTTAAAGGAAAGTGAATGTAAGTCATGAGACTATTGCGGGTTGAATGCATAGAACCCATTTGGAGTCATTAAAATGAACTTTAAAATTCTCCCAAAGTATAATGGGATGTATGTGGTCACTGCCCTACAATATACTTAATATGTTTCTAAGATTCTTAGTCAACTAAAGGAGATTTCAAACTCAAGGGGATTAAGTAATGAGCAGAAATAAATCTGCAGATCCTTCTAGTTGACTTAAGTAGAAACATAATGTTCCTTATTGGAATGTTGATAGAACCTGAGTTAGTCCTTAGGAATGACACCTAAAGGCTGAAAATAACTAGGGTGGGATTAACAAGCTGTGAATTAAAGGGATTAATGAACTTGTTAAGAAGGGAGGTTTAGATTTCTGGAACTTAATGGGTTGTTGTAGCATAATCACTATTGACACAGTACCCATCCAATGATGGGGTTCATTGGGTGGTTATTGTGGAGTATTCATTATGATACAATATTCCATTTGGCTCCTCTAATTGAGACCGTATTGGAATGGGATCTCAATTAATTGTTAAACACTAGGAAGCGATGAGTCCATGGTTTGTGGCCGATTGATGCAGCCTAGAATTTAGCAATACAAGCCCATGCATGCTAGCACATCACTCAACCTAGACTGAGTGCTCACCTAAAGCATGTAAAGGTACCAGGACCCTCTTTAGGGTTGTTGTTGTAGGATGTTAGCATGATGAAGAATTTAATCATTCATATCTATAATTATTATATCTTTTATACAGTGCATAGTCAAACCTAGATCTAGAAAATAAAAACATTAAAGGATAACCATAATGAAATCAAGCATGCAATACTAAACTGTAAACATGATAACACCTTGATTCAATCCATAATCTCCATTATATTAATTGTAGTAAATACACAGAAGATTCATTACAATAACAATAATTTGTGCTCATGCGCATAATAGATCTAGCATAATCTCATTATACCCTAGTTCTCATACATATATGCTCTCTCTCTATGTCTCTTATATATAATACATAGTTCACTACATAATTATAATGGTGGGGACTTTCCCTTCACTGCTTATCTAATCCCAAAATAGGTCGCATGCTAATATTAGCCACGTACTATTACAAAAATAGCCACACATGCAAGTGAGCTAACAATAGACTATTGTTAGTTAACTAATAGTAGTAGATTTATTCTTGGCCTATGTACATGTAAATCACTTCATAGATGATCCTCCACAAATAGCCAATGTGTGTCACACAAGTCTTTGACTGGTTTGTGTGCTCCGCATGCTATCTCCAAAAATAAATCTTTATCATAAAAATGGCTAAGTCTTGAAATTGTTTCTATTCTTTGTGCACGATAATTTTGATACTTTTGTGAATTTGAATGTGCTTTGATTTCTGTCTGCAAACCCTCAATATTTCCTTCACTAAGTACCAAAGTATGACTAATCAAAATTACCCCACACTATTTGCATTTCCGTCCCAACAATGGTTGTCTTCAAAACGAGTCAAAGAATATGAATAGAAGAATAGAAATAATTTTGATGAATAAAAGAATGTCTTCAACTGCGTAGTATCTTCTTTTTTGCAACTTTGAATAATCAATTTTGGGTATTCCTATTTTATCTCCGCCTCTAAGGTCTTCCTGTCATTGAGCATGACTTGTACTTTCTCTGGCATATCCATTGCAATTTACTCTAATTCATCCCTTGAAATCTCTCCTTTTTCATTCTGTAATACCAACACAATGTTGGACATGCCAGTCATTCTCCCTTCCAACAAGTCCATCTTTTGAGTGATGATTTTACCAAGCTCATCCATCCTTTCCTGTGTGGTTCCTTAGCTATTGTAAGGGCCTTGCACTTTTGTTTAACAAGTACTAATCATTATGTGTGGCCCAATGTCTCATCCTTCATGGCCTTTAGGACCTCATTGTCTTCTAAAATAGTCTGGTCCTTATAACAACCTTTGGCATTGTAAAAATATTCAGTGCTTGATCTTCCTTCTTGAGTTCTTCCTACAAGCTCTGAAGCAATCCTTCATATGATGTAATATTTTGCATCACTAAAGCCTTTTCTCACTTTGCATCTTGTGTTGGATCCTTTGGCTCGGGGATGCACATAGGTTCATCTTCGGTACTAATTCCACCAATGTATTGACATAATGTATTGTTGAAGGCAACATCTCTGGGTACCTTTTTCTCTAAGTGTGGCCTAGCCTCTTCACGACATTATCACTAATATCCTCTTCCATGTTGATAAATATTGTGTTTTTCTTTTGTACCAAGTATTTTTCCTATTTTAGGCTTGTTATCTCCTCATCCTTAGTCTTGATCTCCTCCCTTAGTGCCATAATTGTTGCAGCTTTATCCATATTTTGTTGTACAACCTCTATCAAGACCTTTACCAAAGTATTGCTCATGTGTTCATTGGACATAATAGTATAATGATAGGATTTACTATTATGTGTCTAGCTGAGGTTTCTTTTTCAATCTCATTGACACAAATGACTCCTCACACACGTCAAATTTTGGTTCATCCATGTGCATGTGCATTGACCATGACAACTACTTCCTTGTGCACACCATCGCCATATCTTCATACATTAACTCCCAGCCATATAAATAATTTTGTGCCATTTTGCTTTGGAAATAGGTGTGGATAATTTTACTTGTGTCCTCAGTGTAGCCCATGTCTGGTGGTATATACTCCCCACGTGTTCTTCTTGATTTAGGATGCTTAGGAACTTGGGCTTCCAGATTGGGAACTTGTGCTGTTATGTCCTGAGTAGTCTCTGTTGTTGTCTCTTCTGCCCCTTTTTCTTCCTCTTCTTCATCCTTCATTTCTTCATCTTTTTGTTACTCTACATTATCTGGAGGTGGAGGAGAATTGGGTGCACTTTCCTTTGAATCTTTTTCTTCCTCACTCAACTTTAATTTCCTTCTCCTTTTATTGGTTTTCTCCTTCTGTGGAGAGAGTCTAGGTGATCTGCGCACTATTTCCGGAGTAGCACCTTGGTTCTTTGTCCTCCAGAATAATTTCTTGAAACGACACTCTCCTTGGACTCCGTCCAATTCATCCTCGTCTCCCTCTTGTGGATGGGGTGGAGTAGTTGTGTGCTTAGATTTATCTTTATTTGGAGGTTGTATTTTACCCCTATGTTCTAAACCACCACTATCATCATGCTTCTCTTCTTCATCATCAGCCTAAACTGTTTCTGTGGGATTGGGTGTTGGAACATTTTCCATTGTATGCTTACCCTTTGGTGGCCATAGAAGCACAAAATCATCCTCCACATACTTAGAGTTCTCTAGCTTGGGTTTAAGTTGCAGGTACACAAGCGTTGCTCTGGTGTCCCCAACTACTAAGCTCATAGGTTTCATGTTTATAATATCTAAAATAAGTCTTTCAATGTATGCATTTCTCCCTAGATATACATACCTCTTCCTTAGAGTGTTGTAGTCGTAATCCACCTTGTCTATATTGAAAGTTAAGTGACACACATATGAGAACCTGATGGTGATGCTGGAAATACATTGTTGTGAAGGCATATGACAATTTGCACCATGGGCTCCAAGCCCTGTCCTTCATCGCAAATCACGTGATGCAAAAATGTTGGTATACTGAAAACTGAATTGTCTTACCCACCACCAAAGGTAAATCCTTGGGTATGTGACACTCTTCCTCAAATTTCATGTAAATTCTATCATACCACATCTCCTCCCTATGCTTGAATGGTCTACTCATTGATCCATCACACAAGTACTTGCCAAACCTCTCCGCAGGTGACTTTTGTAACGTGGGGTACTCCCAAATCTTCTCCTTTGGCCCATCAGGTAACCCAATCTCCATGAATACTAAGGACAATAACACAGTGCCAAAACTTATTCTATCAAATGGTCACACTTCTTTAATGATTTTATTTTCTATGTGATCTGTAATGTTGTAGACCACTCCTTGGGACATCTTCTTGGAGACGTGCAACCACATTGTGTTTACTTGTAACCACCTTCCTTGGTCATTCAACTTTGTCACAAGGTATGTAACTTCCTACACTACTGGGTACTTCTTCAACTTGTCAATTTCCATGTCGCATGGACCCTTGGTGTACCCCATCTCTTTCCTTGTCTCTTGGATTGCAGCATTATCAGTTAAATCATTATCTAGATCCAACCCTGAGGCACTTAGTCCTATCACTATTGAAATCAAAGCAACTATGATTCTTAACCTTCATTTGGTGAAATAGAAGAAGTCATCATGAACCCTACTCATCAACCATCAATATAATGGTTCATAATTTCAAAAATATGGTAGCTCATATAGCCGGCGAGACTCGGTCTCAACAACTTCTCACCAATGTCATCATATACTAGCATATCCTATTTCATATGCTTGTTTATTTTCATGATCAACAACGCATCGAGCTCCTTCTTATTATCTGATGTTCGATGGTTGTAGTAGTTTATTTTACATTGGTGGATATGGGAATCCCATTCTTGTCCCATAATCACACCCTTCAGTACTGCATTTTTGAAAAATTATTCTCGAGAGCAATATCTTCTTCCACTTCAACCTTCTTCTTCCCTTTATCTCATGCTACAGGTGATTTATTTGGTGCCATTTTAAAATCTCTCTTTTCTTCCCTCTGTAGTCGAGAAAATTGAAACCCTAGCTTAAATCTTCATGCCCTAGTGGAAATCGTGTGCCCTAGCTTGTTTGTAACACATCTGCTTTGCTCAAACCTTTCTCCTATGGGAGTGTAAGCTTCTCTTGTGTGCACAACCCTTCTCCTCACATCTAATTTCACACTCTTTACACGTAATATGATCATTTGAATCATTCACACTTAACCCTTTTCAAATTCTCTCAATTGTAATGGTAAAAATGAACTTGCATCCCATCCTTATATAGAATTTCAAAAAGTTAGTGCATTTATTACTCCTCCACCTACCAACAATCCTCTCATTAAGTGACCATTTTCATTATTTCTGTGTGGTACATCTTTGTGCCCAAGTTATAACCTTCTAGTGTGTCCTTCTACCTTTTGGCTTCAGACTTCTCTTCAACACGCTTTCATGCACCTAAGTACCTTATCACCTTTGTGCCTTCCACTAGTAGTATTCGGCCCATACTTACCTCGCGTTATACTTATTTCTTCACTCCTCTCTATCTATGTTCCTTGTGTCTAGAAATCCCCTTTTGTTTTTTAAATTTTCCAACCTTGAATAACACCCGAAGATAGTTCCTTTCATGTTGGAATTATTTCCACTAGTTATGTAACTAAATATCAACAACCTGCCCCACACTAAGGGTATGTGCAGTCCTCTGCGCATAAAAATTATTCAAATAATAATTAGCTTCTAGTGCAGAAACATGCTTACTACAAAAACACACCAACTAAATTGAAAAGCATAGAAACAAAGAAGGAAACACATTAAGGGAATGCAGAATTGAAAACCTAATCTACATGGAAACACTGCCTTATTACAAACACCAAAAAGACTTATTTATAGTAGGGTTGTAGCCTATTCCCGTTGAAGTAACTGGTAACCGTATTCCATTAAGTGCCTCTAAGCTCGACAAGAATATGATCCGAGTATGTGAGTGATAACATATGACCCCAACCAATATACCTTGAGTTTTCTGGATGGGCAAAAACTTAGAATCATAAAGAGGCACCATATGTCCTATCTCCAACTTTTTATCCCACGATGTTTCTGTCATGCCATGCCTTCGCCTAGCCTTCTCTTATTTTTACTCCAACGTCTTATGGCTCATTGTTCATCTAATTGGATTAAGCTGTTCAATGTGTTCTTCTAAGGCTTTCTCATCAGCAATACCTCCAGCATGTGCAATACACAAATAAGGTAACATAAACTCCATGGGAAGAACTTATTTTGTGCCAAACACTAATTGAAATGGTGTGGATTTTTTCAACCTTTTATATGTTGTCCAATATGCCCAAAGTAATGCAGATACTTTATCATCCCAATCCTTTCTTCCAACATCATAGATTGTTGTCAATGTTTGGCTCAAAAATTTGTTGAAAGCCTCGTGTCCCATTTGTATGAGGATGATAGGGTGTAGTCTTATGGTGTGCAATCATGAATTCATCTAATAGAATTTTTATTTTCTCATTAAGAAAATGTGTTCCCCTATCCTTTGGTCAAACTTAAAGGACATCCATACCTTGTAATTATATTTTCCCAAAGAAACTGGCTGATGTGGATGCTATACAATCCTTTGTAGGTGATAATTCTTACCACCTTGTCATGATATATATGCAAGTTATGATGTAAATTGATCTATTTTTGTGTGCAATGGTGAAATAAGACCCAAAAATCTATAGCCCATTTCTCAAACTATTCTACACTAGTAATGGGTCTTAGAGGCATTTCATCTCGTTGCCAAGGGTTTCCCAAGGCATTGAAAATGATCACAAGCCTCACAAAATTCCTTACAATATTTGTATGCAGGTCTTCCACCATAATATAGTGAGTAGAATCTTGCGTGCGGTGGCATCACTAACATAGTGGCTACCCTGTGATACCACCATGGGATTATTCCATAATATCGTGCACTCATGTTCCAATACACAATGGTGTAACACTTCATCTTAGCCAAATTTGTACAGGTCATCACTAATTAACATATAGGGGGTTACATGTTTAGCAAGTTGTTTCTTCTCTAAGGATTTCATTCCTTCTAGTGCCATCCCCATGTGTAGAAAGACAACAATGTCCTCTACTTTTGATGGCGCTCATTGTAATTTGTATAACTATGCATCTGACATGGTATCTTCAATTGCATGTGCTTCTTCTCCTGTATTATAGATAAATGGTCTAGTCTTGAATTAATTTTCCCTGGTGTTACCACAACTATGAAATCAAATTCCTGAAATAAGAGCACCCATCGACATATGCACCCTTGTAAAACAGGCTTGTTTACCAAATACTTCAATGCCATGTGATCTGTATAAAATATGATTAGTGTAGCTAGTAGGTACTGGTGGAATTTTTGTAGTGCATAGATCATTGACAAATCTTTGTGCTGCTCTATATTTGTGTAATTCTATTCTTTCGAAGTCATCTTTCTACTAGCAAATCATATAGGATGATCTACAATACCTTCTCCAGGTTGAGACAACACCATGCCAATGGTCATGTCATAGGTGTCAACATGTAAATGAAAGGGTTGGTCCCATGAAGGAAAAATCAAAATAGGCACGGTAGTAAGTTTTTCCTTTGATGTCTTGAATGTGTGTTTTTGTGGTTCTCCCAGTAGAACATTCCTTTCCCTTTCAATAACTCTTCCAATGATACAACAATTTTGGCATATCCTTTTATAAACTTCCTGTAATATCCTGTATGACCCAAAACTCTATGCACCTCACTCTAACTGGTAGGGTCCCTTAGGCCTATAATGACTACAACCTTGGTTGGATCAACCAACAAACCTTCCTTTCAGATTATGTGCCCAAGTAATATCCCAAATGGTGTAGCAATTATGAACTTCTTAATGTTCAAGGAGACACTCAACCTGTCAACATATTTCAAAAATTAAGTGCATATTGTCACAATGATCCTTAACTAATCCATACAATGTACAATCATCTAAATAGACCTATAAGAAGTTGTGAGTAAATTACTTGAATGCTTGAACAAGTATGCGCGAAAATTAAACAAGAACATTTTTCAGACCAAACAACATTACAGTATAAGTGAAGCTACCCCATTCAGTAGTAAACGTAGTCTTTTCCTGATCCTCCTAGGAAATTTGAACCGATGATACCCAGAGAACCCATCTGTAAATGAGTAGATTTTGCACCTCTACAACACCTTCTAGAATTTCCTCGAGTGAATGGTGTAGGAAAGGGATCATTCACACATACAACATTAATCTCCCTGTAATCTACACAAATCCTAATTTTTCCATCCTTCTTGATACTGATCACCATTCGAATAACCCATTCCGATTCATCAAGAGGCTTGATAATTCTAGACTTCAACATTTTATCAATCTCTTCTTCACCTTTTCATGTAATTTGGGGTTCATCCTGTAGGGTATCTTTCTAACTGGGTATGCAACCTCTTTAAGTTTTATCTTCATCTCCCCTAATGATTCATGCATGCCTTTAAGTTCATGGTACCCCCTAGGGAATAGGTCTTGCTAATCCCTTAATAACTCAATAATTTTTGCCACTTCAAAGTCTGACTAATAGTCCCCAATTAGGGCTTCCTTAGGCTCATCCTCTAATCCAATATTCACCTTCTTTATCTTCATAGGTTCATAATAGGCACATGTGTTCATATCTACAATTTCTAACACCTCAAGCCTACCGTTGAATAGTTTACATCTAGATTTTATACTCCTTCATCCACTAAGTAGACCATTTTTCCTTTTTCTTTCTCAAGGCAAGCGCATTAAAGTAGTATGACATCAGCCTCTATTTCTTCGACAAGATGCACTCCTGAGTTTACTTCATCCACTAACTCCTAAAGGAGTTCTTCAGCCTGGCACTATCTCCCATAGTTAAGCACTTGATTACTTTCAATGCTTCTCCCACCGAAGGATTTTCGAGAAGAAGTCAAACATTTGGGCCATTCTTGTAATTAAATCCTTCCAATTTCCTATCTCTCTATGAATTTTTCATATACATACCAAGCACGTGTGCATCCTTATAAAGTGGAATAAAACTTGTGCACCCATACCGATGTTGTCTTTGAGGCCGAACGGGTTGATTACCATAATAAGTACTGATTTGAGTAGGTGAATTTCTCTGAATAACCTAGTAGCAAGAGCAATCCTAATTTCATTCCATCCTATAAGAATATCCTTATGGGCCATCCACTAACGTGTTGTTGTCCCACATAGTGTATATGCTAGCATATTTCTTCTTTCCAACAGTCTATCCTTTGTTCTTGCATGGTGTGCTACAACACCATAGGATCTCCTTCTATGGTGTAACAAGGTACCGAGTTGTTACCTATCCTCTCGACATAACGTGGTTTTCTTCCTCTAGGGAATATTATTTTTACTTTGTGCCCTACCAACTCATAAGTGCTATGAGCGCAATCATCACAAGCAACACTTGTAGTTTAGCTAATAGACTGCGTGCATCCTCCTACTGGATTATTCCTTCTTTAGTTGGCTCAAGAATCTCTAGATCTCGGATAGCACGTACATAAATCCCATTCAGATATTCTTCCCTTAAGGGCTCAACATAAGGCATATATTTTTCATATGTTAAAGGGATGATAACTCTTTCCTCCTTTTTTCAAAACTGATATAACCCTTGTTGAATGAAGATCAACATTATTTACATAGCACCAAGGATGCCCTAATAGAGTTGGGAAGCTATCTAATTCTACTAGCGCTAAAACCTGAAAATCTCTAGTGAACTTGGCTCCTTGTATGGTAATGGATTCATCTTTCAAAACTCCGATGGGTGTGGGCTTAGTTTGATTAGCCTGAACAATACATTAGAGGATGGCTGTAATGGGGGTCTACACATCTATACCCATACATATAAGGTAAGAACATTGACTTATGCACCTATATCAATCAATATATTACTCAAGTAGCCACTCATCCACAACAACATTACAAGTGATTTCCTTGTCATAATCTAGGCTATGAGGGGGAGATTCACATGCAAGATATGCCGTGTAATCTCAACACTTGTTTGGAGTGTTTCCTTTTAACCAATCCCTTAACAACGGAATGATATTCTCCTGGTGCAAAATTTTACACACTTCCACGAAGTCATCTATATAAGTTTAGACCATCTCGATACTTTATTTTTCTCCATCTTTTGTGATTGCTCTTTTAAGTACCATATCTCACCCGAAGATTCCTAATAACTTCTATAGTTTCTGATAAACCTCATTTTGATGTGCATGAACTAGGTATCATGCATGTAGAACCTTCTCCTTAGTAATGGTAGGCTTCTTCTGCAATTCTTCTCGGGTGCGTGCCACCTCAACATGGGTCATTATCTTACTTGCATATCCTCGGAATTTTCTCCAACTTAGGCATCCATTGATTTTCAACAACGTGTTGTATCCTAACCATCCTTACACCTTTTTTTCTTGTTTATGTTGCTTACTAAGATGCCCATATAAGTCTGGGAACTCCTCATAGCTATGGTTATTTCCACATAAATAACATGTAATATTCTAAGGACATTCGCACCTATAGTGGTTAGGAGATCTTCATGTATAAAATGTTCCACGAGGAAACTCACTTCTTCCATTACCACAACCTAATCCTCCAAATCCACCATGGTATCCTTGACCTCTGCCACGACCACCTTCAAAATTCCCTTCATTCTGATCATAGTGTGCCTGATTGTGATCCTGGTCTTGATGCTCATTCTTTCCTTTAGAGTTATCTGAAACTCCTATGTGTTATACACCAATATCTATAGCATCATGGATCTGACCAATCCACTAGAAGTCTTATGTGTTATGATTTGTGGACTTGTATATTTTACATTAGCTTGAAAAGTTATTCCTTATCATGCATTGTAATAATGGGAATCATCTAGCATCATGGTTTAAATGACATATCTCACAATCCAACAACAATGAACATACTGATCTGTGAGGAAAACTATCCTTTGTGTGACCTTCCACTTCACAATTTGTGCACCAAATCCCTGTGTGCATCTCATGTGATAAATTTTTGATATTTTCTCAAACTATTTTTCCATAGCTTCGATCTATGCTTCTAAAAATGGGCTTAACCCTATATCTATACTTCTAACTACCTCAGCGCATAAGGCTACTTCAAGTGCTTCACATGAATCAGTGTATGTCTTATGTGATAATTCCTTCTAAAAGGGGTAATTAGGCCCCCAACGAACCACTTGTGCATGCTAGTTTGCGTGTATATCATAAGAAATCTTAGATAAAAGCATTTTAAAATGGGCATCATACTCTCTAACACTCTCAATAGTGCCTTACTTAATATCCTTGAGTGCACTTATACTCTTCTGCTCAAACTCAAGGATGTGAAACTCTTTAAGGAATGCATATTTTAAAGTTGTATAGTCTACGCAAGTTTGATCAAGGTCAAACTTTATGTACCAGTTATGTGCACACCCTTGTAACGTAATAGCAAACTAGATATCCCTATGCTAAAAATCCATGATTCCTTTCATGCACCATAGTATTTCACACATATGCACATGTTTAGCAGCATCTTCTATGCCCCTATAGTCTGGAAGATGAAGAGACATCTCCATGTAAATATTTTGGGGTTGGTGTGGACCTTACCCACCTGATCCAAAACCTCATGTGTTTCCTCTACCTCCAGAACAACCAGATCTATCTCCGAACTAGAGCTACTTATGCCTCTTGATCCTGAACCCATAGCTAGTATCGAGCCGAGAAGATGTACTTCCCTATGTCCCAATAGTAGAGAGCTGAACTATACCCCGACGGTCAGCAGTAAAGTGTTACCACTTCTAGAAGTTAGTCAAAAAATTGGCACACCTATATTCTATGTTGATGATACACCCAAAAAGGTACTCCCATATAACCATGAAGTTGTTTTTGATGCCATCATTATGCCTTTTATAAGACTTGCTCTTACTCTTCCATTTTATGAATTAGCTTGTTAACTACTTATTGTACTAGATGCTAGAAAACCAAGCACAAGAGAAAGGTTTCAGGTAGATTCGGATGCACTCCCATGGCCCAGGTCATCTCTTTTGGCATGCTTCTACATGAGGCCAAGGAGGGATCCTTGTCATTCTTTCCTATATGGGGAGTTCATGATGCTTTAGCTCCACATCTTCTATGTGATCTCCAAATCCTTTACGATCCATCTCTCTCCTCAATGACATCCTTTCTACAATGTCACACTACTTCTCTACCTCCCTCTCGTGTGACTCATTATATTTAAGTTGAATTTCCTCTCTCTACCTTTCTACCACTATCTCTACCGTCCTTCACCAAACCTTCTCCCGCCCCCAAACATGGTGGGGTTTAGTTAGCCACATCGTTTACCCTCTAAATTCAAAGTTACCATCAGGATATTGATTGCTAATGGAATGCCTTGTAAGTAAGTTCCCCTTGGATATCGTAAAAACTAGAATTCAACTACCTCTAGGAATAAATAAGTGGAAATTGAGTACTCCAAGATATAACTATTCAAAACACCATGGAACCACGTATCCACAACTCAAGTCCAAATCAGATCAACATAATAAAGGGACTGAAATTCCTCTTGCATCCAAACAAGTACACGATACCTCCAATTCCACTTAGATGCATAAGCAATCAGCCACTCATATAATTCTACTAAAAATATAGCAAAGAAGCTCTCATATAAACTGACATATATATTATATTCCACCCACATGAGTGCATTAAACTCGATCTAGTGCCAAACCACCATGTGTATTCTTATTCCAGATTGTGTATCCACTTCTCAACACTTTCTAAGGTCAATCGGTATGTCTTCATCACAAACCATCCTAAGAACAACTTAAAAAGAGGTCCCGGCAACAAAACCAATGATGTAACCTAGAATTCAGCAATACAAGCCCAAGAGTCTTGACACATCACTCATCCTAGAATGATCACTCACCCAAAGCATGTAAAGGTACGGACCCCTCTTTAGGGTTATTGTTGTAGGATGTTAGCATGATGAAGAATTTAATCATTCAGATCTATAATTAATATATCTTTCATACAGTGCATATCAGACCTAGATCTAGAAAATAACAACATTAAAGGATAACCATAATGAAATCAAGCATGCGATATTGAACTGTAAACATGATAACACCTTGATTCAAAGTCAGTAATCTCCATTATATTAATTTTAGTAAATACATAGAAGCTTCATTACAATAATAGTATTTTACGCTCATCATGCGCATAACATATCTAGGATAATCTCAATATACCCTAGTTATCATACATATATGCTTTCTCTCTATCTCTGTCTCTTATATATATACTACACAATTCACTACATATCCGTAAGGGTGGGAATTTCCCTTCACCACTTATCTAATCCCAAAATAGGTCGCATGCTAATATTAGCCATGCACCATTACAAAAATAGCCACACATGTAAGTGCACTAAAAATAGAGTATTGTTAGTTAACTAACATAAGAAGATCTATTCACTACCTATGTCCATGTAAATCACTTTGTATCTCGATCATCCAAAAATATCCAATGCGTGTCGTGCAAGTATTTGAACAGCTTTTGTGCTCGAACACTATCTCCAAAAATAGATTCTTATCGTAAAAAGGGCTAAGTCCCGAACCTATTTCATTCTTCATGCATGATCCTTTCGATACTTCTACACCTTTGAATTCACTCTACTCTCCCATGTGAACCCTATTTATTTCCTTTGCTAATTTCTAGAGTCGACTAATCAACATCAATGTCAAATTGTGTTGATTATGTGTGATGAAGTGTACTCAAAGTGATGGGGGTTGATTCGAATACACTTGATGACCCTTAGTTACCGTAAGTGGACTATCTACACTTGCCTAGGTGGTTTATCTCTTCTTAGCGTCTAACACAGAAATGGGAAGGAATGACGGCGCCAAGAAAGTTCCAGTCGATTGATCAACACCGATGTCAAATTGTGTTGACTACATGTGATGAAGTGTACTTAAAGCGATGGGGGTCTATTTGAATACACTTGATGACCCTTAGTTACCCTAAGTGGACTGTCAACACTTGCCTAGGTGGTTTATCTCTTCATAGTATGTAACATAGAAATGGGAAGGAATGAAAAGAGTCAAGAAAGTCTAAGCAAGATAACTTGAGTTTCAAGTGTGGTGTTAGACATTTTCCTTCATGATGAGTATGTTGTCTTGGAGTATAGCCATGGAAAACATGTCTAAAAATTTGGCCAAAGTATTGCTAGTTACTTGGTTGCATTGTCTTAAATTCATATTACTAAGGTGCGGGATATTAGATGGGTACTCATAACAAGTACCTAGATAAGTGTAATGCCCCGTTCACTCCCATAGACCGAGACTCGAATTGCATGGGGAGATGAGTCGTTTTAGGGTTTTTATGTTCTTTAGTTAAAACAAACAAATAAACAAATAAATAAAAAGGAATTAAATTTTTGTTTTTTAAAAATCTTGTGATTTTTTGGGCGGATTAGGGAAAAGGGGGCTCGGGCTCCTTTCTGTTTATTTTTCTATCTTTTGCTGAGTGAGAGAGCACCACCACCACCATGGGGGGAGGATGGAAGCTCTACACTAGTTCTTGGGTCACAGTTTTTGCAGGAAAATGTGGTCGCAACCTTTCCACCAAACAATGCGCTTTGGGCATTTTTTGGTTTTTTTTTGTTTTGTTGTCAAAGAAATGCCGCGCCAAATGTCTTCTCATGGAGTACCAGGGTTGTGTGGCCTCCTCCCACCTCTTGGCCTATGCCAAGCATCCTCCTAGCCCACACCAAACACCTACATGGACACCTATCAAAGCAAAAAGACAGAGGAATGTTGTCAGGTGTTGTAGTTTGCAAATGCGTTGGGGACATGGTTGTTAGTGTTTGACCAGATGAAAGAACGAGCCAGCTTCGCATGGATTAGGTTACGGAAGTGTACAAAGGACATGGGTTTCCTCAGGAGATAGTCACACTATTTCATGGTATGCTACAAACAAGGCTCCAACCAATCAGTTTACATTTGCCATTGTATTTCTAGCCTATGCCAAAATGGAGTTGTTGAAAAGGCGTGGAAACTAGTAGATAGAATGCCTCAAAGAAATGTGGTCTCATAGAGTGCTATGATTGCAGGATATACCTAGCATGGGTTTGGCAACAAGGTATTGCAACTATTTGAGGAAATGCAACAAGAGGGGATGAAACCCAATGATGTCACCTTCATTGGTATTTTGCTACCCTGCATTGCATTGCAAGTGCGGGACTCGTGGTGGAAGGTTTGAAATGTTTTAATTTTTCGATAGAGATCATGCCATCTCAAGAAGGGAAGAGCACTATGCTTTCCTAATTGATTTGTTTGGCCATGATGGGCACCTGGAAGATGCCAAGGAATTTTTCTACTAAGTAACATGTAAACCAAATTCTAGTATGTGGGGAACATTGCTTGGTGCTTGTAGAATTCATGGAAATACAGAGATGGGTAAACTTACTGCAGAGTGAATTTTTGAGTTGGAGCGAAAACCCAAGAAGATATATGCTTTTAGCAAATATTTATGCTGCAGAGGGCATGTGAGAAGTGTGGTACAAGTGAGAACAAAGATGAAAAAATAGGGACTTAAAAAGCTTCCGGGTTGTAGTTGAATTGAAGTAATGAACAAGGTTCCCGTATTTCTTGTAGGAGATAAATCTCACACGAAAAGAGAGTATCTATTCAACATTAGAGAATTTGGAGATATAAATGAAGCAGGAAGGATACATACCTAACACAAAAATTTTCCCTGCATGACATGGAGGAGGAGCTAAAGGAACACATTCTCAGTCAACACAGTGAAAAGTTGGCAAGTCACCGTGATGGAGTTTGGGTTGTTGATGCTCACGAGTCATTCAACAAAATGCCTAATTAAGATGTAGAACCAAATCCCTCAGTTTCAGTCGACTTCATTCCTCCAGGAATGGTTCATCTTCCCTTACCTCTCATAATTCTCATGTTTTAGTTCTCTTTTGCAACTTAATAGAATTTTAAAATATCAGGATTTTAATACCGTTAAATGTTTATTTCAACTCGTTGCAAAAAAACAATGAAATTTCATGTCGAAACTCACAAAGTCAAAATAACCCATTTGCATTAAAACATGAACTTCCACCCTCATTTTGAGGTGATTTAGAAGACTTCCTATCTAACTGGATTGCTTCAACTTTGTTTTATCGACTAGATGAAATTGACTTCCTAGTAATAACGTTGATCATCTCCCATATTAAATAGTTAATTTTTGCATTTTTCGGAGACTCATTTAGTACCCTTCGTAACTCTAAAAATGAGATGTTAAGCTTTATTTATGTACCTTGTTATGTGAGGAGTCACCTTGACCTCTAGATTTACCCCAAAAGAACATATGTGATCTTTTTGACACTCTTATAGGAGCCCTATTACACTGGTTTACAGCAGTAAAAAGTTGTTAAATCTAGAAAGTTGGCTTTCGTTTTGAACCGCCATTTGAAACCTGGATAGAGAAATTATTCCCACCTTCGTAAATCTATAGTGTTCTTACTAGAAAATTGCATGGAACTTTCAGTTTAGGGAAAAACACTTTTCTAGATATTTTGGCAAAGCCATTTTGTAGGCCTCTAGTTGTAGTTTGATGAGGTCAAACTGGACCAATTTTGACTTGTTGTTTCAGGAAACTTGTCACCATTCGAAAATGGTTTTCTAATTCTCAGTTCCGTCGACTCTGATGAATTCTCCTTATATAGGGGAACTTGTAGGAAATGTCTCATTGTGTGCTTACCCATCGAACGTCAAATTTGGACGTGGTTTTCTGTGCCCTCGAGCTAACTTCTGTTTAATTTGCCCTGGGCCAACTATGACTAGTGGCACCGGAAAAGAAGCCACCAAATATAAACCATTCACTTTTTCCGAATTCACATCGGTTCTTTATGAACTCTTGGTATATCCGAGGACACGTAGAAAATTAATCATGGTGCGCATTCTCATTGGAAGATAACTTTTAGAAGTGGTTTTTATCCTCCGAGCCCATTTTGAACATCTTTGTAGCTAGTTAGAAAAGTAAAAATAGGAAGCTACGGGACCCTCGTCGGGTTGCCAAACCACCCTGGTAACTTTAAACACATGCAAATAATTGTTTAAAACTCTATAGTGTAACTCATTGTGTGAAATAGAACTTTTGACAAATGGTGTTTTCTCTCTCTTCCATTCTCCTTCTCTCTCCTGGGCTACAAAAAAAGAAGTAAAATGAAATGTAATGAATATATGTCTCTAAACCTTTTATTTCGATTGCAAATTGTAATTATTATCATATGTAAAATGGGAAACTGAAAAAATGATAACTATGTTAGATTAGGGTGGATGCCATGCCAGCAAATTATCGCTGATATCATGCTCACGTGGGTTTTGTAGGATGGAAGAATGACGAAGAAAAAGGTGATGTGTAATTTAATTATTATCATTGTAATTTATATAGTTCATTGTTAAATGGATAAATGTATAATTTAATATCATGTTACAGAAGGTTATATTTGATAATTTGTTGTTATGTATAAGATGCTAGTTTTGAGGACACCTAGGAAATGTGCATTTAATCATAGTTCAATTTTGATTTATAGTACACTGGTAAAAAGGTTTGATATTTATATAAGGTAAACGAATTTGAAGAAATATCTTGTAGTGCATGTTTAGTGTTTGATAAATGATCGATGAGTCATCTTGTGCTTTCATACTTGGTAAATGTAATAAAGAGAATTAAATCGAAACACTCTACCCTTGTCCAATATCGGAGTATAACCTGTTTTCATGTGTGATACTCCTTACCGTAGACGACATTGAAAACCATAGGATGAACTTAATCTTTGCTCTCGATGGAATGTCCTAATTTAGGAAAATCAGAGCTCAAGAATGGGTTTATCATCTTAGTCAGTATGTCTAGTGACTTTGTCATAAACTTGGTAGATAGGAGTGACACAGTCAAATTTTTCTTGGAGTATGTAGAGCTAACCCCTCCTTCGTATCCTAGAGGACTACCTTGTTTTCCCGTAGATAGATTTAAAATTAATTTTCTTCATCGAATGAGATCCCTGATTGGATCCAGACGACATAGGTGGAGGTTGTGACTTAGTTGTTCTATACCTTAAACTCTTGTTAATGAACTCCTTAGTTACGCTCAGCTAAAGGTGTTACCTTGGTTCTCTCAACATTATACCTTGGTCCTTTCGTGAAGGTGGTCTAGCATAAACATGTCCTCTCGCTTAAATATCTTATATAGTTGAGGGGTAGACCCTTAGGTGAAGTTGGGAATTAATCTAAACCTTGATTGATTTGGATGTTGGCTTAGGGTGCTTGTGTAGCTTCAAGTCTCCTTATCATATTTGTCTTCAAGAGGTTAGACAAATAGTTCGTAACTCCTTTTCAAGACAATGCTAAAAATAATCCCATAATGTGACATAGAAAATAAAGAACATAAGAGTAAAAACGAGAGTGGAGGTTTGGAGTAATGCCACTCTTGAAGACCTTATAACTCAATTAAATATATGCATTTGTTTCAAAGAATATGAATTGCATTGGTATAATCCACCTTTCAAAAAACAAAATACACATAAATCAAAATGGAATTTCTCAAGCCATTGAATTAGAATTAACTATGGTAGGGAAATAACTATGCCGTGATCAAGGAATGTTTTGTGGTAAAAAGCTATCTTGTATTTTAAATCTCCATTAAATCCTAATATCGCTATATGGACACCAAGTCACATTCACATGAGTTGTAAGAATAAAAAAGTAGACATTGAATATATGTTCGAGAATAATATTCTTAACATAAGGACAAGATAATTAAGTACTTTATATGCTTTTGAATTATGCCAAATAAGTATGTTAGTTATGGAAATTTTTATAAAGTATAAGAAGCCAACATAAGATGGTCAAACTATATTTTAACCGTGGAATAAACTTAAGAATATGTGGGTGGACAAATGAGAAATTTATCCTTGCTCAATAATGTTCTTGGAATGTTAATCGTAACTAAAATACATTTAAAGAAATGATGTGTTGTGGGTTCACCGTTCCTGAAGTCATGTTTCTTGTGGTTGGGTCATTGCTAGTATTTGTTCATTGGGAAAAGTGTGGCATCGACATGCCTATGTCGTTTTCATGTGTCTATGTGAGTCGATGACTTATGTGATTGTCGTATGTGAGTCGAGTTTCTGTACTTGGAGCCCTTGTTGTGTTGTGTGTAGTGAACAATGTAAGTAAAAAAAATTATCCTGGTATTTTACTGTTGTATTTGGGTGCGTAAAATGTGGGCACTACAATAAGCCCTTGGTCAGTTACACTTGATGAGCCCTTAAATGTAAAAGGGAACCACAAGTATACCAAGTATACTATGAAATGAAATATGAGAGATCGGTTATATACTGAGTCATCATTGAAATGAAATATGAGAGATCGGTTCTATACCGAGTCATCATTGAAATGAAATATGAGAGATCAATTTTACACCGAGTCATAACAGTTGCATATGGTTACTGTTGTAGGATTGATTAACAAATTTAATGTGGCTCTTAATGTTGAATTTAGAACATATAACATTGATATTAAAAAATCCCTTTCTTTTGTAATCATGAAATATGGATGTTACACATCCTTTTTCCTAAAGAGGTAAACTTATAGAAATTTAAATTAATTCATTAGATCCACTCTTAACCACATACGTGAATATGTCTATTTTGAAATCATTAGTTTCATCTCATGCAAGGAAGCCATCATGCTTGATAAAAATTATTTTCTCCTAGAACCAATTTTTCTCCATAATATTTAAATTCTCTCCTAAGTTTTTATAATTTAAAATTAGATATGAGTCATATTTTGAATTACAACTTTGAGCATAGTCGACTTTTGGATCCATTCATTGCATATGTTATAGATGAAAGTGAGTATGTTCTATGTTTTATTTATTCTAATTATTCTAATTATGATAATGATATAAAGGAGATTCATAAGCATAAGTAGTGAGAAAATGGGGAAGAAACCCTGTAGGGATTTGAATTAGAGTCTGAATTTATTTTAGAAACTAATTCTTTGTTATTAATTATTGTTTCTTAATAGTGAAAATATTTTTAATACCTCTATTTTAAGTAGGCTTGAATGATTCTTTTATGAACAAAAAACAGGAGGATGTGTTCAAATTTTCATTTGTAAATCTAGAGAAACATCTTGGTGTGATTAATGTGGATAAACAAGAAGAGATGATTGAATATAAAATATATTTAGATAAACCAACTAAAGATCCCATGGTTTTAGTTGAGACAAAGGTTGAGATAGAAAAATATTAAGTAGATCGATGTACCCATTTCTACAAACAAAGGATTGGATGGAAATACTCTATGACCATGAAAAAATGGAGGAAATACAAGTTGAAAAAGTTAAGAATGAGCTTAATGAAGAAGATGTTCCAATGAATTACATTAAAATATAACCCACATTCCCACAAACCATCATGGTTGAGCTAAATGATTTTCAAACATTTCAATGGCCCGATTTTGAGGTAAATCTTTGTCAACACAATATATTTTCTATTTTTATAGAGAAATGATCTACTCTTTTAGATGGAATGTTTGTGTTGATGGATTTTAGACTCAATACAAAAATAAAAATTTAAAGGACTTTTAAAAGTGTAAATTTGATGTTACCTTATAATATGAGTTGTCTCATTCTATGTTTTCAAGTCCATAGAAAATCTTTAATGTATAGTTTTTATTTTAGATGCAATTTAGATTTCATAATTTCATACTTTTATTTCTTATTTTCATAGTTAGTTTCCATGTTTTCTTAGGATAGTTATTTTCTTTCTTAGGATAGTTTTTTTATTTCAGTCTAAAACAAGAGAAATGGCTTATGAGAGAGGTATAATCTCTATTGTAAGAAGATTTATTATATTAATAACTAATGATACATTTATGTAATAAATTATTCCTTGTTATTTAAATATATAAAACCATAAGAAGGATAAATACAAATTAGGGAAGTGAAAAAATGGAGGCATGCTAAAGAACAAGAATTGAAGACAAACATGATGGAGGAATTAGATAGGAAAAACTCACTAGAAATATTTGGCCAAATATAACTATACGGGAAGAGGATTTTTATGAGTTAGATATAGAGTTATAATAGGTTGAAAGGAAGAGTGAATGTCTAGGTGAGGGGCTTTAGCCTTAAAGGGTGAGGATAGAAGGATCCATAAAATAATCAACATTAGAAATCGATCGGTCGGATGAGTTTTATGTTTTTTTCTTGTATGAGGGGGAAGCAAGGAGTTTTTTTCTATTTACGTGAAATCATATTTATTATTTATAAATAGCAAATATAAAAATATTTTATTTATTTTTGTAAATTTGAAGAGATGATGAATGGTGTTATTGATTAGAGTTCCATTAGGTATTTTACTACAAATAAGAAAATGAAATGGAAGATTCATATGGATCTATGTGGGAATAATTGGTAGTAAAATAATATTTGGACCTTGTGGATTTCGATGGAAAATAAAACCCTTTCGAGAATCCTATGTTGTCCTCCAAAAAGATTCAAAAATTATTAGGGAGGTTTCAGGTGGTATAAGTTACATGTTGGGGTGATATTAAGGAAAATGGAAGGAATACATGGTAGATATAAAATATAACTCAGTGGTGTTGATCCCTAAAACCTCCCATGGGTCATTTGTGAAGGGATTACAAATTTAGAGAAGTTGTAATTGATCATACAAGAAAAGGACGTAGGGGAGTTTGGATGGAACTCGAGATCTTTCACCTTGTTTATCTAGGGATATGGATAGGGATAGTTGAACATAAAATATAAGAAAAGTGAGGATCCCTAAAAATATGGTGGATGAGGATTGTATGCATTTTGAGAACCTAGCAATATTAGGAAAACTCTATATGATGTCTTGGAAAGAGTGATTTTTGGAATCAAGGTTATAGAAGACTCGACAAAGGTTCCATCAAAATAACCTTAGATAACTTTTAGTAGGTTATTTTATGGTAAAATAACATAATTTATAAGAAAGAAATAAGGTTTTAGATCGAGTTATATTTTGAGGGATGAAAGAGCTTCATACAACGATGACAACCTATTTTTATGAAAGTGATTTTTTTGGAGGGAGTGATCTATGTGACATCATACTATATTCTCTACCTCTAGAATAATTTTCAAAGGATATATTTTAGAGGATTGGTGAATCTGGGAGGTTTACGAAATTGGATCCCAAATATTTTGTGACTAATTTATTTTATGTGTATGAAAGTTAGAGTGTTTAATAGAAAATGTATCCATGTTGGAGAATTTTCTTTAAAGAAAATAATGTGTGCTTCCTCTATGAGAGAATGTGAAAAAAGGATCATGTAGGATGATGCACACATCTACCAAGATGCATTATAATAATAGCGTGAAAAAAATTCCACAGGAAGTAAGAATTAAACCATGAAATTTGCATGCAATATAAAAGGGTCTTGACTATCTCGTAAATCTAAAAAAATGAGTACAAATAGGAGTGCTTTGTAACTCCCAATGAAATTCAATCATACCTCCACAAGGGAGATGAAAAGTTACATTCTAGAAATGGAAAGTAACTCCTGTAGCATACAGAAACACATTAAATCATATGACGGAATCTATTAAGGAATATATCATACCCCTAAGACACATAAGACCTATGATCTCACCTAAGTGAGATGAATCACCATGTTATGTGGAAAATTTCACGAGATGACAAGGAAAGTACACACACAAACACCCCCATTTATTATAACTTAGGATGAGGTAAAAAGTTAGAAATGAAAAATGGGTCCTTACATCTATACTTGATGAGGTACCCATGTACAACAAGTATCTCAAGTAATGGAGGAAAACCCAATAGAAAAAACATCCACTTACAAGAGATGGAAGACTCCCTAATAACTTAGGAAAGATGTGTCAAATGGGTTCCTACAAATAAAGGATTGATAAGGTACCCATGTATAAAGTGCAATCTCTCTGTAAGAAGAAGAAGAAAAGAGAAGAAGGAGACAAGAGATACTGAGATGAAGATGTGAAGCTAAAACCAGATGTAAAATATATAACTATATGAAGTATCCAAGAAGATTTTCACTTATGTGGTCCTCATCCTATAGATGAAGAATATCCACCGCATCGAATAATTTTTCCTACCCTTAGGAAGGACAAAAATGAAATCTTGGAAGTTTTCCCATTCCATGAAGGAAACCAAAGGTAGTAGTAGGAAGAACTCTAAATTTGGTCCACTAAAATGTGACATAGGTATAGAAAATGGGTGAAAACGAACACAAGGTAGTGCCACTAATATAGAATTGTTAGAGTGTGAGAGAGGAACATCCTTTGAAACGATGACTAAATGAATTTTAAGCAAGGTAGGAACCCCCAAAATAGTAGAAAGAGCATCCATAAGCAAGGGTGGATCAATGATATTTTCTAGAATAGTGGAAGTGATAAGAGTCCCAGAAGGGGCACTCCTAAAAAAGGATATGAAGGAATCCTCTGAAACACTTATAGAAGAATGATAATCTCACTTTACTACATCACAAGTAGGAATTGTGAAGATATGAATAAGGTATGAAAATTACTCATCCCAAAAGGGTGGCTCAATCACACATGTATGAATCATCAACATATGAAAGAGGAGGAGTAGAGGAATACTCACACATGGGAATTGGAATGGATCCAGATTTCATGAGAATAAGAGGCTAGGAACAAGACTGCCTAATGTCTAATGGGAAGCAATGAGGTTCAAAATTCTCTAAAAGGTGGCCAAGAGAAGGAGGATAGAAGTCCATATCAATACTCTCATCTTTATAAATAGAATAAAAAACCTCATCATCAAGGATGGGAACAAGAAAGTATGTTTCAATAGAACTATCATCACATGAAGAAGGAGAGGAGACAACTATATTGGTAGGAGGAGTAGTAGAGGAAATATTTGAAGGGTATCTAAATAAGGATTGGATAATGATTTAAATAGTGTGAGGAAACTCCATGTGTGCCACTTGATAGTGGAGAGGCTTACAAATATACGTTAACAAATTACCACGGTGACCATGTTACAAGATTCAAACCAAAGTATTCTAGCTAATCCTGATCACTGGGGGCAAGTACCCATCTATACAATAATGAGATAGAGGTCATCATGAATGAGAAAAAATTTCATGATCAAATTCCATAGTTTTTAGTTAGAACTACCAAGAAGAAGAGGTGGAGGCTCTAATGAAAAAATGGTCCTATAAAGTATAGATATGGGGAAAAAATATCTATGGTTTATCCACGAAAAAGAAAGAAGTGAAGAATGCAAGAAAAGAAGGGTGTAAGAATACACACCAGGTTTCAAAACATTAAACTCAATAGAGAATGCGTGTGCATGTAATAAAAAACCCAAGAAAATGATAACCCCTTTTTATGACACTTTATAAGTAGTTTATGTTGGTTACAAAAAGGCATATTCATGCGATATGAGATAGTTGACCACTCACCTTGCAGTAGGAAATAAATTGTGTAAGAGTAGAGGCCACAATGTCTCGGTTAGAAGCGAGAGGAAAAACATGTAAACAAGCACATAAAGGTAATAAGAAAGGAACAAGGGAAAAAACAAAGTTTGGTGTGAGAAAAAGTGTCTCACATTGCATAAGGGGCACTCTTGACGAATAGATGTGGTGTACATGCTCACTAGCTCACAAGCAAAGAAGAGTACTACAATGTAAAAACATCTCAAAAATGGGTCAAAGGGCTCCAAAAATGCCACAAATGGCTATAAAACGCACACACAACCACATGAAAATGCTAAAAATTTACGTATGTGACATGTGCACTCTCAAAAGGCTACACACTCCCATAAAATGGTTAGAAGAAAGAACACCTAGTAACCCTAGTTTGAGAATAATATATTCCCAATTTACTTATTTTCCAAAAAAATTAAAATATAAAAAAGGATATAATTAAAAAAACTAGTTTAGCTTAATTAACCACCTGATTAAAATTAATTAATTGATCGCCACATTAAAATATTAAACTAGTTCCTAATATAAAATATTAATACCTCAATAAATTAACCACCGCTTTTAATATATTAAAAAAGTTATTTAAATATAAGATTATAAAAAAGCTATGTCCATAAGCTTATATTAAGTGGTAATGTGACACTTTGTATAAATGTCTAGGTGGGAAGAGTGGCTTAGTGAGCCATATGTGAATCAATGAGACCGAGGCGAGAATGACATGAAGAGTGGAAGATGAGGGAAGGTCAATGTGTTGCACTTGTCGTAGGGGGTTGCGGGGTTGGAGGCAATAGGGTAATAGGTCAATACACATAAGGAATAAGGTGGGGAACATTTCAGCATGTGGGATAGGTGCTTGGTAGGAGGAGAAAATCTAGTAGAGAATGTAAATCCAAAGGTTGAGACCAATTTCCTTGGTATTAGGCGTTATAATGGTGATCTAGGTTTTGTAATGGTTAGGGTGACGTCTTTGCGCAACAAGAAAAGTAGGTAAGGTAGGAGCGGAGTTGAAATGAATGGGAGATATGGGGTTCAATGACATGTAGATGCAAACAAAGACAAAGTGAGGTCAAAAAACCATCACAGAGATAAAGTTTGAACTTAGTGATCTTTGAGTTGAGAAATATAAATCGAGAAGGGAAATTCATTGATAAAGGGCTCATGGGTGAAATGTCGGGAAAGGAATATAGCTAGGTAAATTCTTGGAAATAGTTTAGAAGGTCGAGGCAGGTTTGTAATGTTGAACGCATGCAATGCATACATGGACAAAGACCACATGGCGAGAGGTTGAAACATAGGTGACTTTGTTTATCTAGTGAGAACAAGGGAATACAACCAAGGAAGGGTAGGCTCGAGTGAGCCAAAACAAACACATGAAAGGGTTGTAAAAAGGACCAATGCCTAGGTAGATAACCAAAGCACAAAATCTAAGCATAAGCCAAAATTAAAAAAATATAGTCCAAATCCAACACAATACAAACCATGCAAAGGGCGGGTAACTCATCGATCTAGAAGGAAATCTTGTCGGGGAAGGAACCAAACTCACTCGAGAAAGTTGGCCAGGGAGGGACCAAGGTTGTTATCTTGTGGATGAACTAAGGATCTAAGTGATGGAGTGCAAAGATATAGAGGAAGAGCGAGATGAATACGAGGGAGGATCAAGATATGAGCACAAACATTTTCAACGAGAAAATTTAATTTTTTAATGAAAATATCAGATAAAATAGAAACCATGAGAATTACCTCTAAACCATTTTTCTACCAAAGTTAGCTATAGATAGCTAGATTTATCTTGAAAAACCTTGAAAATTTAAGAATATACCGCACATTCGGTGAAAAACACACACAAACCAGAAAAAACTCCACAAAAATTGATATTAGTAAAATCTATGAAAGTAAAGCACAATGGAATAATGATTGTGAAGCTTACACATGAAATGAGTAAGAACATAAAACCGAGAGTAGTAGGAAATGAAAAGTAGAGAGTCGTGTGGATCTGAAAAACATGCTCTAATACCATGTGATAGAATGAGAGAATGAGGATCAAACAAGATGACGTAAACATCAACCAAGTTGCACTCGAATGGTAGCATGATGAACTCCAATGAGGAAGAAAGAATTTAACCATGAAATGTGCATGCAAGAGAAAAGGGTCTAATCATTATCATAGATCTAAAAATTGTACAAATAGGAGTGTTGTGTAACTCCCAATGCAAGATAATCATACCTCCATAAGGGAGAAGAGGAGTTACATTCCAAAAATGGAATGTAACTCCTATATGATGCATTGACACACACTGACACGTATGATAGAATCTGTCATACCCCCTAAGACACCTAAGAGATCTCACCTAAGTGAGATGACTCACCATTTTATGTGGATAACATTATGAGATGACAAACCAATTGCACACACCAACATCATCAAATCTCACAAGATTAAATACATTGGATTCAAGATGGGGCATCCCCATTTATTGAAATATGAATTATGTACACTATTTATAACTCTTGGGGGTGGTCATAGAACTATGAAAGTGCACAAAATTTTGGGAATTCAGGATGTGGACTAGTGATATGATTTAATAACAAATTCAATCATGCATACAATATCTAAAAAATTCTCTAAAATCTACATCAGTTGAATTATAAACTAGAATAATCCAAATCAAAACAAAGTATACACACATAACACAACATGTACCGTGGTTCACCCAATGTGGGCTACATCCACCAAAGATAGATATCTCATATATATAATATAACAAGAGTACACACTAACTCTTTAATACAAAAGTACAATTCATCTCTCCAAGAGTATATCCTCTCCTCTAGATCTCTAAATGGATCTCCATGAGTGCACTAAAACTGTGCCTCAAACACCACCAGAAGATCTCACATAACTAGGAACTATTGCATCTCTGAACTGCTACCAAGTTCTCTATGGATTTGCAAACAAGACCTCTCACATGGGTCTACCATATGTGCAACTATAACTATGCACCAAGAAGTAAGTATGTCTCTCCATCACTGCATAACCTGTGAAAACATGAAGACAACCTCCTCTACAATATCTATATCTACATGGATCAACAATACAATATGATCTCATGGATCTATAATACAATATCTCACCAACATGTGGATCTACAAGAAGAAACTCTATGTGCTTTACATACTATGCAAGTGATTACAATAAGACAATAACTATATAAAGGAAATACACTAGAAGATGTTACCCTCTTCTCACCATTCATATGTACCTGTTATTTCTATCTGTCCAACTCCTCTCCATGGAAGCTCTGTCTTCATATGACTTGTTCTTTCTTTCTCTTCTTTTTCATCCTCTCAATCTAGGATAAACAAGGATATAATTCAATCCTTATCTTAATTCTCTTTCTAACCCTAGATTTTATGCTTATATAGGCATATAAAAACTTAGGCACAATAGCCATGAAATTATAATCAATAGATCTTGCTTTAATACTAAATATAGATCTAATTTACGTGAGTTAAATAAAACACTCATGCATAGGTAACTGATGTCGAGTTATCCCTAACCAATGATGGTTCCTACTTTCATTACCAATGTCGATCATAGGTAACCAATGTCGGTCCCTTCATGACTGATGTCAGTTACTGTCTGACCGATGCCGGTCACTATGTAACCCATCCACTTTGTAATGCATGCTCCAGTGAAGGTATTTAGCTTCATAATCTAACAATCTCCCACTTAGAGATAAATTTATGAACCTTTATACCTATACTTGTACATCACCATCCTCTACACACCATGAAGACCATCTATTCTTTCCTTCAACAATTATCTCAAAAATAAACCAAGAAGATCAAACCATCTTCTAAAATGAAGATAACAAACTTGTGACTTACCATATACCTACACAAAGCTACTACTGATCCATGATAACCGAGTTATCTATACATCAAGCTCCCATTGAATCATAACACCAATCCTCTCATGCAACCAAGTCATCATGACTAACACACTTGCAAGAGCTCCCACTCAAACTAAAGTCTGCGACTCAACTACAACCATATCCATACCTCGTAAAGCGAACCATGTTCTTCATCCATCTATCCATGTCTCCATGTAATCACCAATGCTGTTGTCCAAAGACAAGTCAAACTGGAATATGTGAAAGAAAAAAATATCCGAGTAAAAAAAACCCGAATGAGTTCTACATGCAACAATGGGTGATCAATCCACAAAAACCTACATAAGTCAAATAAATCCAAACAATACAATTTGTAAATCCAAACCTGCATAAACAACTAGCATGTCCAAGACAACCATCTGTAGATAACATACCTATCAAGGAGTAACATAGTAACAAGAGGAAATAAAAACATCCCCTACTCATGCTCAAGGAATCTAAACCATGCTCATAGGCATCCATGTGCAAATCAAATATTTGCATCATCATAGACTCAAAAATTGAATCTATCCACATGTATAAACTCACCTATACATCCATCCATATCTTTAGGATCTCTAAAAGCTCCAAGTCTCTCACCAACTAACTCCAAATCCATATATGAATCATGTGCTCATCAATGTCAATAACAAAAACCATGCTACTAATAAATAGTGTAAATACCAAAAACATGTCATTAACATACTACACAAACCAACCAAGATGAAATCAAAACAAGGGCACCATCTAAAAATGGTAAATAAACAATGTTGTTAAACATGTGACCAAACCGACCACACGATTTCTAACCAACCATGGTTACCAAATGACTGACCGTGGTTAATTTATAACCAACATCGATCTCTATAAGAGTCAAGTTTCCTTATTTAACCATTAAAACTCTAAAAATTGCTCTATCATCTTCACATAACTAAATCTAACCATAAAATTCAATCCAATAGGGATATCTAGGCACCACAAAATAAAACAAAAAGTGACATCACCATGTGATAAACTCAAACTACCTATAAGCTTGTGAATGTCCTCCAAAACAACTTGTACCTCATGTCAGTCTAAATAGTAACACCCTCCTCTCACTCTGCACGTGCAACTGTGTCCAACTTGCAATGCCATCAACCATGACTTTCTCCCACTTAACCTGAACTCCCCTGCACTACTTCTAATAACCAAGCTCAAAAGTTATATATGTTAATGAGAAATAAAATAAATGAAAGAAATATAAACTTGATTCCATTCTTAACCAATAATACTTCTACATCATAGAAGTTTGGACTTCTTGTGAAGTAGGTGAATCACCTTCTTTCCATCTATGTGTACTCAACATTTCTCATTACTTGTAACTGTGTCTAACCATGAATTTTCATTGAGGATCTCATCCTTATAATAGAAACCATTTTCCTTAAGATTCCACAAAATCAGGGAATAAAATTCAAACACCACAAAAAACATGATGTAAATTTGTGCACACTATCCAATTATAATATCAGTTGCTCCAAATAAAATAAATAAAACATGAATCATATAGAGATACCCGACTCAAATTCTCACCTGGAATAACCGAGCCAACTCGTCTATTTCTCATGCAAACATTGAAGTGATTTGGACTATTTCTTCCCTGTACGCACTATGCCGTAAACGTAATCCTCCAAAACAAGACACACAGAACCACCCATGCCCTCTTCTCTGTAAGAAACCATGTCCAAACTCATGATCATAGAGACCGACCACGGTTTTTGACCGATCTTGGTTACCCTCGTGACTCGATGTTGTTTCCCTAATTTAGGTTGGTGTAGCTGGAGTGAAGACAACGCAACAATATTGGCATAGGTCGCCAAACCAGGTGCCTACTCTAACCAAAGATGATATTTGTATTGATCGTGTCATTTTAAGAAGCACCTAACCTTGCACAAAAAACTTAACAACAATAATACATGCAATAAAATTGCACCAAGATGAAATACATCACCTTACCAACACCAAGATACTCAAATGGATATTTAAATGAAGAACATGCTTCTCTAATGGAAACCCCATCTTTGTTTTTTGCTATTATATTTTGTCTCTCTAAGGATCCCATGTATCTAACTGCACCAAGGATGCATAACTACTTCTCTATCTCATTCTCAGATCTAGATCTACAATCCCAAAAATGCATATACAACCAAAATAATATACGCCTTTGTAATACCAAGATAAAACCATACCTCAATAACAAGATATACAATCGACCAACATGTTTGAGCCTCCAAGAACTGGGAGACCTTAGAAAACAATATACATTCCATGCATCTTAATTCTTCGATATGTGATTTTCTATTTAAAACTATCCAATAATTGACCATGGTCACCCCGTAATCGACCACAATCACCTTGTTGATGTTGGTTGCCACTTAACCGATGTTAGTCACTATAATTTCCAGCAACCTTACTCTTCCAACTCCCACTTGAGATTTAATCTCTTCATATGATCTTCACATCAAGTAAAATAAACCCTACTCTCATACACCTATCAATAAACCACTAAAAATAAACTGAAGCAAAACCTTTCTCTAAAATAACCAAGCTAACCAACCTTTGATACCAATTTTTGGAAATTCAGGACATTGGAATAGTGTTATGATTTAATAAAAACTCAATCATGCACATAAGATCTAAACAATTCCCCAAATCTATAGTAGTGGAAGTATAAACTAGAATAATCCAAATAAAGACAAAGTACACACACATAACATAACATGTATCGTGGTTTACCCAATGTGGGCTACATCCACCAAAGATAGAGATCTCATATATATAATATAACAAGAATACAAATCAACTCTTCAATATAAAAGTACAATGCATCTCTCCAAGAGTATATCCTCTCCTCCAGATCTCTAAATGGATCTCCATGAGTGCAGTACAACCGTGCCTCCAAACACCACAAACAGATCTCACATAACTAGGAAACACTACTATTATCCATATTTTTCCCCTTGGAAAAATTGGATCTGCCACGTCTTTGCACAGAAGGAACCAAAGAAATCACATTCAAATCATGCAAACAGGTTACAAAGGGAATCTACAATGGAGTGGCGGGGCCTGCAAAAGATCAAACAACCCCATGTAAGGAGAAATTCAAGAAATGACTCTATCAAGTGAATCTATTTCTCAAAACCAGAACAAATTATAGGCGGGCTCGAAAATGGAATAATAGGGTTGGGGAAGGAGTTCGAGTAGTGTCAAAGGAACCAGAGGCTCAAAGGAAAAGAAACGGTGAAGATTCTAAGTCTTCAGCTTCGCAAATGGTTTAGAACGGGCCCAAAAATGACTAAGTATGGAAGAGATAGTGGAGGAAGCCAAGTGTCCAAATGACACACCTCCAAAGATTAAATCCAAAGGGGACCCAACCGAGCGCCAAGATTCCACGTGTCAGAGCCTCAAAAAGTTACACTAACAGATGAAAAGTCTTCAACTTAGCAAAGGGTGCCAAGTTTCTTAATGACACACATTCAAAAGTGGGATCCAAGCCAGAGACTCAAACTTGTGCCAGCCCTCTCACGTAGCAAATGGTGTGAGAGATAAAAAAGGAGAGCAGGCCTAAAACAACTAAGTATAGAGTACGGTGGAAGGTGCAAAGTTTCAACATGATGCTCCTTCAAAGGTAAAATTTTGAGTAGGTTTTCAAATGAGTGTGGGCCTTCCACATGTCTCAGAGTCCAAAAAGGGAAAAATTTGGGGGTTGAATAGTCAAGGATGAGGCAAGCTAGCAAAGGGAAAAAATGTCAACATGGTGCTATTTCATAGGTAAAATTTGGGGCGGGTTTCGAACAAGTGCCAGTTGCCACATGTCCAAGGTTAGACTATTAGCCCTACCAAGCAAAGAGACTCAAGAAAAATACAAATAATCCAAAGGAACACGTGAAGGCCTCCACGTGGACCTTGTGTGGACAAACTCTTTAAAATATTGTGTGCCTGTGATCCAAATATTCAAATGGCCATATCTTTTGACTAGAAACTCAGATTTGGGCGGGAGAAGAATTTTTAGAAACATCTCGACACCCTCCATGCCATGGAAACATAAAATATCATTCTTAACAAGATTTGGTGGGTGAAAAATGGGAAAATTTCTATTAGGCCATTAAAGTAGAATCATATTTCTTCAACCACCAGATCTGATTCGATTCGATCTGTCATTCTTCCTTCTTCAACACGCCAAGCAGACAGGGAACCAGACATGATAGATTTGGGGTGGATTTAAGAGAGGCATTGATTGATAATGGTTGATATTTCAAAGTAGGATTCAATGTATCTCGAGGTGGTTGAAGTAGGATTTGAATTTTCCCTCTTCTCTCTCTTATTCTTGCTATATATTGTAATGAAGGGGCATATTCAAAGGTTTGGTCATTTTTTCTCCTTTTCCCCTCTCTCTTTCTTCCTTAGGGTAGAATGTGGAGTCTAAGCCTCCTTTCACAACCCTGTAATGTCATTCTCTTACCTCTTACCCACTAACAATGTAATGTGTGAACTTTTGGATTTATAAAATCCATTTTGTGATGCATCTGTCCATCCTTCACTTATTTTATTATCTCTCATTGCCTCTCATCATTACAAGGTACAATATGCATATACTAATGTTCATTGTAGGTCCTCGGAGATGTGTTTAATGGGTTTTGAGTTTGTGTTATGTGTGAAATCTATCTCTGGACTATGGTGCATTCTTTTGACCCTCTCCTCTTCTCACCTCTCCCCCTTCAAAGGCGGTCGGGTATGTGATTCAACCACTTCCTTTTCTGGTGTATTACCACTTAGTGTAGTCTCTTGCACCCACTCTCTCTCTCTCTATCCCCTTGGAATGGTTAGATTAGGATAGAATAGGTTCTTCCTGCACTAGAGTAGCTTATGACAGGTAGATTAGGAAGTAAGAACTGGCTTTCTCTAGAGGTGCATCTCAAGTTTTGCAAGTACCATAGTTTGAGAGATAGTCCCATTTTGTACAATCACACTGAATGCCCCACTTCACACTTGGGCCATTCGGGGGTGATGTGATTCTACACTAATTATTTTGGCATTCCCAGTGGGACAAGAGGTCTTCACTTTATTTCATCAATTTGATGTGTTCTTGGTGAGATTCAGCCTTTAGAGGCATGTTCAAAGAACATCTAGTGACTCCATCTGGTCAATAACCCATCCTCTGAGTTGCAGACCTTTCCCATCCATTTGCATTCATTTTCATCCATTTTATTCTTCCATATCTTACATCTTTTCCCATTCCATGAAGTTATGTAATCATGATTTCATTCCTTCATGGCACTAACACTTACAATAGCAATGCGGTTCATCTCCAATGCATTTCCCAACTCCTCCAAATCAGCATTATAACAAAATCCAGGACCATTATGCTTACCCATATGAGCAGAGTCAAATTTAGTCTATCCATAGAGCTTATCAAGAATAATGGGGCGCATAAAATGGTGACAACTATGTGGAGAAAGTTAGTTTGTTGGAGAAGATCCATATAATAGAGGTTGGCATGGTTCGGTCAAGGTCCATAGCACAAATGAAGGCATTCAAGATTGGTTGTGGAGCACCTTGTCTATGGGGAGTCCCTTTTCTAAGACATTACATCCCTTAGGAGAAGCTTGACTTTATGGTTGAAATGCTTCCTCATCTTAGATAGTGGATTTAAGATATTGAGGCTTATGATATGGACATAAGACAACCTTGTCAATGGGTAGGTCAATCACCGGCTCCCTATCCTTCATTTTATCTTTCTCAATATTTATCATTCCAGTATTATCAAGAGTCAAGCCCCTCACTTATTGCCTCAAGTATTGATTTCATTTCTCCATCTCCTAGTCTTCCATCCCATTTCAATTATTCTCCCCTTTCCTTTCCCAAGCAGTCATTCCCTCTAAAGAAACAAGAAGTTCCACCTCCCTCCCCACCACAAATAATTTCAAAGCTGGTTGAGCCCCAACCTATCACTCCTCTTACTTTCCCAAGTCCATGTTGGGAAGAGAATCAAGAATTTAGTCAAGGAAAACAACAAGAAGTGGAGCCCAAAAGAGACAAAATGACAGACAACCTAAAGAGTTGGGTTGCTAAATTTGGTTTTACAAAGATCCCCTTGATGGTCAAGCCAATAGAGGGGGTGAGGGTTCAAGATTTGGTGGTGGCTGAGGCTGAGTTTGCAACAAAGAAAGAAAAAAAACAAAAGGAAGAAGATCAATAACTTGTTTTCTTTATCTACAATGTCCCTTATGGCACTTTGTCTTAAGGGGATGCTGATTTGGTCCAAGCTACACAACTAGTTGAGGAGGAATAACAATCAGCTCCAAGTCCCATTGAAGAGGTAAAGCTGGGAGAGATCAAATAAGTGTTGAAGCCATTCAATGAAGAAATCATCATTGAATATTCTTTTCTTTCATTTCAAGGGCCTGATTTGATTGATGAACCCATGATGAAGGAGGACCATATAGTTTTAGAGGCTCCAAGCATATAGTAGGCTATAGAAGAACCTTTATTTCTTCCTCCCACTTCATCCCCTTCAAGCTCTAATGTTGAAGAGGAGTTTGAACTTTCAAACTTCATGTTTGAAGAAGAGGGGAACCATAGTGAGCAAGTTTTAGATCAGGAGGAAACCATGGAGGAGGTTGAGCACATGCAACGGGGGACAACAAGGAAAATTATCTGTCTCGACTTGGAGGATTTCTTTGATAGAGAAAATCCCATGGATATCACATCATTTTATCCTCCATCACCCATCTTCCAAGCATATGAACCTACTGCCATGAAGGAGGGAATTCAAGAGAAGGAAATTTCACTTCATAACAACTCTCTCGAGGACAAGGTTAGAAGATATTATTCTTCCATGTTCTTCACAAAAGAAGGAAGAAGTACAACCATCTCCAAGTCCAGTTAAAGAGGAGCATATGGAGGTGACCAAGAAAAATTCAGAAGCACTGAATCATGAGCTAGTTGCACAAGAAAATATAGACCCCTATCCCATTTAACCTCTCAAAAATTATGATCTTTTGGAGGATCCTAAACTCATTAGCTTCATGTTTGAAGATGAAGCTTCATATGGTGAAGATAATGAAGATTTTAAGATCACCATGCAAAAGGGAGAGACCTTGTTATAGCAAGACAGTAAAGAGTTTGATTTCCTATCAGACTCAAAAGAATGTTTTGATAAGAGGGAGCTAGTTGAAATTTCAATCTTTTCTCCCCCATCATTCATTATTCAACCACAAGAGCCTGCTGCCATGGAAGAGAGTGTGCAAGCACAACCTGCAGTTTGCAACATGCCTCCTAAATCAAAGTTGGAAGATTTTGATCTTCCAAAAGTCACACCTTCTGTAGAGGAAGAGAAAGAGTATCATGCTATCATTCCTCCCACACCATCCATCCATGAGGTTCAGCAAGAAGGCTCCATTCTTGGAGTTAGAGTTCAGAACCATGGGCATATTCAAAGGACCATACCTTGCCCAATCAGATACTTGGCTTCATTGGAGCCAAGGGAGAATCCAAAACCAGTCATGCCTACTTCAGGGCATGAGGATGAGTATCAAAGCACCAAGGGTCACCATCAACAAATTTAGGAGTCTAATACAAATTATCTTGAGAAGATATTTTCCATTAATGTTGATACCTTGCTGATATGGGTGGAGGATCGACTTAAAGTCAATTTTTCACTCATACAAACAGCCATATTTAGTGTCAAATCATTTTCATGGCTACCCCTCTTGAGAAAGGAAGCTACTTCTCCTACCTATAGAAAGCTTTGTTTAGCCCCTTTTCTATCTAGTTAGTTTAGGATTAGGAGTAGACTTTGTTTCAAAGAAAAGAAGTGCTCATGCACACTTTGCATGTATCATTTGGGGCATGTATGATATTTTTTTGTACATAAGTTTTGTTCGTATTGCTCCAAAGATACTAAGGCCAAGAACTTCACTATTCATGGTAGAAGACTCATAGTCACTTGTAACAGTTGTAGATTTCAAAATAAAAAAATGCAAAAAAACTAAAGTAGTCTTCGAAATAGTCCATTAAGGGATAGATGAAATCCCTGGGTCAAAACAATTTTCTACTCTCAGAAGCCTTGTTTCAATATTTCTTATGAAAATTGAGTGTGGATATGCGCGAGTAGGTTTAGGGTCGCTAAGAACTAGTATTCAGGCTCGCAGCAGCTCGGGGATCAAATTTTCAAAGTAAAAGGATCATTATCAAGATTGACTCCATGCCCAATGGTCTAAGGATATTGATCCTTTCATCTAGCAGGAAAATGCCCCTTTGAGTCACCAAATTTTTATCCATATTTTTCCCCCACACAAAATTGGATCAGCCACACCCCTGCATAAAGGGAACCAAAGAAATCATGTTCAAATCCTACAAAAAGGTTTTAGAGGGACTCTACAATGGAGTGACAGGGTCTCATGCGAAAGATCAAACAACCCCGTGTAAGGATAAATTCAATAAATGACTCTATTGAGTGAATCCATGCCTCAAATCCAACAAAAATATTACAGGTGGGCTCAAAAATGGAATAGCAGGGTTTGGGAAGGATGTCGACTAGTGTCAAAGGAACCAAAGGCTCAAAGGAAAATAAACGACGAAGATTCAAAGTCTTTGGGCTTCGTAAATGGTTCAGAACGGGCCCAAAAAATGACTAAGTATGGAGGAGACAGTGGAGGGAGCCAAGTGTCCAAATGACGCACCTCCAAAGATTAAATCCAAAGGGGTAGACCCAAATGAGTGCCAAGCTTCCACGCATCTAGAGCCCCAAAAAGTTGCACCAGCCATTGAAAAGTATTCAACTTAGTGGAGGGTGCCAAGTGTCTTAATGGTGCACATTCAAAAGTGGGATCCAGGTCGAAGACTCAAACTTGCACCAACCCTCCACGTAGAAAATGGTCAACAAAGGTCAAAAAGGAGAGTGGGCCCAAAATGACTAAGTATAGAGTGTAGGCGGAAGGTGCCAAGTGTCAACATGACACTCCTTCAAAGGTAAAATCCTGAGTGGGTTTTCAAATGAGCATGGGCCTTCCACGTGTCTCAAATTCCAAAAAGGGAAAGGTTCGAGGTTGAATAGTCAAGGCAAAGGTAGGCCAATGGAGGGATCCAACTGTCAACCCGTTGATATTTGATAGGTAAAATTTGGGGTGGGTTTCCAAACAAGCTCCGTGTCGCTAAGTGTCTAGGGTCAGAATTTTGGCCCCACCAAGCAAAGAGACTCTGGAAAATACAAAGAATCATAAGGAGCACATGGAGGCCACCACGTGGACCCTATATGGACAGACTCTTTAAAATATTGTACACCCGTAATCTAAATATTCAAATGGCCATATCTTTTGACTAGAGACTCATATTTGGATGAGAGGAGACTTTTTGGAAATGTATCGACACCCTCCATGCCATGGAAACATAAAATATCATTCTTAATAGGCTTTGGTGGGTGAAAAATGGGAAAACGTCTATCAAGACATTAAAGCAGAATCGGATTTCTTTAACCACTAGATCTGATTCGATTCGATCCATTGTTCTTCCTTCTTCAACACACCAAGTAGATAGGGAACTAGACATGACATATTTGGGGTGGATTTGAGAGAGGAATTGATTGATAGTGGTTGAGATTTCAAAGTAGGATTCAATGCGTCTCGAGGTGGTTGAAGCAGGATAAAAAATTTCCCTCTTCTCTCTCTTATTCTTCCTATATATTGTAATGAAGGGGAATATTCAAATGGTTAGTCGCTTTTTCTCCTCTACCCCACTCTCTCTTTATTTCTTAGGGTAGAATGCGGAGTCTAAATCTCCTTTCATGGCTCTATAATGTCATTCTCTTGCCTCAACCCACTAACGATGTAATGTGTGAAATTTTGGAGCAATAAAATATGTTTTGTGATGCATCTATCCATCCTTTTCTTATTTTATCGTCTCTCCTCACCTCTCGTCATTGCAGGGTACATTGTGCATATTCTAATGTTTGTTACAGGTCCTGGGAGCCATTTTTAATGGGTTTTGAAGTGGTGTTATGTGTGAAATCTATCTCTAGACCATGGTGCATTCTGTCCACCATCTGCTCTCGCTCACCTCTCTCCACTTCAAAGCGGTCGGCTCTTTGATTCAACCACTTCCTTTGTTGGTGTATCACCACTTAGTTTAGGATATTTCACCCTCTCTCTCTCTGTCCCCTTGGAATGGTTAGATTAGGATAGAATAGGTTTTTCCTGCATTGGAGTAGCTTGTGGCATGTAGATTAGGAAGTAAGAACCGAATTTCTCTAGGGGTCCATCTCAAGTTTTACAATTCCCACAGCTTGAGAGATGGTCCCATGTTGTGTAATCACACCAAATTCCCCACTTCACACTTGGGCCATTGAGATGTATTGTCATTATACACTAACAAGTACATATCTAAAAGCTGCTACCAAGTTCTTTGTGGATCTACAAAGAAGACCTCTCATATGAGTCTAACATATGTGTAATTATAATGGTGCACCAAGAACTAAGTATTTCTCTCCATCACTACATAACCTATGAAAAAATGAAGACAACATCATCTACAATATCTATATCTACATGGATCAACAATACAATATGAGCTTGTTGATCTATACTACAAGATCTCACCAACATACAGATCTACAAGAAGAAACTCTATGTGCTTTTCATAATATGCAAGCCATTACAATGAGATAATAACTATACAAAGGAAATACATTAGAAGATGTTACCCTCTTCTCACCATTTAGATGACCACTGTTATTTCCTTACGTCCAACTACTCTCCATGGAAACCCCTGTCTTCATGTAACATGTTCTTTCTTTCTCTTCTTCTTCATCCTCTCAATCTAGGATAATCAAGGATCTAATTCAATTCTTCTCTTAATTCTCTTTTTAACCCTAGCTTTCATGCTTATATAGGCATATACAAATTTAGGGCACAATAGCCATACAATTAAAATCAATATATCTTGCTTTAATTCTAAATATAGATCTAATTCCTGTGAGTTAAATAAAACACTCATGCACAGGTAACCGATGTCAGTTATCCCTAACCAATGATACCATTCATGCACATGTAATCGACATTACGAACACTCATCTTGTAAACATTATGAAGAATCAAGTGATGCCATATATGACCTTTACTTGGTAATCATGAGCCCTCTTGGATTTGACGCCATCAGAGATTCTTGAGAATCCTTATCGGTAACATAGAAAACCTCCTAACCATGGTTCCCATCATGAAGGTATTTAAATTATCCAATTACATGTGTTATGATAAATAATCCTCCCTTGCCTAATGAATCAAGTTGGAAAACATGAAATTCATGTGATCCATGTTGTTATCTCCAATGTTCAAAGTGCTTAGACACTAGAACTAAAACTAGACTATATCCAAATTTTTGGAGCTTCATATTACATTTTTATGATCTCACTAGTCTTATAAATATGAAATATTGCTATGGTGCAATTGAAAATGGATTCCACAATAGTTTTAGAAAATCCGTAAATTTGAATGGATTTTAATGGTATAAACAACTAAATTTAAATTTTGGGATAATCAAGAGAAAATAAAATCCAAATTGGATGAGAATCAATTCTTTGGAAATTTGTTCCTAGGACAAGTAAAAATCTGAGTTTTTGATATTCTATTATGGGAATCATCAGAATATTGTAAAACAAATTCAATCTATGGGAAAAGATTGAAAAATTACATTAATGAAGGAAGGGAAAATTTTCAATTCTTCCCTACGGGATAACTTATTATCTGGTTTGAGTTATTTTTATTCATTTAAATTTTATTTGTTATGGAAAATAATTCTCTAATTTGTAAGGAGTTCTCTTGTTTGGTTTAAGAGAAAATGCCAAAACAATTTATAGCACACGCGGGGTTTCAAGTCACTTAAGAAAATGATGGTGATTTTTTGTCATAAGTACATAAATCCTTCATATTATATCAAACTTAAGGTATTCATGAGGGGGAAATATTATCCAAGATTTGTGAGACTCCCTTGTGGGAATTTTTACAATCTCGTTTGTAAAATCAGTAGTTTTGGAAAAACAGAGCTATAATAGCTAGAAAAAATAGTCATGAATAAATTTTTAGCGTAAGAATATCATGAAACAAATTTAATATCACCAATAAATATTTTTTAATGGGAATTGGGGTTTAAATTTTTGAGTGATTTCATCAAAGAGATCATGAGATATCATCATAAAACTTCTTGTTCTTCCTAGGGCACATGAGGGGTTTTGCAAGAATGGAAGGATGAATAACCAACTTCAAAAGGTAATTTAATGCCTTGGTTTTTATGAATGTAATTTTTGAAATGTGGAAGGAAAAATTCTTGTGAACATGTTATATGGTGGAGGTGGGGAGTGATTTTGCAAAGTCAAGGTGCATGGTGCAAGTGCAAGTGAAAATGACACCTCCACCAGCTCTAGGCGAACTTTTGGGGTGCAATTACACCTAAAAAGTGAAATTTTGGTCCAATTGAAGTTTAAATGTGTGATAAGGATGGGATAATGGGTCGCACATATAAGGTTTACTCATGTTTTATTTGAAACTTGTGTTCTTTCTAAAAATTTGAGTTTTACTTTAAAATATCTCCACCAATCATACAAAGGCTCACTCATCAAGTGTAATTGCACCCAATAAATTTTCCAAGGATGTAATGGTGCAAGAAAAGTGTGCTAGTGCACTAAGGTGAACATTTAAACCTCATTTTCACTTTGCTTGTTTTTCCCTGGGAGTCATTCATTCACCCTTAGGTCTGTACTCAGTGAACTTTGGTCGTATAATATATGATTTCACATGGAACATTCCAATAAAACCAATGAGACTACTTATGAATTCTTAAATTGAGTTCTTCAACATTACATCCTTGGTGTATTTGAATGAAAAATTTTAAATATGGGAGGGAAAACATCTTGTGGGCATGTTATTTGGTCAAGGTGGGAAGTCATTTTACAAATACAAGGTGTATGGTGCAATTGCATGTGAAAATGACACCTCTACTAGATCTACATGTAATTTTTATGTGTAAGTACACTTCAAAACTACACTTTTAGTGTAATTGGAGGTTAAACGTGAACCCAAGATGGGATACTAGGTTCCATATACAAGTTAAACTCATGCTTGAACTCCCACAAATATGCGTTTTTCATTACTTTTTGATATTTTCTTTGTAATATCTCCACAAATCATATATGAGTGAACTTATGAGATAAAATTTCACCCTATAAGGGCACTAAGGGTGCAACAAAGTGTAAGTACGGTGCACCATTGTACCAAGGGGCAATGTAACCCTCATTTGTAACACTTGTTTTACCCCATGGAGTCCTTCCTTTTCCCTATGGTACATAATTACTGAAATTTTTCCATATAATATATGATTTTTCTTAAAAAATAGGAAAATGAATATAAAGATGCTATTAAGGAATTCTAAAATTGATTTCTTCAATAATTTCATCTTATGCCTCAATTTTTACCTAGGGTGGTGTGTTAGTGAGATAAACTATATCAATAGTTCCAACAAACATGAACTAATAAAACTTATGAATCATGAAGGGGATTGATTGTGCTCTCACTTAAAAAAATTGGGCTTATAACTTGTAGTCATGTTTACACCCACCAAAGAACAAGGGAATCCCATACACACTAGCCTATCACCCGGTGGGCGCCGAGCACTCACCCAAGGAATGCACGGGTGCCGAGTTTCTCTTTTATGTGAGTTGAGTGGGAAAACATCATCTATGATAAAAACTTAAAGGAAGTGAGTGGAAATGATACATGCAAGCATCATAGAGCTTAGAACATCTTTTATATCAATGCAGTCATTCCAGATAGAAAAGTACTTAATAAATTAAGAATTGAATCAAAACACAAAGGGAAATGCATAGGAATTCATATTCATCTTATAAAAATACATGAAAAGGAACTATGAATAATCATGTATGAATATGAAAAAGAAGGATCATATTCAATTAACTTGGTAACCTCATTACATTCATTAGAATTACTACAAAATACCACATTATGGAGACTAGAGTCATGCATCATAATTGGATCCATATCATTTAGCTCTAAAAAATAAATTTAATAACCCCAAGCCATTGATACATCCTTCTCCTATATTTCATCTACCCAACCCAATATGAATCCTTGCGGCATTTCTACAGAGCTCTGCTCTCTATTGATCTCTTTGTCTCTCTATTTTCTTTTGCGTGCACTTGTATATATATGCATCCTAAAGTGCCAACTCATCCTTCTGCGGCCTCGGGCCTAACACCAAGTTTCAGAATGTGGTCCTCAATGGGAGCATGCTCCTCCAAGCTTGAGCTCTCCACTTTTTTCCATGATGTCTTCTAGAAACTTCCATCGTAGGGCATATTCCTTCCTAGGCCAACCTGTCACTAGGATGTCACCTTATCCACTCCACATGCATAGTTAGGTCACACTTTTCTCATTTCCTACCTGATATGCCAAATACAGATAATTCCCAAGACCTCGTCCTATAAGCACACATCACGGGTTCTACTAAGACCCTCCTAGAACCTTTCCTTACGTGCCTTCTCCTTGTGCACCCATTTCTTAACTTCAGTCTTGTGCGCCCATGCACCTTTGTGTACTTAGTCAATATTTTAGGGGCCCAAAATCACCCCACACTATGCCTATTCTCATCCCACGGTAACACTTCTTCAATGAATAAAAATCAATATAGACTTAACATCTTGGGAAAAGAATAAGGGGATGAATAATTTGGGAAAGAAGAAAGAAAGGGGAAGTGATGGCATTATTACAACAAGTTAGGAAAATATTTTTGCAAGTCAACCTCTAACTTGTTCCAGGCATCAACTTCATTTTGTGCTCTCTAGCAGAGGTCGTCAACTAGGGTGCTTACCTCCCCAAAACTTGGTCCATCTCCTTGAGCATTCATAGTGTCAAATTTTTTTCCAACTCCTTTCCCACATCCTCAAGTACATTCATCCTTCTAGTAATATATGGGTATAGATATTATAGTCAGTTCTTGATCATGCCCCTTAGGGCCTCAATAACCGACTTCTTTTCAAACTTGGCTAGGATTCTATCCCTCTTTACTCTGTTCCCTTTGTTATTTTCTTGGAACTCTTTTATCTCTACTTCATAGTTGGTGACCAGAATACTCACCACATTATCTCTATCTGTGCAGTTGTCATATATGGCCTCAGTGGTATGGGAAGAAATATTTACATCGGCAAGGACTTTGATGCATTCAGCCATGATTTCTATTACATTTAATTTATCCTCCTTCTCTAGGCATGCTGCTACTTCTTCCGCATGGATTCTAAGGCTAGAGGTTTCCTCTCCATGGTGAGGATGTGTGTTAGATATTCAAGGAACTCAAGGGAAGATCCATACTTTTGTGTGGGTGGTGTTAAGTCTAGATGCTTCAAAAAAATGGCATCTATGATGGATTCTACCTTCTTATGTACTTCATGCACCCTTTCCTTTTCTTCCCTAAGTTCACACTTTAGCTGAGCGCTAATTAACTCCTCTTGCTTTAATTCCTTGGCCTTCTCTTCTAGCTCTTCCTCCTTCTTTTCTAGTTCTACTTCTAGAAATCTTATCTTGTCATTCCGTCCAAAGAGCCTAGCTTCAACCTCAACTGAGACCTTGTTGAGCATGTTGCATAACTTGCTCATCTAAAATTTGTTGAACATTTACCAAGGGTTGTCTCCTTTTGACTCAAAAATTTTCATTAGTGCCCCCTGGCTTACCTCAAACTCTGGCTCATCGATGTGGGACTCAATTTCCCAAGAGAGCATCTTCCTCATCCAAGGGTATGCACCTTCTTCATAAAATGACTTCATTGCCACGAGTTGATTTTTTGGGATGGTGCTTTGGAAATGTGTGTGCAACACCTTGTTGGGATCATTAATGTAGCTCATTCCTTGCCTTTAGACCTACATGCAATTTCCTCCTGTGTATGTGCCCTTAGGAAAATTTACCGATATAATGGGGCCTCCTACACTACCGCCGTGATATTTCCCTACACTTTCTTCCTTATCCTCTTCCATCACTACATCAACGCTACACTCAAATTCTAGTTCTATTAAGGCTTCGATGATTTTCGTTTCTTCTCTTTCTTCTGCCTTGTTTACTTGCTCCTTCATGAGGCTTGGAGTTTTCTAATCCTACACACCAACCTTTTCACTTCTTCCCATGTCCTGGGCACCTTCCTCCCCCTGGCTACCCTTGTGTGACATGAAAAGGAACTCATGTTCTTATTCTCCACCCTCTTCTTCTGAATCATGCACACTGAAAACAAGTGGCTCTTGGTCCCCTTCAGGATCATTTTCTTCTTCATCATCCCTTTCACCTATGTATTTCTCCAAGCTCTGTCTCCTCCGAGTCAGCTTCCTCCACCACCTTTTTTTTCTTCCTAACCAGGGATTCTAGTATAGGAGATTCTTCTTTCTCTTCCTCCTCCAGTGATTTCTCCTCCACGATAAGGTTTTCCTGTTCTAGCGCCTCCTCTTTGACTAGAGACCTCTTCCTATGTGTGTAAGTACTTGTTCCTAGGGTTCCTATTTCCTGTGTATCTTGGGTACTTGGTGCCTTCTTCTTTATTTTTTATGTCTCTTTTTTTCCTGGGTGCGGTCTTCTTCCTACCTGTTAGGTCCTCAGGTATAACTATCTCATTTTCAAGATAAGATCCCTTCTCAAACTTGGGCCTTATATGAAGGTATACGCACACCGCAGACCTCTTTGCAATAGTTAGAGTCAAGGTTTTTACCATTTGGACTTTGTGTGACACGTATTTTTCAATGTACGCGCTTGTTAGGGTAGACCAACATCATGCGTATCTCCTTGTGGTTCTAGTCTAATTCTAAGGTCAAGATTTAAATATTTGGACTCCTTAAATCTATTACTCCCACTTGGAAGTATTGAGATATGAAGGTAAATGGGAGCTTGCACCATGGGCTCATGTTTTCATCAAGTTAATTTGAACACCTTGCCAATACAAAAGTGTTGGTATACAACGAACTGAGATTCTCCTATTGTAAGTCTTTGGATTGTTTTGGTATTCTCCATTCTACCCCGAACGCATTCCTTAAGTGTGTATACCATTTTTCAAGACGCGCCTTGTGAACGGGTGTCATGCTATCACAAGTGTATTTCTCAAATATTTTTGCAGGTGAGGGGTCTTCCTCTGGGTACTCCCAAATGAACTTGTCTACTACATTTGGTACTCACGATCTCTAAGAACACAATGGTTAAGAGGACATTACCAAAGAGAATCTTGTCTCCTTCCTGTGCACTAGTGATAATTTCATCTGCAATGTATGTGGACAGATTGTAGATGGTGCCCTTTGATATTCTTCTACAAACATTCAACCAAGACTTGTTTACCTGCATCCATCTTTCTTGCACGTTGATTTTTTTACTAGGCGTGTGACCATTCTCATCACTAGGTCTTGGATATCCTCAATATCAAAATACCTTGACCCCTTCTTGTATGCATACATGGCCACTATTTCCTTGATTTCTTCCTTGTCACACAAGTCATCCTCTAAACTTTCTCCCTCATAGATAAGGCTTGTGAATCTTGAAATTAGTTGAGGGGTTATGCGCATCTTGTGCCCCGCAAAGTGAAAGTGGTCTTCATGTATGCGTGACATTAGCCACTGATAGAGGTGCTCTAGCTTTCGAAGTAGGGCAACTCATAGAGTTGTAATAACCCCACCTTCTCTAACTTCACCTTGACTTTGTCGCTATAAATTAGTAACCCCTCAGGTGTTCTTTGGTTAGTTGGGTGCACTAACTCCAACTCCATTTCATTTTTAATCGCATTCGCGAGATGATTGTAGTCACTTACTATAATTTTTCTCAAGTGGGATTCCCATTCTATCCTGAGTGAAACCCCATCTAGGTACTACATTTCTGCATACCATTCCTTGTTGGTACTTGCAGTAGTTTCTTATTGTTTTCCCTTGCCCTTGCCCTTTTAGGTGTTACTACTAGTTTCTTGGGTGCCATTGCATAGGTTTTCTCTACACTTCAACGTATCTTCCTAGCTCTGCTCTTTTATCTTTTCTAAGTTCAAATATCTAACCTATAAAGAATACTCTTTTCCAACCCGTGCCCTAGCTACCAAACCCTAACTGGAATATCTTTTCACAAGACGGCGCTTCTCCAAAACTCTCCCCATGCCCATGAATTACTTCCCCCCCAGTTTGCAGATCCAAACTAGTCACTCACAGTTAAAATCTTCCAATTTTTCTTTACACGGATCAACTCTAGAAACCCTAGTTCATAAAAGCTCTTCCTTCTTCATAATCGCAAAGTAAATAATGAAGTTCCCAACATTCTATTTATAGTTTTTCTATCTTTTAGAATTAAATGTGAATTCACCTACCACCATACTTTCAACACTTAATGTGGATTTTTCAACAAAATATGACTTTAGCACTTTAACTCACGTGCCCAACCTTGTGTAGACAATTCCCCAACCTTCTGGCATGTAACCAATCCATCTTGACAAGAGACTCTTGCACACGCGTAACCAACATTGAAGGCACTTGTCATGATTTTTCTCTCACCTACCTCGTGTTGTGTTTGTGCTTCTTCCTCTCTTGTACGTGGATCCCCAATGTAGCCTTACCCGACACCAACCATCCTTTTTCACCTTTCCTTGCATGTACTTCCTTCACATGGCCATTCAACTAGGCTTTCCAATGCAATCCTTCCTGGCACTTCACACTTCAATTTCTTCCACCTTACTCCACCCCACACTAAAATGATGCACAGTCCTCTACATAGTTACAACCTTCAAAAATTAATGAGATTACCGGCACCCAAGGTGTAACACAAAACATCAATGAGAAAGGGAAACATAAGAAAAGAAAATGCATTAAAGGAAATCCTAAACTAACTGGCAATACTGCCTTATTTACAAACACCAAGAAGAATTGTTTATAGTAGGGCTTCAGGCTACTCCCATTGAAGTGTCCTAGAAATATCCTCCCATCCAGCACTTGTAACTAGCACGTGCCCAAATCAAGGATGTATGATATGATGTAGGGACCCAACCAATGGACCTTTAACTTCCCAAGATGGCACGAAACTTAGAATCATAAAGTAGCACCATTTTCCCAACCTCAAACTTCTTATTCTTAATGTGAAGATCACGCCATACCTTTTGTTTTGTTTTTTCCATCTTCTAGCTCCACAGTCGGTGATCATCTTTCATCCAATTGTATTAATTTTTCAATTTTTCTTCCAAACACTTGTTCATCAACCAATCCTCGTACGGTTGCTATATACGCAGAGAAGGTAACATGAGTTAAACCTGGTAGGAAAGCCTCTTTAATAAACACCAATTGAAATGGTGTGGTCTTATTTAACATCTTTTAGGTTGTCCTATATGCCCAAAGAATGGTGATACTTTTTCATCCCAATCATATCTGCCAACATCACTGATTTTAGTCAATGTGTGGCTAAGTATTTTGTTAAACGCCTCAGCAGTTCCATTTGCTTGAGGGTGATAGGGGGTGGTTTTGTTATGGGCTACCATGAATTATGATAATAGAATCTTGACCATTTCATTGAGGAAGTGTGTAACTTTATCACTTTTCAAACTTAATGGGCATTCATACCTATTGATTATATTTTCCCATAAAAATATAGTAGCGGTAGTTGCTATACAATCCTTTATAGGTGTTACCTCTGCCCACCTTGTCAAATAATCAGTGAAAGTGAGGATATACCATGAAATAGTACTTTGCACTGCTAGTGAGATTGGTCAGACAAATTCAATAGCCCACTTCTCAAATGGTTCCGCTTGAATATTGGTCACAAGGGCATTTCATCCCCTTTTCCAGTTTTTCTAAGGTGTCTTTGGCAATAGTCACGAGCCTTGAAAAAATCAATGCAATCCTTATAAATGGTCTCCCACCAAATCCCTATGAGTATAATCTTCCACGCAGATTATATTTCCCACATAGTTTCCCCCTACAATCCCATAGTGTACTTCTTCCATAATTGCAATTTGCTCACGTTCTAGCATGCATTGATGTAGAACCTCATCACAATCCATTTTGTATACAGTCTCTACTAATTAGCATGTAGGGTGTGACACGTATGGCCAACTTATTCTTCTCCAAGGACTTATTCTTGAAGTTCCAACTCATCCTTATGTAGCTTTAGACTCGGTGCCAAGTGTCGAATGTGGTCCTCCATGGGAGCATGCTCCTCCAAGCATAAGCTCTCCAATTTTTTTCGATGATGTCTTCTAGAAACTTCCATCGTAGGGCGCATTCCTTTTATGCCAACCTGTCACAAGGATGACAACTTATCCACTCTGCATGCATAGTCGGGTCATGCTTTTCTTGTGTCCTACCCAATACACCAAATATGGCTAAGTCTTGAGACCTCATCCTGCGGGCGTGCATCACAGGTTCTACTAAGACCCTCCTAGAACCTTGCCTTGTGCGCCTTCTCCTTGCACACCATTTATTAACTTCATTCTTGTGCACCCATGCACCTTTGTGTACTTAGTCAATGTGTTAGGGGCCCAACATAACTCTGCTTGAGTTTTATATTGCCCTTAATTCAAAGTCCATGTGTATAAATTCCACCTTGCACTAGTGTCATAAATGTTTCTCGCTAAACTTTTCCTTAATTATTTCATAATGTATTAGGCTCAAAAATATTTCCAATAACTCACATATGAGATCCCATTACCATGTGGTGTTATCAAAATCCTTCACTAAAATTAAATCCTCAATGAAGCATGCATATTCATTTTTCCCAAAAATAACCTAGGATGAAATCCTTCCTAAGACCCTTGATAAGTTCATAAAATTATTACTAAATCATACCATCATGGAGAAAAATCTAAGACCTTTCTATTTAATATAACTAGGACTTATAAAATTCTCTCGAGGCTCTTGAAACTTTCACAAAATTTGAACTTTGAGAGGATGTAATTTTGGGAATTTTGACAAATTCTGCTATTTCAACCAATTTGATCAAAAAGGGACAAAAATTTGAATGGGATTTTAAAATAAAATGCAATGGCATTTTATATGCTAAAATTTGGCTCATACTTAGGGAATTGAATTGGTTTGACATGAAATGAAGATGGGGAAAGAAATAACTCCAAAATCTCAAGTTAGGCTTTAGTAGAATGATGCCTTATCCATTAGGAAATAGAGTCTCAACAAGGATATGAAATGAAAAGGTAAAATAAACACACACATACACCATAAGAAAAGGAAAAATACAAGGAAAGGGGAAACAAAAAAACTAAAATCACCTATGGTACATCGGGGGAAAATCCAATTTAATTTCCTCTACTTCTCAAAATTTAACCCATGCACAAGTAACACAAAATGATGTTTCTCTACATAACCTTTCACTATATCACTAAAGTAACAACCCTTCCTTAACTTCTTAGAAATGTCATATGCTATAATAGATCCTCATATGCCTGAGAAAGATATAGATGAATGCTTGTTGTTGAGAAACCCTGTATCGATCTTTTGAAAATTGAAAATCCATCCAGATAGCCCATTGTAATCATTATTCCAAAATTTCATATTCATTTTCTAGTGCATTTTTATATTCATTCGTACATTTTATTTCCCTATTTTCAGTTTACTAGTGCTACCAGATTGAATCTTGATCATGCTATCTCATCTTGTCCATAACTAGTCTTGTTATCTTTTATGGGAATTTTCTCTTTTCATTTCATGATTTGCATGACCATTGTTTCTATGAACTAGTTATTATTAGATCCCTTAATGTTTGACACTCAATCATAGGATTCTTGATGTTATATGTTTACTTTCCTAATCCAAATGGTTCTCCTTCACACACATCGATTTATTCTTGATCTATTTGTCACTATGGTGTGACTTGTATAGCAATTCATCCTCTCAAAAGGAGAATGAACACAAGGTTGAGGCTGAAATATCAAGACCATCACTTTCCTCATCTTGATCATTTTGAGATACAATAGTCATAGCCATGATGGAAATACATTCTTATTGAATAGAATGATCTTTGAGAGATTGAAGTACCTTTTCATCTATCCATTCATCATTAAGAAAGTCCTCCTCTCTAAATAGAAAAGAGAAAGCTTTATGTTCATAATCATAATCATGAGGTAATTTCTCATGTTGGATGCTGAGAAGATGATTAGAAACCTAGGGATCATATGTCGAGAATTAATTTGGCATTATGTTTTCTTAATGATATGTATTGATTATCATCTCAATCTTGATATGTGGTAAGTAAATATATCCATGATCCTCGGCATCACCAAGAAGGGAACATGTATCTATATTCAATGGGAAGTACACAAAGTGTCAAATTCTAGGTCCATTTGATCATCATACAATTTATAACCTAGATCAATCAAATTGGGATAGTCCTACATAAATATGTGTATCTAAATATATTCCTCTAAAGTTATGAAATGGTTACTATATCTAGAAAATTAGTACAAATTTTCTCTCCATGTGTCATATTCCTTTTAAACGACATATCTCATATTCTTATAGGAAGAAGCTTATTCATTTTACCATTGAATGGTATAGTGACATAAAACTAGTCCATATGTATATCTACACCAACATCCCATATGAAAGCTGGAATGTTGGCTACATGTATTTTCATCTTGACATTCTTGTCTAGAAAATCTAGAAAGACCACATGAGTGTCTTTTGCCTCACCGATGAGAGGTAATTATTTGGTATTGATGTAGGATAATCATTGAAATTTATATGAAAGACCAAATTTATAGGTTTTAGAGTATAAAGGATTTTTTCATAGTATGAATAAGCCACATATGGCATACTCGTAATTGTTTTTATGGTGATTTATGTCTTTGAGAGGTTTTCCTCCAAAAATTTAATTTCTAGTATTGTTATATAATTTATATTAAATAAATCAATGTAAATGTTAAGTGTAATAAAAATAATGGGGTTATAGAGGTTTGTAATATGTGGACTAGGCAGTTCTAGCCTTTACAAACTATGAAATGTCAATGCAATTTTTTTCTATGATTGAATGGGGAGAAACACTCATCTTCTATCTTCTAATTAGGTATTTGAGTGAAAATATAAAATATAGGATAATTTAGAGTATTAATATCTACCTTTCCAGGTATCGTAATCTTCTATATATTAGAAACATGTGTGATATAGTAAATATTGAGGTAGAATATTCTAGATTGGAAGTTAGATTCACTATTTTGTATAATGTTTTCCTCCATGTAATCGATCATGATCAAGAATTGAATTGAAAAATTTCATATGTTGATATGTTTTTATGTTAGATGAGATTTATTAACACAAATTAATTTTTCTAGAGGTTGGTAAACCTATTTATCTAGATGTATACTAGTAATGTTGTAATGATCATATGAAAAACTATGTTCTAGGTAAGAAAATCACATTTTACTACCAAAATCTTATTGTTGTGAGAATATAAATAATTTACATGTCATTATCAAAAAAGGAGAAACTTGAAACAAGTCCACACAAATATTATTTAGTTTATTTTAAGTTCAAGTAAGGTTTTTAGTGCGATAGCTTTATGAATTAAACCAAATCTATTTCATGTGCCCAAAGTATATCATGGATAAAGGTGAATCAAGTATATAGATCATTTATAAAGGAAGATATAATTTGTTTTCTTATTCATAAAGAATAATCAAGATTGATTTGTTATTTCACTTGAAAATAAGCATTGAATTATATAAATTGAAGTGTGAGTATAGGACAAGGCATCAAAATCTATGTATCGATCAATAAAGACTAAGATTTTAGTTGAAGGAACTAAGACTAAGGCCCTCCTTATTAAGTATGATGAGGATCTCATTAGTGAATGTAAACTACATAAAGCGTGAGGTGGCCATTAGGCTAGGTATCACATAGGAATACTCCATTAAACCTATGGGAAATTTCTTTTAAGAGTATAAGGCAGGAATTTTTTTGTGAAGAGAGGTGAAGTGGAGTTGGGGAAATAAGGAGAGATATAGTTAATGTTGTAAGTAGTTTTACAAAATTCAAATAAATCAACTAGAGTAGGTCCACATTCAATTATAAGAACACAACTATACAAGTAATCAGTAAGACTAAAGAACTAGAGACACATAGTTCTTTAGATTCATCAATCAAGGACACAAAGTTCCTTCTTGGTTATGCAATATCACCATGCTTACAAAGTTGGAAAGTAGAGAGAGAGATTAGAGGAACATAAGTATAGAAAAAGAAGAAATTAAGCTTTTATTTCTTGATGTAATAATGGTAAATCTAAATGGCATATAATCAATCAACAATTTCTAACACTTTGGAATGGAGAAGATATTCCAATTTATAACATTAAAAACTATCCTTTCATCTTCCCCCACATAAATTTTCATCTTTCATCATCACCTTTGACCTCCCACATTCCTAAGAATGAAAATGAGCCTTTTACTATTGATTAAAATGGACTCTTACAATATTGAATTGAAGGTCACTTAATTGAATAAGACAAAATAGGAAAAAAATTCCATTTCAATGAGGAATTAGAATATAGAGAGAAAAGAGGGAAAAGGGATAGAGAGAGAAAGCTTGATCAATTTGATGAAGATGAGGCATTTGCTGATGAAGAGATTTTTGACTTGAAGAACTATAATTGCAATCTATTTCTTTTGTGAGACATACAAACATTCTAGAACATTGAATAATTATCCAAGAACACTGTTACGAGATTTGCATTATGATGGGAGCAAGATGATTTATTATGATTACAAGAAGGATTGCATATAAAAATATTACTTCTATAGTCCTTCACATTTCACCTCGATGATCATAAATGAATTCTATGATGCTAAAATATTTTTATGCTTGTCTTTTATTCACTAAAATGGGTCCCCACTTTACAAATAAAATATTGATCCTTGAATTATATTTTTTCCCTATTGTCATCCATTGCAATAGAATGAGGTGACTACACATTCTTCTTCCTTTCAGGTGTGATCACACTATCATGTATAGAACAAGTGTTTGAGAACACTAATACGTGAATTTTAGTAGGGGAAACTGAGATGGTTTATCATTCTTTCAAATGGGGTACTCCAAATGAAGATTATCCCCTTTCTTTCTCATATTCCTCTCTACAAAATACATGACTCTTTGATCCTTCACATATGATGGTGCTTTGAGTATCTCGGTGGCTTAACTAGCTTATTTTGACTCATCCTATAAATATATTTAGGCACAATGGAAAAGTGAGAATATGATGATCCTTGAATCACTCTTGAAGCTTATCATTTCACCTTTGAATATGATGACCCCTTCATAACTCACTTTCATGACCAATATGTCATGTGAGTGGAAAAAAAATTATGGTATATGAACACATTTTTTCTTCAATTTATACTTGTGGGAATGGATTTCTTTCTCCAGATACGAGGATTTATTCTTGAATGGAAATTAAAGATATGTTTGAGAATGAGTTCCATTTTCTTGACCTCTACACTGCAATGAAACAATTATGAATGCTAGCTCCCGAGTTGTGATATGTGAGGATGTCATAAAGTATGGATCAAGAGTTTATAAGAACTTCTATGAGGAATGCATTTTTATGAGCCCGAGATGACTACCATTATCACTCATGATGAGTTTATCCTATCATGCTCATGTTTATCACCCCTTTGATGACCTTGAGTTTCAATGGATTTTTATGTTTAAAATTATTCAAAGACCTCATGATGTTCGTGATTTCACCCTTTTTCCAAGTTATTGTATTTTTCACACACTAATTTAATTTGATCTATTCCTCATGACAATTTGATCAATATGATGTCCCTATCATAGATAAATTCAACCAAGATGACTCGCTTGTTCCATAATTCAGATGATCTAGACCATATAGCTTCTTGCATTAAATTGTTTCATGTAGTATCACCTCTAAAAATATGCTTTAGGAGGCTATGGTGGGGGATTATTCCTTGTTTGGGAAACAAAATCACTTATTGGCCTCACAATGATGAAAAAACAACAAGATAAGTAGAATGGGAGTTGTCACATCTTTTTATCTCAATTCCAAGACTTTTATTTTTGTCATGTACTAAAATGAATTTTATTTTAGAAACTTTTCATAGTTTTCATCTTCTAATGCTTCTTTCTAACTAGAATCGAGAACGTAGGTTTTGCTATTTTTGGACACTTACTATTTGCTTTTTTCACCTCATAGGCTTAGGAAATGACTTGGGGTCAAATATTATATTATTTTGAATCCAAATGATTTTTAAGAATAATAGAAGCATTATAAAAAGTCAAATCTATTTGTGACTGAAAATTTAGGACCAATCTCATTTTGAACTTAAAGGGGAAGCTAAAAAGTTTTAAAATACCTTAGGAATTCCTCAATCCTTGGATAAAATATGTTTTTTCCACCTTGTATAATATTCCAATATATTTATAATGCCTATTTTTTGTTTCTTAACTAATTATATAATTCCCATAATCATTCAATGAAGTTAGGTTTCAAAGCCTGAGCCTTCATTTCCCACACCTTGAAAACTCAGTCTTGCACATATTGTTCTTGAATCTGATTTTATTCCTAAAATTTAATAAAATTACTTATGAAATATTCAATTCATTTTTAAAAACCCTCATATGTTTAAGGATTTTAGTTAACATTCCCGAAGGGTTTTTTACCTTGGTAAGAATGACAAAAATGTCCTTTTAGGCCTCCAAAGGAAGTAGTCTTTCACTGAGACACAATGAATTCATCAATCATCTTGGGTAACCATCCCAGTAAAATATGAAAAACTTGACTTTTTTAGGAATTTCCTCTAATCCTGGGTAGGGGTTGAACTGAGCATAGTTTATTAAGAGGAAAGATGCACATAGACTAGGAAGCCTAATTTTCAATTAGGGGCTTAATTATCATGCTTGAATTTTAAATTTTTCATGGTAGCTATTTTACATTAAAACAACTAGATATATCTTGGGTACATTGGATTGTAAGTGGAAATATATAACCTCATACATCTCATGGGGTATAATACCATTTATTTTTCCATTGGATTATATATTATTTACATCTAATACTAAGAAAAGATAGAATCGTAACAAATAAATGAACACGAGAAACACATGCCATTAGAATGAAATAAAAGAAAAAAAGGGACACAAACAAAAAGGTAAGCCATGAAAACACATCCTAAATCACATATGTTACAAGTGGGTGATAACTCAATTTCATTGTAGTGCCTATTATTATTGAATTCTTACCCATACACGAGTATCATCGAATTCTTTTATTTCACAAATCTATTGACGGGCTCACTAAAATATGTCCCCTTTCTTAATTTATTGAGAAAGCTTGCATTATTTTTTTTGTAATTGATGATCCTCTCGGTTATTTCATTTTTTTGGTTTCTTTTACTCTTTGCTTCCTTCTACTCATTAATTCCCAAGTTCACTTCAATTTTTGATTTTTCTTCAATGCTATGAGGATGAGTTCGATCGTACTAGTTTTGTTACTTCCACAATAAGGCTTATGATCTCGATGGGCATTAGACTTCCAATTTTTATCTACTTCATGAACATTTTTTCCATGAGTTGATTATCACAGATGTTTTAGGAATTTCATCACTATCACAAGCTTATTGGTGTTCCATGTTTGTCAATTGCTCCAATCAACTACCCTTTATAATTTATTTTATTTTGTTCCACTCCTCTATATGGTGTGGTGTGAAAATTTATTTATCATCTTAAAAGGAAATGAGCACATGGTCAAATATTAATATTGAATAACATCACCTTTCCCATCTTGGCTAGTTTCAGCCTCAAAATCTAGCTTCTTCATGAATGTAACCATTTCTTGAAGAGAGTTAACCTTGAAAAATTTGAGGCTGTTATTTCTCATATATTCATTTCCAAGAAGGTTTTCATCTTGAATGGAATCATCCTTGGGGTAATCAAGAACCATCTCATCTATATGTAATTCATTAAGAAGGTATCCATATTCATGAAAGGGGAATGAGCACAAGGTTGGGGCTGAAATATATATATTGTCATTTTCCCAATCTTGAACACCATGAACTAAGGATTCCATTTCCATGATGAAATCATCCTCTTATTGAGTAGATTCAATTTTAAGAGGCCTAATAATATTTTCATTCAAGCATTTGTTCTGAAAAAAATCCTCTCCTCATGGGAAAGATAAATCTTCATATTTACGATCATACTTGTTGAGTGGGTATTCATGTTAAACCTTGAGAATATGATTTAGAATATAGGAATAACATGCTAAGAATTTGTTTTCTGTCATCTTTTCTTCTTCTTGATATGCATTATTCATATTCTTGGGTTTTTTTTTTTGTAAATATAAAATTTTAAAGGATCCATAACTAACAAATAGAGAATTTGTATTCATGCTTAGTGGGAAGAACACACTATCAAGTTCTAGTTCCATCAAATCATCATGATAATTTTCGGCTAGCTCCATCATAACCGGGTACTCCTCCACTAACATGGGAAGCTTATCATCCTCCTCCTCTAAAGCTATGAAAAAGTTGTAATACCTTGAATCTTGAAATAGGATATCCACCCTTGGGTCTTTGAATGATGTATTTATTTTTCCAAATGGGAATGAGCTTATTCATCTTACAAGTGATCGAGAATGGTGACATGTGATTAATCAATCTATATATCTCTTCTAACATCCTTATAAAATATTTGAATCAATAAAATACCATACGAGATTGGTATGTATGCTACAAGTATTTTCATCGTGATCTTCTTATTAAGAAAATTGGAAAATTCCTCTTTAGCATCCTTGACTTGGAAAACAAGAGGTACTTCTTTGATTTCCATGGAGTAGATATCAACAGTAGTAAAAATGAAAGAGATCTCGAGGAATTTAGAAAATTGTATAGGCATGAAATTTTTAGAGGCATAGGAGTTGATAATGTAATTATTCGGTTTATATCCATTGACCAATAAGGATAGATAGAAAGGTTATATATTCCCAAAGGTGGAGAGCGTGGAAGAAAGAATGTTATGAGTGGTATGAGGAGCAGGAGGTATTTCTTTGGCAGTGGAATTTTGGAACATGAACTTTAACTACTTTCTTTGATAAACTGAACAATCCTATAAAAATTACTTGAGATGCATTATTAAGTACTCGGACTCAGAAATTTTAATTTTGGATTTCTTGCAATTGTCAATGATTTCAAAAGTTGTATAAGTGGTAAGCACATAGGGAAATATGATAGCCTTGGCGTGAGTAAGATTTGTATTTTTAGGATTAATAGATGCAGAAGCTACCTTTTTAAGAGGAGATGAAAGATACTTACTTCAAGGGATGTCTTGAATATTGATCGAGGTGGTCTCACACTTCTTCTTGGATGACCCCATGAAAGCGGACATCAATGATACTACTTTATTTGTTATTTTTTGTAGAGCCACCATTTGAGGATTTAAATTATTTTTATATATAGTTGAATAAGAGGCTTCTTTCTCCATTTTTGATCGAGTGAATACTACTTTGGTTTAGCTATCCATAGAATATTTGAGATCTTCATGCAGAGAGTAATCAAAATATCTAATATTGACACATTCATCTTCATCTTCTTCTTTGACTTTTGATTCAAAAATTTATTCTCCTTCATCTTCGTTGGTCCCACATATTACATTAACCGATGGAGATTTTGAGGAAATCCCTTTAGGTGCTCCTACGATATGATTTTTATTCCTTTTTTGATGTGAGGAACGTTGAGAAATTTCTTTCTTCAATGAAGTCAAGTCATTGACCAACTTTTACAGTAATGGATTAGCTCTTTCATCTTTGAAACTTTGGGCCTTATCCTTCATTAAATGGTTCTTGATCTTTCTGACATGATAAGATCATCTTCCACATCAATGTAAATTTCTTGAGCATTTTCTAAATTATTGGGTTGCACTCTCCGTAGTATGAAACCAACTTCAAGCAATTGATAATTCAAAAGAAAATTTTCTATCTCGTAATAAGATAATAATCAATGGGAATCTTGTTGATCATCTTCTTGAACTCGATTGAAAATTATCTCATGTGATCTTATGTTTATTTATTCATCGAGAATGTTGAGAAAGGAGGGAACAAGCATCTTCTATGAGTCTTGAATCTTACTTTAAACTTAGTTTTCATATCATCCCAATCAGTAATTGAATGTGATGGAAAGTAGTAAAAGTAATCACTTCCACATCTTGCAATGATTCCATAAATAATCGCATGATAAAATCTTCATGTTTTACCCTAAAAACACCACATGTTGTGATAAAAGTTTGATATGATCATCTGTACATTATATTCCATCTCCATAGAATTTCATAATGTTCTTTCTTAATCCTTTTGGAAATTCATGGAGTGGAGGAGCTAATTCCAATTGACCGACTTTTCTTCCCCATGGTAGAGGTGCAACCATCATTTCTCCTTCTTCATATTATTATTATTCTCTTTTTCATCTGGAAATATGAGTTTTAGTGGTCCTATAGATGCTTCGCAATGTGAACTTGAAGAGGAAATTTAGGATCAAATTGATAAAAGTACTCTTGACTAGTTTGTCTTGTTATTTAAATCTTTGGGAAGCTAAAAATCAGCTTGTTGTTACTTTTAAAATGCTAGGCCAATCATGCCACTTGCATGATCAGCTTGAGTGTATCTCTTTTATCCTAGTTTTCTCAAAGTGCTAGACAACAATACAACTTGGAAAAATTCTGATTTTTCAATAGGATTACAAAAAGGCTCTCAAACACTCATATGCATTAGTATTTATCTTTTTTTAATTTTTTTGGATTTTATGGATATATATATTTTGGGATTTTCAAAAATATTTTACTGGTGCAAAAAGGGGATATCATCACTAATAGCCTCACCAAAACCTCTTGGTGAAATAATTTTTCACCATGCATATTATTGGTTTTCACCAATGGTCATAGGGCTAATCCCCTCCTTATTAAGTATGGGAGACTCCCATTATTGAATGTAAACTACCTAAAATTGTGGGGTGGCTGTTAGGTTGGGGATCACATAGGAATACTCCACTAAACCTATGGAAAATTTCTTAAAAAATTACAAGGGAGGAATTTGATGTGAAGAGAGGTAAAGGGGAGTTGGGAAAATAAGAGAGAGAGAGTGTTAATGTTGTTAGTGGGATTAAAAATGCACATAAATCAACCAGTGGAACCACATTCAATTATAAGAACACACCAATGCAAGAAATCAAGATGACTAACAAACTAGAGACACATAGCTCTATTGATTCATTAATCGAGGACATAAGGTCCATTCTTGGCTATGCAATATCACCATGCTTAAAAATTTGGAAGAGAGAGAGAGAGAGAGAGAGAGAGAGAGAGAGAGAGAGAGAGAGGAACATAAACATGTTGAAATTGAAGAAATGCAACTTTTATTGGTTGATGTTGTAGTGGTAAATCTAAACAATATACAATAAATCAACAATTACCAACCCTTTGGAATGGATAAGCCATTTGAATTTATATAATTACAAAATTTCCTTTCATCTCCCCCTACATGAATTTTCATCTTTTCTCATCACTTGTGACCTTCCACATTCCTAGGAAATGAAAATGATCCTTTTTCTTACCGATGAAAAGGACTCTTATAATAATGAAATCAAGGTCATTTAAGTAAATAAGATAATATAGGCAAAAAGGATATTTTTAATGAGGAATTAAAATATAGAAAATGAATAAGGAAGAGATATAAAGAGAAGGGTTTATCAATTTGATAAGGATAAGGCATTTTCTATTGAAGATCTTGCTGACTTGAAGCATTGTGATCATACTATCCTTCTTTTGAGAAATATGAAAACATTCCAAAGAATGAAATAAGTGTTGATGGACACTATTATGAGGTATGAAATGTGATGAGATCATGATGGTATCTTTCTATCACCATGCAATAGTGTGGATGACTCTATTACTTTTATAGCCATTCAAATTTTACCTCTATGATCATAAATCAATTATATGATGCTCAAATACTTTTATGTTTGTATTTCACTAACTCAAATGGTTACTCAATTTATAGATAGAGGGTTTATTCTTAAATTATATTTATGTCCCAATGTCATTGATTGAACTACAATGAGGTGATTGTGAAGGATTGTTTATGAAAAATACTACGTGAATTACAACAAGTGAAATTAAGATGATTTATCATTCTTGTAAATGGGGTATTCCAAAAGATGATTATACCCTTACCATTTCTTGTTCTCCAATCCTTAATTTTCCTTTAATATGCCTCTCCAAGGAATATGTAGTCATTTTCACCCCTATCACAAAAGAAAGGAACCCCATGTGCCCGGCCTATCACCTAGCAAAAGTTGGGCGCTCACCCGAGGCACACATGGGTACCGAGTCTCTCTTTTATGTGAGTTTAGTGGGAAACATCATCTATGATTTGTGTAAGAGATTCCAGAAGGGAAGTTAGGACATACAAGAACCATAGGGCACAGAATAGCCTCTAGATCCTTGCGGTCATTTCATACCGAGTACTTAACAAAATCCATAACATGTATTATGACAAAAAGAAACATGTAAGCATCCATACTTAGCATGAAAGGAAAGAGAACTCATAAGAGAGAATTATGCATAAGAATCATTGATATTCATGTATATATTATAACTTGAAACCTTATTACATCCATGGAACCATTACAGAGGGTCTTAAAGAAGCAGACCGTAGTCATGCATTACACTGGACTTATGTAACTAAGCTACCAAAATAAAATTTACAACCCCGAAGCCTAATGCATCCTCTCTCAAACACAAATATCCAATTGATATAGTCCTCTCATCATTTCTACAGAGTTCTACCCACTCTCTATGTATATATTTCTATCTCTGCAAGTGCTTATATTTATAGTTTTCCTAGACTGCTAACTCACCCTCCAACACCCTCAGATCTGGTGCCAAGTGTCCGAATGTGGTCCTCCATTTGAGCATGCTTCTCCAGGCATGAGATTTCCACTTTATCCCATGATGTTCTTCTAGAATATTCTATCACAAGCATGCTCCTTCTTGGGCCAACCTATCACCAGGCTGGCATCTTATCCATGTGTAATCGTATCATGATTTTCACATGTTCTACTCTGAATGTCCAAATTGACTAAGTCCCGAACCCTTGGTTTTGTCTTCATGCATTGTGTGTCATATGATTCCTTACACCCTTCTCTTGCACACTTTTACTTGAGTGCCATTCCACAACTGGGACCTTGTGCACCTCTCGTGCCTTCATACTGGTAGTAAATAATCTAGGGTCTAACATCACCCCACACTACACCTATTCTCCATCCTTGGAAATGCTCCACTTAACCAAGATGTGTGTTACCTTAAGGAACAAGGTGTAGTCTTACATTTTGTAAGAGAATAAAGGAATGAAATAATTGGGGAAGAAAGAAGAATGGGGGCATCAACTCGAAAGATAGGAAAATCCTTCCATAAGTCCACCTCCAACATGTTCCATACATTAACCTTGCTCTGTGCCTTCTGACAGAGGTCACCAATCAGGATGCTCACCTCGTCAAAACTTAGGCCAATTCCCTAGGTGCCCAAAGTGTCAATGATATTCTCCATCTCCTTTCCCAGGTCTTCAAGTGTGTCCATCCTCCTAGTAATCTAAGGGTATATTTCTTTTAGCATAGCCTTGATTGAACCCCTTAATGTTTCAATCACCTCAGATTTTCTTTCTACTTGGCTAAGACCTTGTCTCTCTCTGCCCTGTTTCCTTTATTTTTCTCTTGGAAATCCTTTAGCTCCACTTCGAGTGTGGTGACCAAGATGCTTGCTACCTTATCCCTATCTACACAAGTACCACATGTGGGCTTAGCAGATTGGGTAGTGATTTTAACCTTTATGAGCACCTTGCTATACTTAGCAATGAGCACTACCGCCCTCAACCTATCCTATTCCCGTAAGTGTATAGCCACTTCCTCTACTGAGACTCCAAAGCTAAAGGTTTTCTCTCCATGGTGAGGATTCACATTAGATATTCTAAGCATTCCATAATGGATGCGTACTTTTGTATGGGTGGTGATAGGTCTAAGTGCTTTAAAATTATGGTGCTCTTGATAGGCTCCACCTTCTTGTATACTTCCTATACCTTTGTCTTCTCATCCTTTAGCCCATGCCTCAGCTATGCACTGATTAGTTCTTCTTTCTAAACTCTTGGCCTTCTCCACCATCTCCATTCACATATTTTCTTGGATTTGGGGGAAATGATGGAAATGGATTCTACCCATTTAGTGTATTATTTAGTAGCAGTTATGATCCATTGGTGGAATTGTGAAGAATGGGGGTTGATCTCACCGACAAGATCCAAACCCCATTGAGATAAAGGCCAAAGGTCTTGCACAACTTGTAAGGCATGACTAAATGTGTGATGAAGATTAAAATATTGTTGGAATTTCACACAATGTTTGACATAATCACAATAATCATGATTTAGGGTTGGCTAGTAATAGCCTAGGAGAAGAATGCATTTTGTGACAAATGAGACCACTAAAGTGACCTCCACAAATTCCATCATGGACTTCCTTAATGGTGTAGGGAATTTTAGAACTTGTAAGGCATCGCAAGAGAATGTTGTCAAAACTACATTTGTAAAGAAGACCACCCATGATGACATAATGGGAGACACTTTTAAGAAAGGCACATTGTCCATTACGAGTGAGATCGGTGGGTAGAATGGAAAGGGAAAGATAGTTTGCATATTACTTATACCAAAGGTCACATGGATCAGGGGAAGTGGTTCTGACAGAGTAAACTTCACGAGGTAAATAAGAGGGTGATTGTAGTCTTTGTATGGTGATAAATATTTTAGAGTCAGCGGGCGAAGAAGGTATCTAAGAAGCCAAGAAGGCCATGGTATTTGTAAATTTATTGGTAGAACATGGGGTGGTTTGAAGTGCATAATGGTCAAAGGTGGTCAAAGTATGCCTATGTGATGCTTAAAATTTTGAAGTATCTCATTACAACACTAGTATATACTATTGACTTGGTTTATGACCAACTGAGAATCACCAAAGATGTTGATTGACTTAACATCTAAGGCATAAGCAGCTGGAGACCCAATACGAGTGCTTTGTATTCAGCAATATTGTTTGTACAATCAAAATCAAGTTTAAAAGACAAAGGCATAGGTTCACCATCAAGTGGAATGAGGATAACACCAGCCCCACCCCCACACTGACACTTGGAGCCATCGAAGAAGAGTTTCATTTGGTAAGTGGGTTCATCCAGAAAAGGGTAGTTATAGAATCATCTGGGAAGTCGAAGTTAGAGGGTTGATTCCCGGAAATAGGTGTGTTAGCCAATTGGTTGGTGATATCTTGGCCCTTGATGGAATTTTGATGGATGAATTTGAGGTCGAGGTTGGCTAGAAGCATAAGCCAACATGCGACACATTGATTTTGATAAGGTTTGGCATACATATAGTGTAATGGGTTAGTATTAGTAATGACGAAGGTTTTGTGGTTGAGTAGGTGATGATAGATTTTGGTGTTGATGAAATCTATGGCTAGGAAAAAAATTGGCATGGTTATATCTAATTTTATAGTCAATAAGGGTACGAATTATGTAATAAACTATTTACTCTCGGTGTTGGTCATCATAATGAGTAAGCATGGAACCTAGAGAATGGTTAGTGGTAGAAATATATAGGTAGAAGGGCTAGTCATCCTTAGGAGGAATGAGCACTGGTGGTTGAAGGAGGTATTATTTCAAGGCTTCAAAGGATTTATGGCATTCATCATCCCATTTGAATGAAACGTCTTTCTTGAGAAGATGATGGAATGGTTGACAGCGGTTAGAAAGTTGTGAGATAAAACGATGAATTGATTACAACTTTCCTTGTAGGTTGTGAAGTTGACGAAGATTAGTGGGTGGTGGCATTTCAAGAATAGCCTTTACTTTAGCAAGTTTGACTTCTATGCCACGTAAAGAAATGATGAAACCTAGGAGTTTTCTAAAAAGTACAATAAAGACACACTTCTTTGGTTGAAGATGAACACAATACTTGATGAGGTGGTCAAAGATGACTTTAAGAATGGGTAGGTGTTCGGTTCAATGCTTGGATTTGGCAAGAAGATCATCAACATAATATTCCAATATGTGATGCATAATGTCATGGAAGATGTAAGTCATGGCTCGCTGATATGTAGCACCATCATTTTTAGGCCAAAGGGCATGACTCAATAGTAGAAAGTCCCCAAGGGGTGATGAAGGTAGTCTTGTGTTGATCCTCAAGAGCTAGTAATATTTTATTATAGCCCAAGAAATTGTCCATGAGTGATAACATTTCATGGCCAGCAGTGATGTCAACTAGTTGGTCAATACTTGGTAGTGGGAAATTGTCTTTGGGATAGGAGAGGTTGAGGTCACAAAAATCCATGCAAATTCAGAGTCCCCCTATTACCTTTGCGACAAGAATGATGTTAGAAACCTGTTGGGTATAATCAATGGGTATAATCAAGGAAAGCGAGAGAAGGCACTAAAGCTCTTCTTTGACCAAGAAGAGCAGATGTGAGGATGCACTTTTCGTAGCTTTTTTATGGGTTTTGCCTCAGGAATGGTTACGATATTGTGAATCATGATTTTTGGGTCAATATCAGGCATATCAGTATAGGACCAGGAAAATGTGTTTCTATGGTCCCAAAGGAAAGAAGTGAAGGTTTCTAGTTCATTCGTGTCAAAGATTGGCCAATATTTAGAATCTACGGGTTGTCTTGAGTATTAATGTTGATTTCAATGGTCGATCCATTTAACATGGTTTGTGTCCTAGAGGGTAATGATCGATGAATATAAGATTCTTGTGCACCAAGGTAGGTGAGGATGGACTAATCATCCTAACATTGAATGATGTTAATTAAAGGTGTGTCATCATCGATCATGTCAAGATATAGGAATGGGAGAGAAGAGGGAGCCTCACCATCACATTGATAGGTCAGAAGTCCCAGGAAAATGGTGTTTATGAAAAAAAAAGTTAGGAGGAATAGATTCAAGATCTATGGACTCCATGGGTGAAGATGGTAATGTGGGTGAATGAGAGGGGAAATATTTCTCATCCTAGATAAGGTCAACGCAAACCTTCATTGAGGGTGGAGTGTTAAACCTAATGCCACTACGGTCATTGTGTTTAAGAGAGGTATAAGAAATGACAGTATGGCAGCCTTGTTTATAAAAATCGAAGCCAAATACTTTCCAAGTGCACCGATGGAGGAAAGTGTGAGAAAAGCGGTGGTTAGTGAGGGAGTGTAGGTCGGATGAAAATGGTTGGGTTTGGGATGGAGGTTCAGGTTTATAGGTGGCCATATCAAGCCCCCCATACGTTAGATTAGTGTGAAGGAGGGAGGGCCATAAGGAAAAACTTTTCCAATGCATATGTCATAACTAGGGTGTTGATGGAGGCTCCCATACTCTTGCGGGGTGAGGAAGGTGTTGATATTGTATAGATGGTATTCCCCCATAGTGAGGTGTTGAAAAACACCTTCTAAGGGATTTGTAGTTGGTATGTGGGTAGTGGGTACAGATGGCTCACTAGATGTTGGGGCAAAAAGTTGTCGGTGGTAGAGGCTACAACCTGGCAAAGTGGAGATAGGAAGGTTAGATGCCACAGAAGTAGTGGTAGTTTTGGTGGATAGACTCATGGAGGTGAAGTGGTGATGGTGGTAGATGCCTTGACTGGTACAAATAAATCATTAGGCTAATATACCATGTTACAGGTCTTAAAAGGTGATGGGTTGGTAGGGATAGTGTAATTATGTCCCTCATGTTCAAATTTGAGGCATCGATGTAAAGTCGAAGGGACATAACCCATGGCACGAGATCCAAGGTCAGACAAGCAGCAAGTTATATTAGAACTCTCCTTCTAGAACATAGAAAAGTTCCAAGATAGTGTGGGGGCCCATACGAGACATGGAGAACAATGGTACCCAAGGTAGATGTCATGGTGTCATTGAAGGAGCACAACATAACCGGGTTACCATGCATTCAATGGCAGTATCCACATTTGGTCATATGTATGGAAGGAGATGATGTTAATGCTAGCACCACCATCAATCATAACACATTGTATGTGTATATTATCAATAAATATAGAGATGAAAAGAGTGGGGTCGGGGTCGTCAGACTAGAAGGGAGTGATCTCTTCATCTGAAAAGCTGAGGGTGGCCACTTGGCAAGTGGGTGGAGGTGTAGAGGAAGGCGAAGACCTAGTGAGATAGGCTACGTGGTGAGGGGTGATGATGGAGGCTATGGATTTCAGGTCATTTGGTAAGACTTTGATAGATTGAAGGACCTCCATGAGGGCTTGATGATTTGACTCCGAGGTTTGGACAAGGTCATATAAATACATTTTGAGGGGGGATTGGTGTAGTTATTTTAGCATTGTGTGATATGTGACCCCGTCGGAAATATGATATGCGGGACCGTGGATGATGACTTTGGGTAGTGGGTGCGGATGGTATGTTAGGTACATGGTTGGTTGATGGGCCAGTTCCATTTTTTTTTCCTTGTCTTTTTGAGCACAGGTGGCAATGTTGAACATGTTAATCTGAGGGGAAGTGGATGAAGAGGGTGTGTCATGGGATTTATAGCAACATGAGGGAAAAAACCTAGTGGGGGATATAATCCTTGTGAAATTAGTAGGGTGCATTGGAATTTTGGTGGTGGTTTGGCCAACTCTCTTATAAGAACCATGTTAATCTTAAATCTCAGGATGGATCGAAGAGTTGTGTGAGTGGAGATTTTTGTTCTTTGAGTAGGTAATGGGAGAAGATTTGTGGAAATTGGTGAAGGTGAAATGGGGTCCTCGTCAAGAAGATCATTGTTGTCAAAATTTTCTTTGGGAGGACATAATTGGACTAGGGTAGTTTTTAAGGCCTTACAGTTTTCTACATCGTGTCCGAGACACGATGATAGGTGAAAATTTTTGTTTTGTCAAACCCTTCCGGTTTGGGTTTGAGTGGGTTGTAAGGTCTAAGAGGTGGTAATGTGATGACAAAATTTTCAAGGAGATTGGTTAGGATTTTGGCGTAGGACCCTACTAGTGGGTCACAATGAGAGGTGAATGTGGGTTTGGGTACAGGTGTGGCTGATCATGGAGGAAGATTCTTTATAAGAGGGGGAGTAGGTTGGTCTACTAGTTTGGTGTGTGGTGTGGTCTTAGGTGTTGGTCATATCTACTTGGGTAGGGGCATGGTAGAAGAACTGGTGATGGAAGGTTTGGTTGGTTTAACTACCTTATTAGAGGATAGCGGATTGTTATATTTAGGTTGCATCTTTTTGGGTAAATGTGACATGGGCATACGAGATGTGGAGGGAAAATCCAATGGTGGAAGAGGTCGGGTTAGCCACAGGGGTAACCAAGGTGCTACGGAGGTAGGTGGTGTGGGTTGGGTAGGAGGCGTGAGTGAAAGGGAAGAACGTGTCATGGCTAGTGAAGAAGTTATTAATGGTAGTGGAGGTATGGGTGGTAAGAAGGTTACAGTGAGGGTGGAAGTTGTGTGGATCACTTGGGTATATTAGAGGTCTGTGATGGGGAAATGGGTTGTTGTATTCTTGGTTTACCGGTATACGAGGGTTTCTTGGTCAAGGTCGAGGGGTGAGGTTCTAGGATGGATGGAAGGGTTACAAGTTATAAGGGCATGGTAGGTGAGATTGGGGTATGAGTTCTAGGAGATTGGATCTTATTTTAAGGGATGATGTAAGTTTAATGTTAGTTTTAGAAGATGTGTCTAAATCTAATTTGATGGGTGGGTGAGTAAGGCTAGGTGTCGGTATGACCCTATGGTAGTGATAGGTTTAGGCAAGGGAGATGATATAGGCGTGGATAGGTGTTTGGGTGTAGATGTATATTGGTATATGATCCGAGGTGTGATTTGGGCCATGGGTAAGTGACATGGAAGGTATTGCAATAGTTTTGCTTATGTTTGGTTTGCTCGCTCAAAACACTTTTGGATAAATAGTGGAGGTGTTAGCGAGTGTGGCTACATTTGTGTGAAACAGAAGTAGAAGGCATCCCCAAAGTAAAGCTCTATAGACATAATCTAGGCAATTAACCAAGCATGAAAATAGTGCTGTTGTAAGTAAGGTTGACTTGGATCAAGTGGAAATCCCCATAAAATGTGTTTAAGATATAGGGAAATGGCTAGCCTTGGAATCTGTAGGTAGGAGAGATGAAAGTAGGTCAATAGGATCTTGAAGGTAAAATGGTGAGTGGTCATCTAAAGGCACTGGTACTTATATAGGATCCTCCATGGGTAGAGGAGAGGACGGGTCAGCCAAAGTGGACTCTCCTTGTGTTGGTGTAAGCGGTGGACCTGCATTTCTATGAGTAGGAGAGGTGTCACTGATAACTACTCAGAAGTTTGAGGGGTCAAAGGCTGCATGCTGATTATAGGTTCTTCCATGGTTGAAGGAGAAAATGAAGGGGGTTCCTTTGTGGGTATAGGAGTAGATGGAATAGGCTCTAGTGCAGGTAGGGGAGCTTGGGCTAAGATTTCATCTATGGAAGTAACATGAGGCAATTGGGAAGCAACTGGAATGTCATCGAAAATAGTGTGAACCTCATAGACATTATTATCATTGTTTGAGGTATCCCAGACTTGGTTGGAAGATGGGGCATGATTAGGGAATGTATTTTTGAATATGTGTAGGTTTACCTTAGTGGGTGCATTCGGGCTATCCAAGACTAGATCTCAGTTTTCTAACATTTCTTGGACGATATTATTGAAGGTGATGCAGTTATTGTCACTATGACCTTTGACACGATGATAGTTATAGAAGTCATGTTCCTTATACCATGCGGGCATGGGTAGCTCAAGATCAAAAACAATATGTGGTTTTATAGGTGTAAGGGTAATAGCACCATCCTTAACAAGATTTTCCAACATAGAATAATATGATTTTCCTCCGAAGTATACTTTTGTTGTTCTCATCGAACTAGAAAGATTGAAAAGGAGAGAGATTAGAAAGTGGTTTGGTGAGTTTGATTGATGAGGGGTGCCAGCCTTGAGAATTACGGCATTGGCAGATCCTTTGGGTTTTGAATAGTTGTTTTGGGGTTTGAAGATGAAGAATCATCATTTGATTTGAACACAATGTTCTTGTTATGAAGTTGAATTTTCTTCTCTTTGATATCACAAATTTACAATTTTTGTGCCATGGTGAATGCCTCATCAAAAGTGCAAAAGTTTTATACCTGTAGGATTGGTGAGATGTGTCTAGCACAATCCCGATTAAATATCTCTATGAGTTTAGTTTGAGGTAATTGAAATTTCAGCTAGTTAATTAGGCTACGTCAGTGAGCGATGAAGTCAGCGATAGATTCATCATCATATTGTTGTGTGGAATAAAGAACAGTCATGGTAACCTTCTTAACAATGTTGATGGATAAGTGATCTAGGATGGCTTAGGCTACTTAGTTAAACAAGTATATGGAGTATCTTAGTATCCCATTGTACCGGTCAACCACGAGTCCTATCGGGGACATTGGAAAAGTCCTCGAAGTAAAGCGTCATCATGGGTGATCAGGTAACACCCATGTTTAAAGGACCGCAAATGTTGTTATGGGTCTTCTTTGTTATTAAAGAGGTTAAATTTTGGCATTTCCCAATGTACATGGTATGGTTGAATAGGAATGGATAGATGAATAGGCTCATTACAAATTTCACCATAAGTGAGGGAATTACATGAGCCGGAAACCGATGCTTCTAGTTTCTGCATCTTTTCCATCATTAACTTAATGAGGTCGTTGGTAGGTTGTGGTGGAAGGGTTCCTCTGTGGCATAAGGGGGCTGGTATTGAACCTATGATGTGGGTGACATTCCATTGTATGGTGATTCCGAATAGGGAGGTTGAGAATAGGGAATGACATAGAGGGTATGTATCCAGAATGGGTGACAAATGAGATAGGGGTTATTGATAGTATGTGTATGTAGGTGGGATGGTCGTCATGACTCTAGTAGTGATTGGGGGCAATGTTTGTGGGATGGAGAGGACAAGATTATGGAATGGAGTAGGGGTCACCGACACCACAGGTAATTGTGTTGCAATGAGTATTTGTGAGATAATGGGTGTAGAGTGGGCTATGGCCTTAGTGGTCAATGAGGGGACAACATATACGATAGGCATGAGTGATACTATAGACATAGTGGTCATAACAGGTATGGGTCCTACTGGGAAATTTCTAGGGGTGAAGTAGGTGAGGGTAACATTGCACTATTAGGGGTCTATATAGAAGTAGGAATAAGGGTAGGAGAGATGGATACAGGCATTCCATATATCAACTAACCTAAGGATTATTAGGTGGAATAGTGGGAAAAGTATAACTATAAGGCCACAGGATCTTGATCAAGGAGTCGTGCAAACTCTTCGTCACCTACAACAATGGTGGTAGGTATGGTTAGATCCATGGGTGACAGGATGGAAGGTGGTGAGGGATTAGGTGGGAGTGGTTGACAACTAGTGTGGAATATGAGGACGTTATTCTAGCTACGAATCAGCACCATGTGAACAAGTGCTAACCTGGTAAGACTTTATTCTGTAGATGACACAAGAAACAATAGGAACAAAGAATAATGGTGTTCGGAAGGTGAATTTGGTCAATGTCTAGATCTGAAAATAAAACACAGGAAACCAATGATGGTCAAAGTTGACCAATTACGATTGAGGGAAACCCAATGACAATTATGAAAACCAATACCGGTCACTATGGAAGAAAACTAGTCTCAAAGAATGAAATAGGAATGTTGGATGTGTACTAGGAAACTATGTATGATAATAGGTATCAATAGGGGAGAAATATGATGATACCTAAGGGCTAGAAACAAAATAGAAAGAGTGATGAAGGCTATTCTAGGTAAATTAAATAGAAATCCAGAATCCAACACTGGTTAGGGTTTAACCGATGATGGTCAGATGTGAACTAACGACGTCATTTGGACCGACGTCGGTGACTATGAAATTAGAAAGAAATGAATAAATTGGGTTTTGTGAATTAAATTAAGTGAAGAATCAAACTCAAAAATTTGAGAATGAGGAGATGGGGCCCTGACACACTCAGAAAAAGTTAGAATACTCCAACTACGATGGTGGAGTATGGAAGAAGAAGAAAAATGGAGAGTCATAGTCTCACACCTCAAAACACAAGTCAAGAAGAATGCTAAGAAAAGCATGATCCTAACAAAGTGATTTTATTATTTTTTTAGCTTATGCTATTTAGAATCGATTGTGTATATTTAGAATAGAATTTTTGGTTAGGAAGGCATCCTACGAAGAAGGATATATAAAAGGAGAGGTTTTAGGTATGTTATGGCAGGGGTGGGCAATCCTCTGAGATGATGAATTGACAGAGGTAATGAGATGGGGAGTACCTATCAATTTGATTATGTGATCATAGATAGGTGTTCCCAGGTAAGATGTTGTTTAAGAAATATGTGTATATTTTAATTTTGTGCAAGTCTGGTAAGACACAGAGAGAGAAAATGTGCTTTCTATAATTCTTTATGTCAACCATAAGTTGGGCATGACTTCCAGCATATAGGGTGCCCTCATTTTAATGTGAGCTAAATGTAGCAAATTAGAATGTAATGCAACCATTTTTAATCCCAAATTGAAATATTATGTTTGATGACACAAATGGTGAATAGGAGAGGGTATGCTCCTTCATTAAATGCAAAAATCAAGAAGAATAGTTCTTTTTAAATACACCATAAGAAAATGTATCCTTTAGAGAAACTAGAAAGAAGAGAAGATTACAAAGGAAGAAGATTAATGTGTAAGATTTTTGAAGGGAAAAAAACACACAACTTTTGCCTAGGAATGAAGAAAATGCAATAGAACCTCTTATGGGTCCCAGATCGGCATGCCAAAAAAATTCACCATTTTTCTTTATGTTTTGAATGACCAAGCAGAGATAAGGGTAAGGGCCAAGGAGGAATACATGAATACATGTTTATGTTTGTCGGTTGATGGTTTTTGCACATGTTATGACTTATTGATCCAGTTCCGATTATGAGAGCTTCCTTTTGGCTAGGAGGAACTACTTGTAATAGAAAACAAGACCAAAAAATAGAAGTTAAATGATATATGACAATGGACTGCCTAGCGTGTGCTAGATCTAGGAAGTGTGATACTCCCTAGATGGTTTTCAATCCATTGTTTAAAATAAATTAATGCGAGAAATAAGTAAATTCCTATTGTATTTGATATGATTTAGGTATCTCATTCAAGCACAATAAGAAAATCTAATATAACATGTTAGGTTATAGTCAAATCTGAAGGGTAGGTAGTTGTCAGGGTGTTGGAACTAGTTAGGGTCAGGTTTTGGGTTGTTTGGGTCACTTGGTAGAAGGTAGGTTGGCTCTATTATTGGAAAAGGTGTAAAACATAAAGACCGACGTTGGTCGGGTATAATTGATGACGACTAAGAAGGGACTAATGATAGTCATGGATAACCGGTGACGGTAAGGTCGAGGTGAAAGGAATTTGATAAGATCTAATTATGGGGATTGAAATGGAGCTAAATAGAGATGGAAGGGTGGATGGGGAGGTCTATAAAGATCTCAGGTATACTCAGAGGGGTATGGGAGGAAAAAATGGGTGATTTGGTGGTGTGGGTAGAGGAATGGTTGAGTCTACAAACAGGTAGAAGATTGGAAAAGAACATGCAAAGTATCAACTGATAACAGAAGTAACAAGACTATTATATTGAAATAGACTATGCTGGTAAAAGGTATACTTACTATGGTACAGATTTGATGGCTGAATGGTGATGGAAATTGATCAAAAGAATGGTGTTTGGTGCCGCATGATAGTACTCTCTGGAATATTTTTGTGGATTTAATACCTCCGAGATCTATCCTGGTGTTGGTTGTGGATGTCTGGGTGTGTGAAAAGACTCTAGTTCTCCTTACATGTAGCTCTCTTCTCATTCTCTTGCTCTCAGAATGTGCCAACCCAAAAACAAGGTTTCCTAGATGAATAAATGGTAACCAACGATGTTTACGGGTTCACTAGCGTCGGTTTAGGTGTGACCGGCGTTGGTTAAGGTAGGATTCCATAGGTTTACTAAAATAGGCGGATCTTTGTAATTTCTTGGGCCCAGTTAGTTTGTTATCGCATATTAGAACGGAAACTTCCCTTCTAATGAGTGATAATGTGGTTAAAGAGATTTTAGGGTTAGACTAAAAAATCTTATCTTATTAAGGCAAGTAAGACTTAGTTATTGTTTGTTATGGAAACATGTCAAGAATAGGTCTAGGGTGAGGTGGTGGGGTAGATATTAAGGTAATTAGATAATAAATATTATGATTATATATATTAATTTAATTAAATTAATAATGATGTGGGGTGGAAGGGGCTATGGTTAGGTGAGTATGTTTGAGCTGGTTATTTGATGAGGGACCAAGAGGAGTGTGAACCAATTTTGGTGTCTACACTTAGGAGTCTATTTTTTTAATGGTTCTTGATATTTGTTGACATGATAAGATCATCTTTCACTTAAATTAAAATTTATCAAGAATTTAAAAAAATAAAATTATTGAGCTCTCCATAATATGAATCCAACTTTCAAAATTGAGCATTCATGAAGAACGTATTTTTATTAACTACAATAGGAAAAACATCGATCGAATATTTTTAATCAAATTGTTGAATTTTTCCACAAAATAGCTCTTGGAATCTTACGGTTCTTTATTTATTTGATTTGATTGAGTGAGAAGGTCATGATAATTTTTATTTGACTTTAACAATGATTGAAATATAACTTTCATATCTTCCCAATCAATGATTTCATGAGGCAAAAAAATGTAGATCCATTCTATAGTAACATCTTGTAATGACTCTATGAATAGAATAATAACAAAATATTTATGTCATACTCAAAGAATGCCAAAGGTTGTGATAAAGTATATAATATGTTCATCTCGGTGTTTCTTTCCATCTCCTCGAACTTGGGGAGGTTGTGTCTTGATCTTCTAGGTAATTTGTGAAGTGTAAGAGTAAAAGACAATGGACCGGTATTCGAGTCCAAGGTACTCACTCAACAATTATCGGAGGAAGAGTATTTAGTGGTGGTAGAGAGATGGGAAGTGAAACAAAAATATGAGTCTCAAATGGACCTACAGGATATTTTTATGGAATCATTATGGGATCAAGTAAGAAATCATATTGTTTTTGCAAATCAAACATGGGATTATGAAAGACTACAATTATACTTTGTTGGTTTTTTGTAGTGAATATTCTATCTTCCAGATTGTAAATTATTATTTAATGATTAATGTGTAAGTTTATAGATAGGAATATGAAAAATCACTATGGAATATGAATGGTTTTTCACAAAAATAAGGATTGGGTATTCAAGTAATGAATCCAATAGTTTTAAGTTTTATATTTTACACAAAAGTTATGGATTTTATGCATCATTATAGGGTGTAGGACAGAAAATGCACCGCATTGTGGGTGTCAAATTTTTAAAAAATATTATTTCAAGGATAAAATATGTATTTCATCAATGCTCATGATAATGAATCCCACCACTTCAATATGGGGCAAATCCCATTTACTAAAGTATAGATAATGTAAACTATTTCTAGATCTTCAAGGTGGTCATAAGACTGGTCAAAGTGTAGAAAAACCCATGTTATAACTATGAATTAAAGTGAGAGAGGGAGAAATTTATGAGGTGGAGAGGAGAAAATTATAAGAGAAATAGTGGGGAAAGAGGGAGAGGGAGTTATGTTAATGGTAGTATTGCATATTCCATCAACTGATAACCTAGAATACATCTAGTTCAATTAGAAGACATAGGAAATTATATGTATGACTATAAAATATCCATGAAACAATAATCTCAATCAACACAAAGTTTAATTGATAATTTCATTCCATGAAAGAAATACACTTCTTTTCATTCCTGCAATAGATTGCAATACATTCAAAGCTAAGTATGAATTCGACATAATGGAGGAAATAATAAAGAGGTAGAGTATAAAATAGTTTTCTAAATAAGAACAAAAACTCCTTGTAATGGAGAGTTCCTAAAATCTATAGTTGAAACAATGGATCTTTGCATTCCTAATTCACCTTTCAACTTAAAGTGCATTTTAAATGAAGAAATATAAATTTTGAGTGGCTTAAGTCACTTTTTACAAGAGCTACTCCTCAACATAAAAATAGATTGTTAGAAAGAGAGAAAGATAGAATATGAGAGAAAAAGATAGATGTTCTTGGATGAATCCCAGTTTTCCTCCAAAGGTGTGGAGATGAAATTTGAAACTAGATAGGATCTTCCACAACTTATTATTTAATTAGAATATATCTCTTTTTAGACCTCGAAATGATGTTTCACACATTATATTTACTGATCATCATTATTCATGTTTGGAAAATTTTGTTTCAAATATTCACATCAATTATCAATGGTAGGATGAAATAATGAATTCATTTTCATGAAATTGATCTATTGTCTCTTCACATGACCAAACAATGCTTATTTCACTAAATCTAGACATATTCCAGTAAATCTGGACTCTAGTATTTCAAGTATTGGAAGAAATCCATCTCCATTTTTGTGTATATTAGATTCCATTTTTGTCTATACTAGATTCCATTATTACTATTATTGGAATCCATTATTAGCAATATTGGATTCCAATATTGTCATTATTAGACTTATTCTAGTTCCAATTTCACTATTATTGGATTCCAATCTCACTATTATTGGATTCCAATATCATTATTATTGGATTCCAATTTGGCTAATATTGGATTCCAATAATGCTATTATTGGATTCCAATTTCACCACTATTGTAATCCAATTTATAAATCTTGATTTTTGGATTTTAGTTTTTTTATTTTAGGATTTCTATTTTGTTATTATTTGAATCCCGTATTACATAAGCCAAACAATTTTTATTTTACATAATCCTCACAGACCACTATCTTACATAAGCCTAGTGGTTGCTAACTTACATGATGAAAGTGCATGTTAGGTGAAATAAGCCTAACAAAGTGTCAAAATTACACATCGCCTTGCGGCCACTAAGTTACATTTTCCTTGCGGCCACTAAGTTACATAAGCCTTGCGGCCTTTAAGTTACATAAAAGGATGATAAGCCTAGCATCTTATATCTTACATGATTTTATAGGTTGTTAACTTACATAAGCCTAGCAGCTTTTATCTTACGCAAGCATATAAGTTGTTAACTTACATAATCCTAGTGGCTAGAAAGTTACACCAGCCTACCGGTAGCAAGTTTCATAAGCCTACCCACCACTAAGCTACATAAGCCTAGTGACCACTAAGTTACAAAAGTCCAGTGCCACAAAGCTACATTAGTTCAAGGTTTAAATTTGTGACCACCTATACTTTTCAAACAATTTTTAGATGAGAGTAATTTTATAATATTTTCCTTTAAAAAATACAAAAAGTAGTTATTTAAATACTTTCATTTTTATTTATTTAATATTTTATGTATATTATATATTGATATAATTTTTATATAAATCTATATAAAAATGACTATGATATTGTAAATATGCAAGTTACGTGTGATAAAGTCAACTACTTTTATGCTTTTCCATTCTGTAAATCATAAAGAACAACAAAGAGTTAAGAATTACATTAAACAAGTTGTTTTGAGGAAATGGATTTGAAAATTTATTTCCATAGGCAATCAATCCTTCGAGAAAATTACATTGAAAATTACATAAGCATTGATCCCTCGCAAGGGTATTAATTATTGTTCTTGAATTTGTGCAAGGTATTGATGGATAGATTCATGACCCCGATTCAATATTTTAATTTGATATCATTTCCATATTTTTCTTGGAATCCATGCCCAGATGACATTGTCTATATAAATATATAATGTGTCCCTTGATTTTTGCCACCATTAATTTTTCTTTAAGCATTCCTGGTACCTTTATTTTTATATATTTCCTTTTCCTGTGGGTTCCCACCAATGTACCCTTATCTTTTGAGTGTTTCTGTGAACATGCTATATTATTTTTAGTTCTACATTTCTCATTAATATAGGTACATTATCATCAACTGGTCTTACTAGTATCATCTTCCCAACATTCACATCCACTACTGGGTTGAATTCCTCTCAAGGTCTATCATAAATAGGCCCAACATATATATCCTTATTTGAATGGAAATTTTGACTATAGTAACTATTAATGTCAAGACGTTGTGTACCCACTATCTAATCATAAATTGAACTATCTGAATTATTTTTGGCCAAAACAAATATATCCTAATCATGTTATAATTGACAAAGGTATTATCTAGGGCACATAGAACATTTTTCCAATATGTAATCTTCAGAACCCAATATACTTATCCATCATCAGTTGAAATCTTTTCCCGGGTGTGATGTATGCCTAAATTCCTCTCTGTATGTTTGTTATCTCTTTTAGTTATTTTAAGGGTGTCAATGGAGGATACCCTTCAGGAAAGAAAGGTTTCTCATCCACTTTTTCCATATCTTAATTGAGCATGACCAATCAAACTCCATGATTGATGCTTTGAAATCCATGATGTGAATGTTGTCTTTGACATGGAATTTAAACATCTTTGGTTTGTTGATACCCATGATCTTTTGGTTACCATATAGCAGGTGTGGTTCCACAAAGGCCTTAAAATCATATAATTCATCGAATATATATAGAGTGAATGTGTTGGACTCATCGTGGCATGTTTTTTAAGTGTCCATTATTTGTGGCAAAGATAATGTTTCTAATTTGCATATTGTTTTTGATAATCAACCAAATGTACCATTTATGTCTTCATGCGTGTGACCTCTTTGGAAGGAAAATCACATATACTATGTTGAAAACCCTTCTAGTTCAAAGCATGGATGAAAACACAAAGAATGTTATATTTTTGCACTTACAACATTATCTAGTTGCAAGTAGAGAATTGGTGGTTATTTTTTAAATGAACTTGAACACACTGCTTCAAGTATTAGTTGTATGAACACCATCAATTTTCTAATTGTATTCCTTGCACTTGTCATATGCATCATTTAGAAACATTACATCATGTAATGGATTTTTTATGTCCCACTACTATATAAAAATCACCATACTGATTTGTAATTATTTCTTCTAGCTTCCGGATACATAGTGCCAATGATGTTATTGTGAATTTTTCTCCTCACTCAATAAAAGGGAGACCAAAGTGCCCGAAAACCCCTATTTTGTGCCCATGTGTCAAGTATACCAATCAAGGTGATGGGGAGATTAATATCATTGCTTATTGATTTTGCTTTTTTTTCCTATCCTTGGTATTACATTTTTCATCTTGTCCATTTTGTCATGCATAATGCTCAAATAGCTATTAGGATTTTGTTGTGATTACACTCTATGTGCATAGTAAGTTGCATGAAAACTTTGAATGTAATCATTGTTCCATTTCTGGCATTGATCTATTTGTGCTAGTGTTTCTGGACATGAGGTCATTGCACATTTGTTCTTAAGCTCTATACACTCATCACATTTGGTGAAGAAGTTGTTCTTGGTGATTGAAACATGGGAGAAATGTTCTTTCCATATTTTTCTAAGATTTGAATGTGACGTTGGAGGAAGGTCCAACAGTGAAAGGCCCTCATTACAATTTTGTATTATGTAAGAAAAACTATAACATGTAGGAGGCAGTCTCATTATTACTTTAGTACCATCTTGTCCCACTAAACAAGACATGTGTGGGGATATGGACATGGGGTCGCTACATGTTTGTTCTTAAGCTTTTTCACTCATCACATTTGGCTAATAAGTTGTTCTTGATGATTGAAACATGGGAGAAATTTTCTTTCCATATTTTTCGAGATTTGACTATGATGTTAGAGGAAGGTTCAATAGTGAAAGGCCCTCATTACGCTTTTGTAGTATTTAAGAAAAACTATAACATACGGGGAAGTAGTCTCATTCTTACTTTAGTACCATATTTTCCCATTGAACGAGACATGTGTTGGGATATATTAGAATTCTTCTCCACCATTTTGGATATCAATGCAATAGTTGTGATAATGTTTGGAATTTGTTTTTGTTTTCTTGTATTTCCATTTACTACCCTCCTCTTGCCATTAATCCAAGATTGTTTGTATCTATAATAGGTTATTTTTGATATTCCATGACATCTATACCATGCATTCTAACATACATCCCTTCCACATAACTTTAATTTATCTATAGTATGTTCTAAAGTTTGACCTTGATCACAACTGCTAGCATTTACGGTGAATGTATTAAGTAAAAAGTTTTTATGGCAGGTTCATTCATACCTAGAGTTAAATTCCAACTATGATTGAAAGCACTTAGAGATAGATTGGAGAGACATCCTTCCTTGCAGCAAGGTTTTTTCTCAACTTCAGACAAAAATTGTTCTCTTGATTTTTCATCATTTTCCCTTGCCTTTGGTGTACTAGATGGAGTAGAATTTACCTTTTGGCGTTTGCAGGTGTTGTAAGGTCTTTTTATCAATTTTTCATTACTACTACATATGGAGGATTCATATGAATTTGGGTATACTGTTGAGGAAATGGATCTTCAAATGCACTCCACATTTTTACTGGAAACTCTTTTAGAATTTATTTTAGCCTTACTTGCATAACATAACCATCTTGATGAGCCAACTGTCCGGCAAGAAATTGGATGAGATATCCATCTGATATGGAGAAACCCTTGCAAAAATTCATAATTAATTTATCAACATGCACCCCAAATGTATTTCCATCTAATTTTTTAAAGGTCACCATGTCTCCTTCACATATATTTGTAATTGTTGCTTTTTGCAATAACTTTGTGTTCTTTTGAGCAAAAAAATGAATCAGCTTTACAATAACCCCCTTGAGCTTCAAATTGAATTCGGTGGTTGATATGGTGGTTGTTTCTTAGAGTTCATAATTTCCATTCACACAAATTACGTTATTATTTCTAGACAAAATATTGGAGAGGAATCTTCGTTGTTGCGTTGTAGACTTGGATAGCAATCATTGCATGTATTTATAATATTCTCCATAAAAACATCAAAATGTGTGGGTCCCAACACTACTCCCGAAATCACATGTTGTTCTTGTACCAAGGATATAAACCCTTCAACTATGTCACCTTATTTCTAAGGACACTTATGTTTTAGCACCATGTAGGTTGTAGAAAATTCATCCCTTTTTAGGAGTTTTGAAACAATGGTTATCACTGTTAGAATTCAAACCCTCATCCTCATTAAACATATCCTCGAATGACTATTCATGATGTTTTGAATTTCATCACCCCTCACGGGATAAATTATATGCTTATTCATTTGCTTCCTTTCCCATGGGATAAATTATCCCTTATTTTAAATTTTTTCATGGTTTCACAATCATCAATTGTGTATGGAATTCTCAATTCTCCATTGAATACAATACTTATTGTGAGAAAGAATAAGCTATACCCCACGTCTATACAATGGAGTGTATCTTTGGATGAATAAAATAGTACCTTCATAACTTTAACACATTTGGTTAGTAAATCCATATGTGCTCCATCTTCAAAAATAGAGTTCATTTTCAATTGTATCCATAAATAAAAAGAGAAAATTAGTACTAAGGACACTTAAATCTTTAACATTAGTATGGAGAATTGAAATCACAATGAGAAAATAAAAATATACATCTTATATGAACATCTTTAAAACCTCATTTAATCCAAATCTTTAAACATATAAAAATTATATTACACCCTTAGATCTCGTTGTTGTGTGTATAATTTTATCCATAAAACACATAGTGTAGGGGAAGGATCCAATGATCATGAATCTTAATGTAGGAGGTCTGTTAAAGTTACTTAACTATCATATTTTTTAAAATACCCTTTAAAAAATTAAGATTTTTATAATGCACACATTTTATTTTGTGCATTTAAATTTTTTTGAAAAAGTATTTCTAAGGGATTTAAAATAGGTACTTTTCAGTACAAATAAAATTAATATTGGCCCTTTCTTGTGAATAAAATCACCTTTTTAGGACAACTAATGTGTCACCTTTTATTGGTTGATTTGTACATGTGACTTTATTTTAATTGTTTTCTGGCTACCTTTTTCTAAATTTTAAGTATGAAAGTTATAAATGTTGACTTTGATTTTTACAACTAGTGGTACTATACTTCACATTACCACTCACATTCATTGGCTTATGCACAGTCATTTGCTTATTTCCCCTATGGCTTTCAAAATTTGTATAGCCTAGTGGTCATTATGACGTAATTTTTGTTGGTACACACTAAAATTCAAATATTTAGTAGAATGGGAAGCCAATAGTTGGTGATCGCACTTCAATGTGCAAGAAAACACAATTCCAAGTAAGAAAACTCAAACTTTGGTGTGACCTTTATAGCTCATCATAGTGCGAGAGATTCATGGCCTCGTCTAACTAGGAAGTGTGATTCCTCACATGACAACGTGCAATCCCTTCCACATCAAAGTGTGATCCCTCACACGTCAACATGTAATCCCTTGCACGACAAAGTACAAGCATTTTCAAGATGAAGTGTGAGCATTCACACTTGGAATAGTGATCACTCACATATCGAAGGGCATATTTTCACCTACCATTCTAGTCAAAAATTGTCTAGCCTAACAACCTCTTGGACTTAAATTTAGGGCCATTAATATTATGTTGAAGTAAATTGTTCATGTATTTAATTCTCTAATTATATAGCTATGTTTATTTTATGGTATAGAGTTCAAGTTTAGTCTTTATTTGATTAACGATGGTGGTATATGCTTTGATTCAATTATGTGTATTAATTGTTTCTAAGCTTTTTATATCTTACGTAATATTTTAACAATATAAGTTTATTTTTAATAATTGTATATAATATTGAGTAGAAGTAACCCATGCTACATAGTTTTTATTAATAATTGTCAATATTAAAGACTTAATTTCAATTAAATATATGTATGTCAAATTTAAGTTTCAAACAATGTCAAATTTTAGTTTTCATACATTAAAAATTATGTTATAAAAATGTTACCTTAATTATTTATAATAAAAATTACACTTTTTTGTAAGGTCAAATGTTACCTAATTAATATTGTACTTCCCTAAACATTAAATGACCATCAAACCATATAATGTAAAATTTTCCACTTCAGAGTATTTTTTTATTTTTTCATACTGGATGTAATGTTAAGTGGTATTATTTCACCACAAAGTAGAGATAAAATAGATAAGAGATGAAGGTGAGAATGAATACCTATAGATAATCGAAGAAGGTTTTGTGCGCATTGATTTTTGACCAAGCTAATTGTGAAGAGATTCCCTTTTTCTAGGAGGAACGACCTGAAATAGAACACAATACCATAAAAGAGAGTTAAACATTATATGGTAGTGGATTGCCTAGTGTATGCTAGATCTAAGAAGTGTGATACTTCCTAGAGAGGTTATCAATCCATTGTTTTTAACAATTTAATACAAGAAATAGCATAAACAAATGAATCCTATTGTAGTTAATATGATTTAGGTATCTCATATAAAACACAATAAGAAAATCTAATCTAATAGGCAAGTTATGACTAAATTTGAAGGGTTTGTAGGTTGGTCTAGGCTTACACATCGACAGAGGATCTAAATGAGGTATGGGTTAGATTTGGTGAGGTTTAGGGTTGTTTTGAGTGAGTTATTATCTTACTAGGTTGGAGGAAATTACAGTCATTGAGGGACCGGTATCGATTAGGTGAACGATTCCAATACTAGTAAATGACCAACACTAGTTGGGTGTTTGGTGTCGATAGGGGAAATTAGATTTAAAAATGTCAAAAATGAGAGGTTTTTAAATCTCTATGATCGCACAGAGAGTGAGGGAGACTTGGATGGTGTTCGGGTAAGGTATGAAGGTTTTGTGTGCCAATGGTCAAATAGATGTGCCATATGAGTGATCTAGGTATGATAAGTGGTGAAATGAGATAGAAAACAAGTAAATAACTAATCTATTAAAACCAATGATGAATAAGGAATGTAATTACTTGTGAAATAAATATGAATAGAAAGAGGTGGTGATGGTTGTAGAAGAAGGTGGTCTTGAATGAAAACAACACCAACAGGAGGGCACAGTGCTTCGTTGTGAAAATACTGGAGCTATGGATTGATCTTTTGATGAATGGTGTGATGTCTAAATGTTGTAAGGGCCTCTGGTATATTGCAAGATCATTGGAAAGCTTGAGAGTTAGGATGCAATATCACATGAGCCAGAAAATGAGATTTAGAACCTGAGAAAAGAGTTAGAAAATATTATTTAAGGAAATTGATGGTGGTTAGGTGACCATCATCAACCGAGGAATAATCGGCATCAATTAGGGATAAATGGTCATACTTACTAAAAATAGCCCGATTCTTCCTAAATTTAGCATGATTGAGATTTTGGTCCTAGGTCACAAGTGTGGAATAGCACTAAATGGAGTGGGAGAGTAGTTAGATGGATAATAGGCCATTAATATTAGGGTTATAATAAGTCCTATCTAGTTAAGGGGAGTGAGAACTTAGTCTTAGGTAATGAATAGGGTTGGAATAGGTCTAGGTAGAGGTGGCTAGGTGGAGTAGAAAGGTGAGGTAGATAGTTAACTTAATTTTGGTAATTAAATTAATTTAAATGTGTACAAGTGGGCATGGTGAGGGAATTAATTAATCGAATGGGGTTTAGAGGGTTACGACCCAATTTTAGGTTTCTACATTTGCCCCTTTTTATCACATAGCTTGTATTGATAAGTGACGCTGACAAAAACATGAGTGGTTGCCATAGGTATGGGTTTAGGTTAAGTTTCCCGGTTATGGGTGGAGGTTATCCCCCTTAAATTGGGAAATGATGAAGTAGCAAGTTGAATCGGTGATGGGTTGGATAAAATGGTAGGTGATGAAAATTGAGATAAGGTGTAGGTAGTGGCAATGGTAGTAGTTGGGGGAATTCAAATGCATGCCCCTATGTAGAATATGATAAGGTACTAGGTTGAAGAGATCACAAAATCTACATCATCAAGCATCGATAGTTTATCCAAACAAGGTTAATGTGGTCCAGGTATCTAAGGTATAGGATACGGTCTGAAACACAATGAGTATAGGTACAGGAATGGGCATTAGGTGGGTTCTAAAGCACAAAAAGGTATGGTATTGTCAAGATAAACATCACGGTATTAGGCAAGGCAAGGTTGGTAGGCTAAACAAATTGAGTAACATCATTGCAAGGTATAATGAGTAAGTGAATTTTAGTGTCAAATGGATGTTTTCAGGTTAGGTGTATAGGTAAGGCCATGGGTAAGGTCGTGGTGTAGGAAAAAATGTGCCTCGAATGATATTGAGGTCAAGTGTGAGGTAATAAGGAAATGAATTTGGCTTATAGGGATGGGGTAGCAAGAAAAGGGCACCTTACATCAAATTTTTGGGAAAATTAGGTATAATTAGGTTAGGAAAGGTGACCGATACTAGTTAAAGGTGAACCAATGCCAGTATGGGTAATCGACATTGGTAAACTAGGGCACGACATGGTGACATCAGTTCGGTTGTGTCGATATGGGTTTGAAATGGAAAATCCACTGAAAAGTGTTTCATTTGAGCATTTCTAAATTTGGAAAATGATAGGAGAGGGTGATTTTGTGTGAAAAATGACAAGGAGAGGTAGGAGGTTGAGTTGGTGAGTTGTTATTAGTGAAGAGGAGTGACAAAGTATGGGCCCACTAGATCTAGTTTAGCATTTCTATTGGTTATTAGCGATGGGATTGATTGAGACATGGCAGAGGCCAGAGAGGGCATCGGTGGAGGTCATATTCCTATTTTGAAGATCTCACAATGGAGGCAACATCGCGTAGAGGTAGGATTTGAGATCCATGTTTGTTTTGGTTAAAAACTAAGGTATAAAAAATGAATAAATTGGATTTTGAAATTGAATTATCATTTTGGGTAAATTTGGGTGAAATGGGGTATGGGGAGGGTGAAATCTAGTCTAATTAGGTGGGAAATGGAATGAAAAGGAAAATGAGGGTAATTTGGGTGGGGTCGGTAGTGGTTTTTATTATTTATTTTTTTGAAAATGGGGATGTGATGGTTTGGTTTGAGGGCTAAACTAGTGACCGACATTGGTTAGTTACCAATGACCGACATCGGTGAGGATAAAATTGGACCGGTATCATTCGGGGTAGTGATCGATGCGAGTCATTTGTTAAAAGTGACCAAGTTTACAAAAATGAAATTAGGAAATTTGAAAAGGAGGGGAGGGAAGGTTAGGTGTAATTTAGGTAGAAATGAATGCATTAAGGTTAATTTAAGTAGGAAGGGGTGGGAGAGGGTTAAGTTAGATAATATTGAATAGGTGAATGTCAAGTTAGATAGGATTGAATGGGTTATAGTTCAGTTAGAAGAATAGGTGAAAGGGTGGAAGGAATGAAAGAGAGGAAACATTGATGATGATGCTAGATAGAATGTATGTCGTCAAGAAGGTTGGGTAAAGGTGAGTAGGCCGGGAAGGCTTAGGTTGGTATTGTGTTGGGTAGGGTAAAAGAAATGATGAAAAGGACCCATGATTAACAAATTGAAATGGTGATGATGTAGGAACATCAACGAGTTAACAATGAGGATAGGCTATCACCCCTTTTGAGTGCGAGATGAGAGCCCACGTGACGAGAGGATGAGTGGGGGAGAAGATGATTAGGTGTAATTAGACAAATAGATGGATCATAAGAGATCACATCATGATGGTTTCTCTCTTCGACAGATGGGATCACGTGACTAACACCTTCCACTTACCGACTAGAGATATGATGATCACTCTAGAGGACATTTACAGGATTTTTAGGCTACCAATTATTGGAGATCCACTATATCATTTTTCTTTTGATGATGCATTGGATCCTATGGTTTCATTATTTGGAGAGGTGATGAAGGATTTGACATATCACAGTGCTAGCATTATTTATGGGGATATGTATGCTATAAACCTTGAGGAGACCAAATTATAAGTATTGATGATAGTGGCTATTAGATGTTATGCTCTTCCAGATTCAAAGGGTGGGAGATTTATGTGGGCATTGATGGGAGTACTTGATGATATAATTAAGGAGATATGTTTTTGCATGGGCACCAAAGCATATGTACCATTGGGAATATGAGCACATAGTGTGTTTGTGTCTTGTAGGTCTTCCATGACATGATTGGAACCGAGGAGTATACATAACAAGTTTTAGGAGGGGGTACCAATAGGAGCACATCTTAAACCAAATGAGGTTTTGTGATATTTTACTTACTACAAGTGCATGTTATAGGGCCTATCAAGACTGGATATTTTATGACAGCCTTATGTGGATTTATCTTCATATGGGGGCATGGCATAGAAGTTGAAGGGTTACATCTCAGTCGAGATGGATATAGAGATGAGTGACCTAGGGAGCATGAGATTATTATGCTTGACCAAGCCAAATGCCAGTTTGGGCTTGATGAAGTTGTGCCTCCACCGTTTTACTGATATCATAGGGATGACGCGGAGAGACCATCATCTCCACCACATCTAGTAGATTCGGTAGAGGGAGGAGGAGTAGGTTCCCAATAGGAGGACTGATGACATGTGTGCCACTAATGGGTACAAGTGGTGGTAGATATCCCAACTACGGGAAGCACCACCGAGGTAAGGAAAACCTAATTTTTCCATTGTTATAGTACAAAGGGACCACTTATAGGGAAGGTGACAGCCATATAGCTACGATTAGCTCGGGAACACACACAAGTGGTCACCATACATGGGGATATCAAGGGCTCATACTCATAAGGCTGCTTTACAAGGGAATCTAATGGTGGCACAATGCAGTGAGCCGAAGATAGGGGTAGATTACAGTATTACATGCACAAGTGTCTACATTACATGGGAAGCTAGTAGCAACCTAGAAATAGGGGCATGCACAGGCACATGTAGGGGATGGGGAGTAGTTTATAGGATTACAGGCTCAGGTTGTTTCATTATATACACATGTGGCCACATTACAGGCACATATAGCATTACATAGGCACCAACAACATGAAAAGTTCCCATTGTATAGGCATAGGCACTAGGATAGGGTCCCATTTTACAGTAGCAAGAAGGGGCCGCTGGTATAGGGACATGGGCAACTATTACTAGAAAAGGGTCTATAGGTTGGAGTAAGAGCAATGGCCCCTCCTCATATTATATCCATGGCTAGTTACAGAGATGTATTTTACGAGGCTATGTATTATTATCAGGACTAGTTGATAAATAGTGGTATCCTATATGTGACTTATGACGAGTATAGAGCATAGTAGGTAGGGTAGTGCAAGGACTAGCTCATGAACAAGTAGTATCAGTAGCTCAAAGATCAAATGGTCTCATAGACATGGTCAGAGAGAGGTGACTAGTTTTCATAGATGGAGGCCGATGATAAAGTCTTGGAGAGATTAGTAGAGTCTCTGACCCTTCATAGATATGATGTGAAGATAGATATGGTGATCTTGTTTTTTAATTTTTGACTTTATATAAACTGGATGATGAGCCATAGATGCAACATGTATATGAGAGTTTTTTGAGAAATTTTATTTATATACATGTATATATGTATTGACACACAAGCATTCTATTTATATAGTTGATGATGATATTTGCATATGATAAATTTGGTTTAATTTCCATTGTATTGTTATCATGGAAACTAGATATGTAGGCATGGTTTGTTATGGTTGTATGATTTGAATGCATGTCCATTATATTGATGTCATGGAAAGTATATGATTAGGAATGTTTTTCTTTAATTTCCAATTTATTGATGTTATGGAAATCAAATATTTAGGCATGGTTTGGTTTAATTTTCAAGTTATTGATGTTATGGAAACTAGATGTTTAGGCATGGTTTGTTTTAATTTTCAAGTTATTGATGTTATGGAAACTAGATGTAGGCATGTTTTTTTATGGTTAGATGAATGAATGGTTTAATTTCCACTTTGCTTTGATGTTATGGAAACTAGATGTTAGGAATGGTTGAGTTTTATATGTTTCTATTTACTTTCCATTATATTGATGTCAGCAAAACTATATGATTGGACATGGTTTGGTTTGATGTTATTTGTGAAATGAAATGATGTTTTGTTGAATGGCTTGATTTCCAATGTACTGATGTTATGGAAACTAGATGATAGGCATGGTTGAGTTTGATTTGTTTCGATTTAATTTCCAAGTTATTGGTATTATGGAAAATAAATGATGATGTATATAGGTGATGTATGGTTTTATTTTGAGTTAACTTCCAAATTATTATTTTTATGGAAATTAACTAACTAAGTTTTTTTTTGATGGGGAAATGATGATGGGGAAAGAGTGGTTGAGCTAACCTCAGAGGGGCCCATGCCCTAAGAGTACTTCCTACATAGCCCTTGCAAAAGGGGCATCAGGTCGATGTAGCTCTCCCATAAACCAGGGAAGAATGTGATCAAGTTAGGTAAGATGAATAGGTAGGTTGGATAGGAAGTTGGTTGGGTAAGGCATGTTTAATAATAAGCAAGGTGAATTAGGCATAGACATAGATGAAGGTTTCATGGTTAAAGCAATTTTGATGATCTTTTCTTTTTTAAGAAACAAGATAGGCAAAGGTGAATTGAAAAGAAGAAAAATGTTCCAAGTTAGAAAACAACATAAGTGTTATACCCTTAGACTTATTGAACTTAAATCCCTAGATATAATGTATGATGGATAGTTCTAGAATTGAAATAAGTTGTGTGATCACAATGTGTAAAATACACGCTTCATCCCTTGAGTTGAGTTAGAAGATAATAAACAAATGGTAAGGTGGAAGATTTTTTTTAGTGTAACCTTGTTTTGGGATAACATGCCCCTTCTATAAGATACCCAAAACCAAGATAGGAAAGTCCATGACCAAAATTTTATACTTTTCTTGACTTTTTATTTTGTGTTTTCTTACATAGACTAATCGATATGAGAATTTTATAATGGGATAGTAGGCTATCCTTGAGGTCTTCTTGAAGTTGATCGATGCGGGAAGCTCCAGAATTATTTTTATTTGAGAGATATAGATTAATCCTCTTTTTGGATAGACTAAATGCAACAAGTGGATAACTTTTATAGTTTTCCTTCAAGGGATAAGTCTACTTATAGCAGCAAGAAAGAGAGGTAGATGTCCTTTTGAGGGAATCATCTCTTTGCGTGAAGTTTGACTCAAGGAGTAGAGTTTTTGGTATCCCATATATTTTTGTGTTTGATTTTTTTACTTGAAATCATGGTCAAGACTATAAAGGAGTATAGGCCTCGTTTATGAAGACAAGACCATAACATGAAAATATTAGCTATGAAAGAGAAGTTTCAAGTGATGAACAACCGTGGGATTCCATCATGAAAATGGAAAAAAGTATCCATGAGAATCGTGGCATGAGTAGAGTTGGGGTACTCATATTGAAAACAAGGTTGAATGGTGATGGATGATTACACAATTCTAGTTTAGTCATTGGTCCTTAAAATAGGTAGATGGAGGAAAGGTTTTCTCAAGGGATGAGCATATAGGTGACATAAAGTGATGTAGTACTTTATTCAATAGTAGAATGGTTGAAGATGCAAGGAATTAAGGGGCTCAGGTTCGGGTTTACCTTCAAGAGAAGATAAATGATAAGCACCTGATCCATAGGTATGGGTGATAATGTAGGGTCCAAGCCAATTGGGAGAAAACTTGCCTCATTTACTTTTATCCACTTTGGTTACATGTTGGTTTTCCTTTAGGACAAGATCACCAATTTTGAAATTTCTCATGAACACGTTTTTCATAGGCATACTTGATGCGCTTTTGGTATATTTGAAGATGGTCTAGAACATTTATACAACGTTCATCTAATTTCTCAAGTTGTGTCAAACATTCTTGGTGAAAATCATCATCAGGGAACATATCTTTGAGTGATATATGAAGCAATGGAATTTGGACTTCAAGAGGTAGGAAGGCCTCTCGTATTGTAGACCAAAGAGAAAGGTATATAATCAGTAATGGTGCAAATGCTAGTAAGGTAGGTCCATAAGGTGAAAGGAATGTGTGTGTTCCAATCCTTACAATGTCATTGAAAAATTTCATAAGAATTTTATTGAGGGTTTTATTAGAAGCTTCAAGATGGCCTTTTTTGTGGGTAATAGGGTAAAGAAAAACTGTGTTGAATGCTAAAGTTATCACAAAATTTTCATAGGGTTTTGTTTTTGAATTGTTTTCCATTGTTAGTGATGAGGCAATAAGGAATGCCAAAGCAAAAAATGATATGATGGTTGATGAGTTCACATATTTTCTCGGCATTGGTAGAAATGAGAGGGATGGATTCTACCCATTTGGTGTAATATTTTATTGTTTTGATGATCCATTGATGACGTTGAGAATGAGGGTTAATTTATCCGATAAGATCCGAAACCCATTGAGATAAGGGCTAAAATTTTGTAGCAACTTGTAATGTGTGAATAAGGGTGTGGTGAAGGTTAGCATCTTGTTGACACTTCACACATTGTTTGACATAGTCACAACAATGAGTATTGGTTAAGGGTTGACTAGTAATATCCAAGAAGAAGGATACATTTGGAAATAGAAAGGCCACTAAAATTTCCACCAAAAATTCCATCATGGATTTATTTAATGGTGTACGGAATTTTAGAACTAGTGAGGCACTGTAGGAGGATACCATCAAAGCCACATTTGTAGAGAAGACCCCCCATGATTAATTAACAAGAGAAATTTTGGAGGAAGGCTCACTTACCATTACAAGTGAGATCTAGAGGCAGGATTGAAAGGGAGAGGTAGTCAACAAACTACTTATACCATATGTCATGTGGGTCAGTTTCAATTCTTCCCACAAAATTTACATCGTGGAATAGGTAAGAGGGTGACTGCAACCATTATACTGTGAAAAATATTTTGGATTCGAAAGGTGAGGCAAGTATTTATGATTCAAGGTAGGCCATAGTATCCACAAATTTGTTAGTGAATCAAGGGGTGGTTTAAATGAGGTAGGTGTAAAATGTTACGACACTAGTACAAACCATTGACTTGGTTCACAACTAGTTGAGAATCACCAAAGATATTAATGGTTTTAACATCTAAGGCTATGGAAGTTTGAAGACCCAAGACAAGTGCTTCATACTCAGTGATGTTATTGGTGCAGTCAAAGTCTAATTTGAAGGATAAAGGCATAGGCTCTCTGTCAAAAGGAATGAGGATGACCCCTACACCTACCCCACTTTGACATTTAGAAGCATAAAAAATATGGTCATTTGGTAAATGGTGTCATCAAGGGAGAGGGTGGAAATGGATTCATCGGGAAAATCAAAATTATAGGATTTATGTCTAGGAGTCGAGTGTTTGCAAGCTAATCTGTAATGGTTTGTCTTTTGAAAAACTTTGGATGAATAAATTATAGGTCTAGGTCTACGAGGAATATGAGCCAATGCGAGGTGCATTAGTGTTGGTAATGTTTAGCATACATGTAATGCGGTGGGTCAAGTATTGATGACAATAAATTTTTTTCTTGTTAAATAGGTTGTGGCAAAGTTTAGTAGCCATAAAGAACAAGGCAAGGAAAATATTTTCAACATGAGTGTACCTAGTCTCGTAGTATAAAAGATTATGACTTATGTAATAAACCAATTTCTCCCTATTTTACTCATCGTGATGCGTGAGCATGACACCTAAGGAATAGTTAGTTGTAGAAATGTAGAGGTAAAAGGTTTGTCATCTTTAGGTGGGATGAGCACAGGTGATTGAATGATGTATTTATTCAATGCTTAAAAGGATTTATGGCTCTCATCATTCCTATTGAAGGAGAAATCCTTTTTAAGAAGATGATGAAAAGGGTGACATCGGTCTAAAAGTTTGGAAATAAAATGTTGAATGGATTGCAATTTTTCTTCCAAACTACGAAGTTTTGAAGGTTAGTAGGTAGAGGCATCTAGAGAATAACCTTGATTTTGGTGGGATCAAATTTGATACCCCACAAAGAGACAATTAAACCAAGGAGTTTTCCAAAGAGAAAAAAATATATACACTTCTTTGGTTCAAGGAGAATGCAGTATTTAATGATACAATCAAAGATGATTTTGAGAATAGGAAGGTGTTTGGAAAGACTTTTGGACTTACTGAGAAGGTCATCGATGCAGTCTTCCAATATGTCATGCCTGATGTCATGGAAGATATAAGTCATAATATGTTCATAAGTAGCACAAGTGTTTTTCATGACAAAGGGCATGACATGATAACAGCTTGTCCCTCAAGGGGTGATGAAGTGGTTTTTTTATGATCTTACGATGTGAATAATATTTTATTATAACCCGAGAACTCATCCATAAGAGATAACATCTCATGGATGGTTGTAAGATCAATGAGTTGGTCGATACTAAGAAGGGGAAAGTCATCTTTAGGGTAGGAAAGGTTAAGATCATGGAAATCCATGTAGATGCAGAGTGCCTCTGTTTCCTTGGTGATAGGAATGATGTTAGAAATCCATTATGGATAGTCAATGGGTATAATGAAGGAAACAGAAAGAAGGTGCTAGATTTCTTCTTTCACAAGAAGGGCAATGCGTGGATGCATTTTTCACAGCTTTTGTTTCACATGTTTAGCATCAAGGATAGTCATGATATTGTGGACCATGATATTTGGGTCAATACCAAGAATATTGGCATAAGACCAAGAAAAATCATTGCTATGATCTTGAAGGAAAGAGGTGAAGGCTTCTTATTTAGAAGAATCTAAATATTTGCCTATATTTAGAATTTGGGGGTCATCCTGAGTATGAATGTTGATCTCTATGGTTGATTCATTCAATATGGTTTGTGTCTCATAAGGTAATGATTGGTGAATGTAATAATATTCTGCACCTAAGTAGGTGAGAATGGAATCATCATCCTGACATTGAATGATGTTAATAGAAGGTGTGTCGTCATCTAGCATGTCTGGATAAAGAAGAGGAATGGAAGAGGGGGCCTCTCTAGCCTCGATGATATGTAAGAGGTCTTAAGGAAACAATTTTCGTGAAAAAAATTTAGGAGGGATGGATTTTAGATCCATGGACTCGTGGGTGAAGGTGGTGCAATAGGTGAAGAAGGTGGAGAAGGTGGTAATATAGGTGAAGAAGGTGAAGAAGGTTGATCTTCCTCTACGAGGTTGATTCTAGCCTTCTTAGGATTAGGTGGTTTAGAAAATCCAATACCACGATGGTATTTATGTTTGCGGGTAGTACAAGGTATGACTGTGTGAGGAGATCATTCATAAATATAAAATCCAAAGCCCTTCCAAGCACAATGATGAAGAAAGGTGTGGGCAAAGCGGCCGTTTGTGAGATATCAAAAAGTGGATGAAAAATTTCGTGTTTGGGTGGGTGGTTCAAGAGAATAAGAAGAAACTTCTAGACCCCCAAATGTCAGGTTGGTGTGAAGGTGGGGAGGACCATATGGAAAAACCTCACCTACATGATGGTTGTAATGTGGGTGTTAATGAAGGCTTCCATACTCTTGAGGAGTTTGGAAAGTGTTGATGTTGTATAGGAGATACTCCCCAATGTAAGGTGCTGATAAACACTTACCAATGGGTCGAGGTTGGTACTTAGGTGGCGGGAATGGATGAGATACTCAAAGTTTGAGAAGAAGGGTTAGTAGATGGGATAAATTTAGAAGTTGTGGTGGAAGTAGGAATATGTGAGCTGGTTGAGGAAGATGTAGTAGCAGAAGTGGTAGATGAGGTAGCGGCCAAAGATGAAGAGGTCATGGTATTAGATGAGGTAGCTGTGATGGTAGATGAAGCAGCTGCAATAGTAGATACCTAAACTAGAATAAGGAAATCATTTGGTTGATATAAAATGTTGTAGGTTTTTAAAGGTGAAGGATCTACTGATTTGTGTAGGTGAGCCCTTCATATTCAAATTTTATGCAGTGGTGAAGAGTCAAAGGTACACACCCCATGACACAAAAATACGGGGTCTCCCAAATAGCATGTTATACTTGAATTCCCCTTCAAGAACATAAAATAGTTCAAGAATGGTGCATAGACCCATTCAAATGTGGAGGATGACGGTGCCAAGGGTAGTGGTCATGGCATCGTTAAAAGAACTCAACATAACTGTATTATTATGCATGCAGTTGGTGGTTATGCACATTTTTTCATATGAGTAGGAGGAAAAGATATTAATTCTCACACCGCCACCAATCATAACAAATTTGATGCAAGTATCTTTGATGTAGAGAAATATGAAGAGGGTAGGATCATGAACCTCTAAATGGTGAGGAGTGATCTCCAAGTCAAAGAAACTAATGGTAGAAACTTTATGAGTGGTATGGGGAATAGAAATTATAGGTGAAGTGGTGAGAGAAGCCACATGATGAGGGGTGAAGATGACAAAAATGGGCGTAGGGTTTGTATACACTAAAATTAGGTCACACTCCCCTTTGGTCCCTCGACAAATAAGCACCCTTCATCACATTCACCTAGCCATGGCCCCCTTCACCTCACTAGTATTAATTTAATTAATTTAATTAAATTAACTCATTATCCTCATTATATTTATTATTTAAATAATACCTACACATATAGTTCACTTAGACATCTCACCGAGCTAACTTAACTTAAGACCTATTCTTAGCAAGTTACCATAACTAACTAAGACTTACCCAAACCATAAAAACCAATGCCTACACTCTCTTGAACCACATTCCCGAGATGATCACAAAAGCTCTCAATCCAATCCATAGAATAACAACACAAGACCCAAGGAAATTAGGAGGATCTCCTAAGTTTAGTAAACCTAGAAAATCTTGCCTTGACCGATGTCGATTACCCATAACCGTCGGTTAAGCTAAACTATCATCAGTTACCCCTTTTAACCCAAAACAACCTCATTTCTCAAGGTTATAACTTGGAAGAAGGAGGTTTTCAAACGAAGCAAGAAATTTGACGAGAAAGAACAACATCTCAGAGAGATAACACATCTTCAGAGAGCCAATTTCAGCAAGAACTGACATCCAAGGAAGGAGATTGAACATCTTCTCCTACACTGACCATCATGACCACCTTCTGAACTATCCAAGAAAAAGAGGAGTGTGCATGCAGCCCATGCAGAAGCTTTTCTTTAGTTGGTAATCACTTGTAGCCTTCAAACTTACCATCAAAACCTCCATCCATCACACACAAGCCTTCAAGAATGAAATCCAAGTAAGTACAATATCATACTTTCTTGGTTATTTCATTTCATCATTGTTTTATCACCCATTGTTTATCTTACTCCTTATTGACCATATCCAACATTTTGTACCTCCATAGACCCATCAAAACCTCATAAAAACCTATCCTAGTCACCTAATACCTCCTCCCAACCAACTAAATCCTTTGTGCAATCACAAAGGAGACCAAAACCCTATTCTGTGATGTTTCCAAATCTCACAGTAACCGGCACTAGTTATACCTAACCGTGGTCGGTCACCCCTGACCAACGTCGGTCTCTATGTTTTCCTACATAGCCTTAAATAGAGACCTATCCACCTAATTTCACCTCACCCTCACTCACTTGTGACCTACGAGACCTTTATCAGACCTGCAGAACCCAAAACCAACCATTTGACCTGTGGATTCTATTCTAGCTTAGCCTGTTAGATTAGATCTATTTTCTTATTGTTTTTTAAGTGAGATACCTAAATCATTTTAAAATAACAATATGATTTACCTTGTTTTTAGCATTAATTTGTTTAAAACAGTGGATTGACAACCATCTAGGAAGTACCATACTTCTGAATCTAGCTCACGCTAGGTAGTTCACTGCCCATATTGTTTAATTCTTTCTGGTGGTCTTGCTTTTCTTATAGGTAGTTCCTCCGAGACAAAAGGAATATCTCATGGTCAGCTATGGATTTAGAAGTCATATGCACGCAACAACCCATCAACCAAAATTTGAACAGGTATTCCTCCTACGCTCGTTACCCTATCTGTTTTTGTCAATAATTCAAAGAAACAATCTAAGAAAAAGGTGAAACATTTTGGCATGCCCAGTGGGACCCATCCAGGGTTCCTTGCATTTCATTCATTCCTAGGAAAAAATTGTGTGTTTTTTTCCCTTCTAAAAGTGTACACACTAATTTTCTTCCCTGGTAATCCATTCCTTTTTATTTTCTCTAAAGGAAATTTTTCTTTTGGTGTATTTAAAAGGAATCATCTCTTCATGCTTTCTGCATTTTAGTGAAAGAGCATCCCTCTTCCTATTCATCTATTTTTGTCATCGAATATCATACTTTCAATTTGGGTTTAAAACAAGTGCATTGCATTTTGATTTAGCTCATTAGCTCACATTAATTGAGGGCAACCTATACGTTGGATGTCATTACTAGCTAATGGTTGACAAACGAATCATAGAAAAGAACTTCTATCCTTTTCTCTTTCTTTAAGTCTTACCAAACCACACAAAAATTCAAATACATACATTCTTAAACAACATCTTACCTAGAAGAAGTTGTAGGTGATCACACGATCATGACACAGTGGGCACCCAGCTCGCTACTCTATCGAGTCATACTTCAAAGCGTAGCCCGCCCCCACCATAACATACCTGAAACCTCACCCTTTAGATCTCCTTCTTTGTAGGAAGCCATCCTCACAGAAAACTCTATTTCAAAATTCATGTGTCAGTCCCTAAATAGAATAAGCTGAACAAACGTAATAGAATAGGCACTCTAGGAATGTTCTTTCTTAGTGTTCTGTTTGATTTGCATTTTGAGGTGAGAGATTTCGATCATTATTTTTGTATTTCCTTGCACACTCCCCATCATAGCTAGTGTATTCTAGCTTCACTTGAGTGTGCCTAGGCCATATCATTATCATGCCTAGAATTTTGGGTCTTATTCCACATCAAATTCTAATTCACAACCACTTTTTCTCATCACTGTTTCAATCTCATAGTAACCGCCATCGGTTACCTCTGACCGCCATCGGTTACACTCAACCGATGTCAGTTCTAGGTCCTTTTGCTAACCTATTCAAAAGGACATTCTTACTTCACTTTCTTCCACTTTCCATAGTTTCTATCACTATAACTTTTTCCATTGACATTTTACACATTCCTAGATTTGGCATACTTGTCATATTTTACCTTCTACCTCACTGTTTATTCATTGTCCATCTTCTACAGTGACCAACAGCGGTTACCCCTGACCAACATTAGTTTTCCCTAACCAGCATCGGTTAACTTGTTTCACATTCCACTCACCATTTGTTACTTCATCCATTTTTATCACCAGATTCACCTGTTTCTACTATTCTCTGTATTATTTACAGAGAAGCAGCCTCACCTGATCAGTACTAGTTCACATGGTACTAACCCGAAGACAAGCGAATGCCCTCATGTTCCATGCTAGTCGCCAACCACTCCCACCTAGTCCTTCACCACCCTCTATTTTATCACCAGCCATGGATCCCATCTAGCCTACCAATATCGCTACTGGAGATGAGGAGTTCGCATGACTCCTTGACTAGAACCTTGTTGCCTTGCAGTTTTACCTCTCCCATTCATCCACTCAAGACACCTTAGGTCAGTTGATATACAACATGCCCATATCTATCCCCCGAATCTTGTACCCACTTTCGCATCAGCCCCATCTAGCTCCATGCTACCTGCATCCACCTTACCCCCAGTCGTTTCACAGTTAGGTCCTATACCTACTATGAATACCACATATGTTACCCCTGTAGCACCCATTACATCTACCATACCCTCGACAATTACCCCAAACATAACCTCATCCATCCCTCATGTCTCACATATACCTATAGCTACGTTCCCACCTCCAGTGTTAGTGACCTCTACCCCATTTCAGAACGTAGTTCTTTCTATTCCACAATCATTAGCCCCTATTGCCACTAGGGTTACCACGACCCTTCCTCCCCCATATACATACTACCAACAACCACCTATTTCATCTATCATTCATTCCGGTACGTACCCCCTATTTCCTTGCCTTCTTCTCTGCCACCTTACATGGCAGCCCCATACACTGGAATGCCCCACCCATTATACACCCAAAACCAACCTCCTCATGTTATAGGAGGCATCCAATCATCACAACCCACCAATGACCTAATTAAATTGATGATGGATAAGATGCAAACACTAGAGGCATTGGTTTTCGGCTCCTGTAACACTCTCACTTACGTGATATTTTCAATGAGCCTATTCACCCATCCATTCCCATCCGTTCATACCCTGTGCATTGGGGAATAACCAAATTCAATCATTTCAATAGTAAGGAAGACCCAAAACAACATTTTTGCTCGTTTAAGCACAGGTGTTATTTGATTGCTCATGATGATGCCTTACTTTTGAGAACTTTTCCCATGTCCCTCACTAGACCTGCATTAGACTGGTATAGTGGGTTACCCAAACACTCCATATTTTCATTTAATTAGGTAGCCCAAGATTTCTTGGATCATTTTTCCATCAACATCACCAAGAAATTTACCATGACCGATTTATATTCCACACATCAGTACGAGGATGAATCTATCACAAATTTTGTTGCTCATTGGAGCACCTAATAAATCAACTTACCTTTCAACTGCCACAAACTAAACTCATCGATCTCTTCACACGAGATTGAACCACGCATATCTCCCCGACCTTATAGGTCCAAAATTTCAAAACATTCGATGAGGCATTTACTATGGCACGAAAGTTAGAGATTCGAGCCATCAAAGAGAAGAAAATCCAATTACAAAATAAAAATTTGGCATTCAAGTTGAATGAAACCTCTTCTTCTTCCAAACCACCAACTAATTATTCAAAGGCTAAAGGTATTGCTAACGCGGTGTACTCAAGGCCAGCCTAACTCATCCATCTAATCAAGTTACACCTTCATCTAATTTATCACATGTTCAGGATTTTCAATTCAGACAAGAGCAGCGAAAATATACCCCAATCAGGGAACCTTACTCTTCTGTCTTAGAGAAACTTATCAAAGCTGGTGCCATCACCCTTCCACCCATAAAACCACACACTAGTTTTGACCCTTCTCACCCCATGCCCGCATGGTATAAGGAACAATATTTCTATAACTATCACCGCGTAAAGGGTTATAGTGATGGTAACTGCACCACTTTTAAGAATATTTTCTAAGAAATGCTCGAGAAAGGTGAGTTGACTGTGGATAATCCTAAGGCTGCCCCTAACCAAAATCTAAAAATCTTTAAAAAACCATTTCCCAATCATGCCCCTTCATCCAATAAAACTGGTGATACATCCACTCATGATACCCATACCCATGAGGTTCACATAATCTTTAACAAGGTACCTGTCACATCTCAATTACCTCACATTCCTTCCATAGAGGAAATCCTAGCCCGAAATCCTCCTTCCACATTAGAACCAACCGTCACTATTCTTTCACCAATAGAAGAACACCCTTCATCTCCTACATCACCTACGAAGGAGTCTTCTGCTAACATTGAGACCATTTCACCCCTAGCTTCTTCACTTAGCAAACCTTTACCTACCGTAACTCCACCCATGGAGGAGCACCCATTACCTCCTCCACCCATAGAGGAGAACCCATTACCTCCTCCACCCACAGAGGAGCACCTATCTATTCCTCCACTCATAGAGGAACTCCCATCATCCCTTTCACCCATCATAGACCTAGTGGGGATACCTTTTCCTCTGGGCGAGCATTCTTCATCCATTACCTGACATCCAACAAACCTACTTTCAACTCTCTTACCCATGGAAGTTGAAAGTGGTCAATTCCCTGTCTCCAAGATTCATTTACGGGAATTACAATTAGGTCCTCACCAATTCCACCTACAAACGTACCATTCTCACGTTTGGCTAATCACTTGGATTATGTGGATAGGGATTTGTTATGGGGTGCCTCTTACTCCCTATCTCAACACAAATGTAGAGATCCCTCGATGACACCTCCACTATCTACCCAAGCACATTTCCACCCGTTAAACCACATACAACCACTATTGTTGCAACCCCTTCCACGATACCCATTAGCACTCACACCACACCCTTACCCATAATCGACCTATGCCTAAACCCAAACCCATACCCACAATATTTACCTCCACTAAACCTATTACCACTTTAGGGGTTACCCTGACCACCAGCCTTACTCATCCACCTATTAAACTGGATTTAGCTACATCCTCCAAAACCACACCTACTCTAACACCCAAACTAAAGAAACAAACTCATCAACCTCATACCCTTACTGCACCAATCACACCCGCACTCATCTCATCTATCTTAAGACCTCAGCTTCCCAACATGGTCAAGTACCCCTCACCCATTAATAACCTAATAACACAACCACCCATTCTGCCTCACAAATCTCTAACCTACCTAGACACGAGAACATGACTCATACCCATACCCTACGGTCCCTTTACCACCAATACCTCGATACCTTCAGCCATTGCTTCACTACCTACTACACTTCAGTCATTGTCCCTCACACCCCAAGCACGACCTACATCATCTACCTTCATAGCACCCCGTTATCCCCATGGGTAACTTGCCCTCTTCCTCCATCTACTTTTCCTTCTAGACCCCATATACCCACATCACCTTTACCCAAGAAGGTGCAACCCAAAAACAAAACCCCACTACCCCACAACAAGGTAGTCAAAACAAAACCACACCTTCCTACCCATCCATCTACTGTACCCATACCTAAATGAACCCGACCGATACCTCAAACCACACCAGCGCCTAAACCCATAGCTTAACCTATTCCTACACTTCCAAAAATAATTCCCAAACAACCAACCACACCTATGCCCAAACCCACATTCACTTCCCATTGTGATCCACTAGCAGGGTCCTATGCCAAAATTTTAACCAACCTCCTTGAGACTTCTATTATCACATTACCACCACTTTGACCTTACAACCCCTCAAACCCAAGCCAAAGGGGTTTGATGATACCAAAATTTCACATACCATCATGTGCCAGGGCATGATGTGGAGAACTATAAGGCTTTGAAAACTGTCCTTATCCAATTGTGTCCACCCAAAACCAACTTTGATGATGATGACCTTCTTAACGAGGATCTTTCTTCACCTACCCCCATTCCCACACTGCGTACTCAACAACCACAACCTCCACCCTCATAGCTCCCAAAACCACACACAAAATTTGAAATTAACATGGTTTGCATCAAAGAACTTGCCACGCCACCATGTAAATTTCGTTGTACCCAGCTGACCTTAAAGGTATTTTCTCCTCCCGTAGGTTTTTTCCCTTCATGTCGTTATACCACTTACCCTACACCCTCTCCATTTGAAAAATTCCCTCAAATCAACATGGTACACATTACTACATGTGCACAGAAGGGTAAAGAAAAGGTAGCTGACCCACCAACCAATCCTATACCTAACATACCATCTACACCCATACCTAAGATAACTATCTCGTGGCCCCACATACCCCATTTCTAATGGCATCACACATCACACCATGCTCAAACAATTACACCAATCACCCCTCAAAATGTCCTTATATGACCTCATCCAAACCTTGGAATCCCATCGGCAAGCCCTCATGGAGGTTCTTCAATCTATCAAGGTTTTACCCAATGACCCTACACCCGTAGCATCCATTATCACACCCCATCATGTAGCCTCTCTCACCAAATTACCACCTTCATCCTCACCTCACCTTTTTCACCAAGTGGCCTCCCTTAGTTTCTCAGAGGTAGAGATCGCGCCATACCAAAATGATGACCTAGACCCAGCCCTCTTCATCTCTATACACATTGATGACATATAGAGATGATTGATGGAGGTGCCAAGCATTAACATCATTTCATCCCATGAATTTTCTCAAATGTGCATACATGACAGTTGCATGCACAAACATCCGGTCATTTTGCGTTCATTCAACGAAGCTATCACCTCCACACAAAGCCTTTGTCATTCTTCACGTTCACGTGAGCCCCCACACTGTTCAAGAATTGTTTTATGTTTTGGAGGGGGAATTCTAATATAACTTGCTATTGGGTAGACCACGGATCTCGGGTCATGGGTTGTGTTCCCTCCACTTTGCATCCTTGTGTAAAGTTTGAACACGAGGGACACACTTACACCATTCCAGCTAACCCATCACCTTTCAAAACATGCAACATGCTTTACTGACCCAACGATGTACTCACACCATTCAATCCATCTACTTCTGCAAGCAATACTACTTCACCTACATCTACACCCACACCTATCAAGTACGGCCGTTGCTTTCACCACACATACCTCCTCCATGCCTACCGCTGCTATAACCTCCATGGCTGACCCATTAGCTACCCAATCCGTTAACACCACCTCCGCATCGACCTCCAACACATCGTCCATACCAGCTACCCACATACCAACCACTGATCCCTTGGAAGGTGTTTTTCAACGCCTCACTCTAGGGAATACCTCCTATATAGCGTCAACACATTCCTTACTCCACGTGAGTATGGAAGCCTTCACCAACACCCTCGCTATGATCACCATATAGGAGAACACATCCTTTATGGTCCTCCTCATCTTTGTACTAGTCTCACCTATGGGGGACTTGATACTACCACCTACACACCTGAACTACCTTCATAACCCCACCCATTTTCTCGTTGACTTCTAATCACTTACCAATCGCCATTTCACCCACACCTTCCTACACCTGCTTTGTGCATGGAAGGGTTTTAGTTTCAGATTTTGGCGGGGTCACCATACCGTTATTCCATGTACCACCCGCAAACATAATGACTGTAGTGGTATTAGCTTCCCCAAACCTTCTACTAAACAGTTCGCATTGAATTCATTGAGGACCCTAGCCCTTCTCCACCTTCATCACCACCCTCACCGATGGAGTCGATGGATCCTGAATCTATCCCTCCTAACTTTTTTTTTCATAAACACCATTTCCTTGGGGCCTTTGACTTATCAACATGAAGGTGAGGCCCCTTCCACTCTCCCATTCCTGTATCCTGAGATGATCGACAATGACACACCGACCATTAACATCGTTCAATGTCAAGATGATGAATCCATACTCACCTACCTTGGTGCAGAAGACTCATATATTCATCATTCGTTACCCTTTGAGATGCAAACCATGTTGAATGAATTGACTATCAAGATCAACATTCATACTCAGGATGACCCACACATCCTAAATATTGGACAATCTTTAGATGCTACTGAATAGGAAACCCTCACTTCCTTTCTCCGAGCTCATAACCACGCTTTCACTTGGTCTTACGCGGACATGCTCGGTATTGATCCCACCATAGTGGTCTACAATATGTAATCTGTTCCCAATGCCAAACCTATCAAACAAAAGATGAGGAAAATGTACCTCGCATTGCTCTTCTCATCAAAGAAGAACTTCAAGCACCTTCATTTTGTTTCCTTCATCTTACCCATTTATTATCCTCATTGGATTTCTAACATTGTCCTGTCACTAAAACAATAGGGGGACTCCACATTTGCATGGACTTCGTGACCTCAACCTCACCTACCCGAAAGATGATTTTCCCTTGCCCGGTATTGATCAACTGGTAGACCTTACCACCTGGTCACGAGATTCTCTCACTCATGGATGGTTTCTCGAGTTATAACCAAATTTTTCTCGCCCTGGAGGATTAACAAAAAACCATATTCATTACCCCTTGGGGACCTTCTTCTACAATCGAGTCATGCCTTTTGGCCTTAAAAATGCTGGTGCTACATATCAACGTGCTATGACTTACATCTTCCATGATATCATGCATCACATATTGGAAGATTACGTGGATGATATCTTGGCTAAATCTAAATTCGCACCGAGCACCTCATTGTCCTCGAAACCATCTTTGATCACCTCATTAAATATTATCCGCCTTTAACCTAAAAAGTGTGTCTTCACGGTTCTCTCAGGAAAGCTCCTGGGATTTATTGTTTCCTTATGTGGTATAGAAGTTGACCCAGCTAAATTCAAGGCCATTCTAGAAATGCCTCCACCCACGAACCTCAAACAACTCCATAGCCTACAAGGTAAATTGCATTCCATTCGCCGATTTATTTCCCAACTCTTTGACTGTTGTCAACCATTTCATCATCTACTTAGGAAGGACGTCTCTTTCAAATGGGATGACGACTGCCACAAAGATTTTGAGGCCTTAAAACAATACCTTCTCCAACCACCCATACTCATTCCCGAAAGATGATCAACCTTTTTACCTATACATATTAGCTACCGATCACTCCTTAGGGGCTATGCTCGCTCATCGTGATGAACAACATAGGGAGTAGGTGGTTTATTATATCGTCGTACCCTTCTAGACTACGAAACCTAATACACTCACCCTAAAAAACTTTGCTTAGCCTTAGTTTTCATTGCCACAAAACTCCGCCATTACCTACTCAACCATAAAACCTATGTTGTGACCAACACCGACCCTTTACACTTCATGTACGCAAAACCATATCAAAATCAACGTGTCACATGTTGGATCATGCTTTTAGCTGATCTTGACATCAAATTCATTCACCAAAAGTCCATTAAGGGTCAGGTTATGGCTGAACAACTAGCTGATGCACCTATTTTCAAGGACCAACCTTCTAATTTTGACTTCCCTGATGAATTCATTACTACCCTTTCCCTGGATGAACCACCTTACCAAATGACACTGTTCTTTGATGTTTCCAAGTGTCAACATGGGGGTGGATCTGGTGTTATCCTCATCCCTCTAGATGGAGAACCCATGCCTTTGTCTTCCAAACAAGACTTTGAATGCACCAACAATAGTTTTGAGTATGAAGCACTCGTCCTCGGTCTCTAGACCTCCTATGCCCTTGATGTCAAATCAATCCACATATTTCGTGATTCACAATTGGTCATAAACCAAGTTAATGATATGTACCAATGTTGTAACGAGATACTTTAAAAGTATAAACATCATGTAGACATACTTTTGACCACCTTTGATCGTTACACCCTTCAAACCATCCCACGTTCAACAAACAAATTTGAGATACTATGGCCTGTTTAGCTTCCCAAATACCCGCTTTCCCTACCGATTCCAAAATATTTGTCATTGTACAATGCCTCCATTCACCTTCTCATTTATGTCACAATGTTTACTCAATCAGAAACAACACCCCGACCCGAGTGACCTTTGGTATAAATAGTACTCTGACTACCTTTTTCTCTCCATCTTACCTCCGATCTAACCAGTAACGGACAATGCGCCTTCCTTAAAAAGATATCTCATTTTATCATTCTAGGGGACTCCTCTATAAATGGAGCTTTGATGGTATTCTCTTATGATGCCTCATAAGTTTTGAAATTCCTTATACCATTATGGAGGTTCATGATGGCATATGTGGAGGCCACTTTAGTGGCCTTGTTGTTACTAAGTGTATTCTTTGCCTAGGCTATTACTGGCCGAACCTTAATCATGATTGTTGCGACTATGTCAAATGTTGTGTGAAATGTCAACAACATTCCAACCTTCATCATACACTAGGTCATGCCTTACAGGTCACTCGTGACCTTTGGCCCTTCTCTCAATGGGGTTTGGATCTTGTCAGAGAAATCAATCCTCATTCTTCCCAATGCCATCAATGGATCATAACCGCTACCAAATACTACACAAAATGGGTAGAATCCATACCACTTATCTCCATGAAAGCTAAGAAAATATGTGAGTTCATTAACCTTCACATCATTTGCTACTTTGGTGTCCCTCATTGACTCATCACTAAAAATTGAAAACAATTCAAAAACAAAACACTGCAAAAACATTGCGACTCCTTCGGCATTTATCTTAGTTTCTCCTCACCTTATTACCCACAAACCAATGGCCAAGCTGAATCCACTAACAAAACCCTCAACAAAATTCTTATGAAAGTGGTTGACGATACTGGGAAGGATTGGCATATGCACATTCCTTTTTCTCTATGGGAATACCGTACTAGTATTCGCACTACCACTGTGGCTACACCCTTTTCATTGGTCTATGGTACCAAGGTTATTTTGCCTCTTGAAGTCTAGATCCCCTCACTTAGTATTTATCTCCATGACATGCTTACTGATGATGACTTTTGTCAGGACCACTTAGCACAACTGGAGTTATTAGACGAATGTCGTCTTAATGCTCTACATCACCTTCAAGTTTATCAACAACGTATCAAATGTGCTTATGAAAAATGTGTTCATGAATGAACCTTCCAATTTGGTGACATTTTTTGAAATAAAATCAACACGTAACCAAAGCAGAAAAAGGAAAATGGGGCAAATTTGCTCCTAATTGGCTTGGACCATACATTGTAACTCATACCTATGGATCAGATGCCTATCATTTGTCCTCACTTGAGGGTAAACCTGAATATGAGCCCCTTAATACATTACATCTTCAACCATTCTACTATTGACCTCTAGTCCTACATCACTATTTATCTAGTTCATGCTCATCCCTTGAGTGCCATTTACCTTTTCCACATCTCATCTCCACCGATTAAACATGGATCATGTGATTACCCATCACCCTTTTGCCTTATCTTAAATATGTGCACCTGCAAACTCTACACATGGCATGATTCTCATGGATACTTTTTGTCTTCTTTTAGATGAGATCCCATGATCATTTACCCTTTCCTTCTCAACAAGAACAAAATGCTTTGTTATAGTCTCGTCCATGACTTAAAATCCAAAAAAAAAAAAACAAGATAAAACCCTCAGAAGGACATATTCTAATATAAGGGATCAACTCCTTGAGTCAAACTTCCAATATCAAAGATGAATCCCTCAAAAGGACATCTTCCGCCTTCAATTGTTGCTATAAGTAGATTGCTCCCTCGAAGGACAGCTATAAAAATCTCACAACTCTCTACATAGTTTTTCCAAAAAGAAGACTATCTCCTCAAAAATCAAAATTCAGAAGCTTCCCACATCGATCAATCTATCTAAAAGTCAAAAAAAAGAAAAAGAAAAAGAAAAAAATACACTTTTTCATCATGGACATACCTATTGTGATCTTGGCTCTATTGCACAAGGCAATCTACTTCCCATTTTATGACCCGATTACTGCACCTCCTTACCTATTGTCTTTTCACTTCATACCTCAAGGGACCTGCTGAACCTACAACATTTGGTGATCATGTGACTCTTCATCACTCTTAGAATTATTAATCATGTAATTTCTTTAGGGTATTACGTTCATTTTCTTATCTATATATGTGTTTTATATGTTTTGATCCTTGCCAATCGGGTGGTTTTATTGCCCCCTCTTATCTTTTCTCTTCTTCATCACCTTTTGATTTTCTTATATAGGACTTAGTCCTCGACGCTTACCTTTTGGGTTCATCCTCCATTTTTGCCATAGTTTCCCTCACCTGTAACATTTTTTTACTATCATCTACCTCCACCTATTAAACCCAAACCCACAACATGACCACAAATATACCAACTCATTTTCATATTCTTCCCTAGCTTATGGGAGAAATACATCGGTCCGAGGTCCCTTTTCACCTTTGGGACTATGTAGGTAGTAATTCTAGGGCATAGGGCCACAGAAGGTTAGCTCGACCACTCTTTACCCTAACCATTTGCCCCACCATTACCTAATTTCCTGTTCATCTCAAAAACCTTGACATTTAAACCATATCCCACATACCCTTTACCACTTATATTATTTCATATTTTCATACATAACCAACAATTTTTCACATTTTACACTATCTCATGTATTTACATTGCCATTTGTTACCAAAATACCAAAATGAACATCGATGCCTAAATCGACCCGACTCGATCCATGCCTAAACCGATCTGACTCAATCCATGCCTAAACCGACCTGACTCTATCCATGCCTAAACCGACCTGACTCGATCCATGCCTAAAACGACCTGACTCAATCCATGCCTAAACCGACCTAACTCGATCCATGCCTAAACCAACCTAACTCGATCCATGCCTAAATTGACCTGACTCAATCCATGCCTATCACCTGACTCAATCCATGCCTATGACCTGACTCTATCATGCCTAGCTCTTCTATTTTCCATCCATGTCATAATAAAGTAAAATTCATACACATCACAACATCATCACCTGAATATCATCTATCTCCTCATATATACATGTGTGTATCAATACAATGTACACCCGTATCACATAAATGTGTATCTCAATAAAAATGCCTATCTCATCATAGCTATCATCTCAAAAATGTCAGCCCGCAGGCTGATATACTATAAATAATCATCATTAGCTCACAGACTACTATCTAATACAAAAATTTCATCGGCTTGTAGGCTGGTATCCAATACAAAAATGTCTTTGGCTCATAGGCCGATATCATATACAAAAATAAATACAATATTGCTTCGGCTCGTAAGCGGTATACATCCAAAATCCAACAATACAAAAATAGGTGATATACTATCTCACATCTGCTACAACATATCTACCTCATCATGTAATGTCGAAAGTCCCCTCTGACCTGGAGTGGTGGCTCGCTACTCTCAATCTACTACTAGATGGCCCGGTATCTCGAAGCTGACCCCGTGCTCTTATAGATGACCTCTACTCTCTCCTTTGGGCTCACTAACCACCTACACTCTCGGCACTATACATGCGAGACTATGTATGCTCACTCGAGACTGTCTGTGGTGGTCTCATCACACCATCTACTAGTATCTGCAGCTTAGGCTCCTCCTCCTATACTTGTGCCTAAGGTTCTCACCTCTCTACCTGTATTTGTGGCTCGACCTCTCGGCTGTGCACTGTGACCCCTATGTCCCGGTTGTCCGTACATGACCCCGCCTCCGTATGGCCCACCACTAACTATATGCCACTTTCACCCCTTGCATCATTTGTGCAAAGGTCTAAAGGTTACTCCTCCTCCCCTGTCGACTCTACTAGATGGGGTGGAGACAAAGGTCTCTCCACCTCCTCTCTCCTATACTGCGGGAAGGGTAGGGACACATCCTGCACTAAATCAAACTATCACCTCACTCGGTCAATAGGTATCATCTCATGCTTCCTGGCATGACGTCCCTCTATCCACCTCTAACTGTAGTCCCTCCAGCTCTACATACATCCCTTTGTAAGAGGGATAAGTCACATAGGGTCTCCAACTATATCTCCGGGCTCTTCAATCATTGTCTATACTATGCTACATTGTATATAGCCCAGCTCTCTATACACCGCCCTCAAGCACCCATCATCTCGCAACCAACTCCCGATTCCCGATCAAATGCATCTTCCGAGGTAGGTCTATCACCACACACACATAATGTGCTCATAGGCCCAACATTGAATAAGAAAAATGCAACACAAACTATATCTCCGCAATCGCCTGTAGTTCCACAACTCTCTATATAATTACACCAAGAAAGTTGGTGCCCATAAAAAACTAGTATGATCTATCATCATGTCCCGAAGAACACCATCAGTGATTGTGGGAATCTCCCACCCTCTAAATTAGGCAATGCATAGCACCCGTTTGCCTCCATCATCAATACTATCAACCGCGTGTCCTCAGGATGGACAACATATACCTCTCTGTAACTTAGGCTAGTGTTGTGGTAACATAACTTGCCTACTCTCTTTCCAAATACCTCATCTATACACCTTGCCACGACCTTGGATGTCACTAAGTACACATGTTCTCCACTAATCAGTAGTCTCAATATCCTATATATATCCTCTAGGGTGATGGTCATCTCCCTGTTAGTAAGTGGAAGGTGTTAGTCATTGAATCCCATCTCTTAATGAGTGTGATCATCAAACTCTGCTCTCTCACAACCCGCCCATAATGGCAGATCCCAATCACACCAACATCATTAATGTGGCTCCACTCCTCAAAATTCACTTATCCATGCAGCTCTAGCAATATAAGCGGCTCCCAGTCCCTCATCCACAACTCATCTCAGGCCTACATCCAACCAACACTATGTATTAATACACTTTCCTAACTTACCCTGTGTTCACCCCCAAACCACCTATTCTTCCCGAAACCCCTCTACCCTAATCCTTACCCAACCCACCCTCAACCCATCCCCTCTCTCTCTTATCCCACACCTTTACATGTCTGACCCTCCTCATTGACCATCCATTTCCACTGCCTAACCCATTTTTTCCCATTTCTGGCCCCATTTCCTTATTTTCACACCGACTTCGGTTACCCATAACCATCACCGGTAGCCTTTAACTACCATCGGTCACTTGTGTCATGTTGATGCCACTTCTACATGACTGACCTTGGCCTCCAAGTGACCACCACCGGTCATTGTGGTGTCGAATGACGCCAAAACCCCTAGCCCAATTTTTTTCAATTTTGACCAAATAAACCTAACTACCCAACCAAACCTCTCGTAAACCTTCTCTACTTCCCTTCCCACTCCTATTGACCAATATTCTCACATCCCCCATTATATCTAATTTACCTCCTAATCTAAAATTCAAAACTTCCCATTCATGTTTTTATTACAAACAATATTTTACCCTACTTAATCAATCAAATCATTAAGTAATGGTGTAGAGCTTACCTCATCCCTCTTTTGACATCATGGCGGTATATCGGCCGGCATTTATGGGTGGACCCCCAACCTCTCTCTTACCTTTTCCATCCTCCACTGCACAACCACTCCTTAGCCACATGAATCATGCCACCTGATCTCACGGCCCCACCTCTCACTCACCCACTCTCACCTATGTGGCTCACCACCCAAGCTCTCTATTGTACTCTTTTGTCCTCTTCCTCCTTTTCTCTCTTCTTGTCCTTTTCTCCTTTTCCAAATGCACCAATGACTTTTTCAAACGTGGGTTTTCCACTTTTTATACCCTACCCGACCCGACTGATGTCGGTTAACCCTTGACCACTGCCGGTCGATGACCTAGACTACCGCCGTCGATTCCCATACACCGTCATTGGTTCATACCGACCGATGTCGGTTACCCTGCGTACTCATTACCCTCTCATTTACCTCATTTTCCTTACCTCCCTTTTCTTTTGCCCTCCCTACACCTACTTGAACCACTTTACCTTCACCTCTGGCCCTCCACCTTCTTCAACCTCCTCGCATCCGTTCTTTGATGCTTTATTATTTTACCCCCACCTTGGCCTTACGTGTCATGATATTTATATTTGGACCTAGACCATCACTAGTGACCTTTGACCTCATGTGTTCATTATACCTTATGGAACTGATACCTATGTTGTTGACCTAATGACCTTATCTATCCTATTGTCATGACCATTTATCCTGACCTTTGGTGTACCGAAACATACCTAAACATTCCTGCACCTAACCTACATTGTGTTTCCTGACCTTATCCTATACCTTGGATACCGGATTCACTTCACCCTTGTTTGGATAAACCTATCAACCTTAGACGATGTAGAGTTTTCTTTCTCTTCAACCCGGTAGCATTCTATAGTTTATACATGTGTGTGCGTTTGACTGCTACTACCTTTAGCCCTAACCCATTACCTAAGATCACCGAGTAGACCTTTCACCCTCTTCCCCTACACCCATTTACCTTTTCCTCACATTTACCTTTTATCAAACCACTCACCACTTCAACCTGTTACTTCATCAGTTCTTGGTTTGAGGGGGATCACCTTCACCCTCACATGGGCCAACCACATCTTATTTTTGTTAGCATCGCTTACCAATACAAGCTACGCAACAAAAAGGGGAAAAATGTAGACACTAAAATTAGGTCAAACTCTCGTTGTAAATATCTCCCCAGGGTAGATATAGACAAGCGAGAAGAATATGGAAATCAAAGAAACTCAAACCTTGACATTTATTACATCATCAATGGTCAGGGCACACAACAAACAGTGTCGACATGAAAATAGATGTGCCAAGGTGCAGGTAAGAGGCGCACAATAGGATATGTCGACAAGAAAATAGATCCGCCTATGGCGCAGGTAAGAAGATGTCGACACACGAAAATTTTTGCCCATGGTGTAGGTAAAGGGCACACGATAGAAGGTGTCGACATGAAAATGGATGCACCCATGGCATAGGTAAAGGGCGCACGACAGAAGGTGTTGACACAAAAATGGAAGTGCCCATGGCGTAGGTAAAGGGTGCATGACAGAAGGTGTCGACATGAAAATGGATGCACCCATGGTGCAGGTAAAAGGCACACGACAGAACGTGTCGACATGAAAATGGATGCGTTCATGGTGCAGGTAATAGGCACACAACAAGAGGTGTCGACATGGAAAAAGTTTCACCTTGGCGCACGTAAAGGGTGCATGACACAGAGTGTCGACATGGCAAAAGTTGCGCCTATGGCGTAGGTAAAAAGATGTCGACACAAATATAGTTGCGCCTATGGTGCAGGTAAAAAGATGTCGACACAAATATGGATGCACCTTTGGCGCAGGTAAGAGAGTGTCGACACAAATATGGACGTGCCTTTGGCACACCTTCAAGAGGCGCAACATTTTGAGCGCTGACAAGAAGCAGACCCTGGCGCAGATATTCAGATGGCCATAACTTTTCACAGGGAGCTCAGATTCATGCAAGGTTTGAATTTTTGGAACAAGTTCTTAAAAATGTAAAATACAGTTTTCCACTTTTTAAGTTTGCTAGGGTTCTCACCTACACCATAATGAGATAAATTAAATGCAACCTGGAGGTAGTTGGGGTAGATTTGGATTTCCTCTCTCTTCCCTCTCTCATTCTTCCTATAAATTGTAAGGAGGGGCTTCTTTATAAAGGTTTGACATTCTTGTTTTGCCCCTCCCTTCTTCTCTTTGGCAGGTGAATTTGTGGAGTTCAAACCTCCCATTAAAAACTGTAATGCAACTTTGCCTCTTGGCATTTTGTAGTGTGTTGTATCAATCTTTGGAGCAAATAATGCATGTCTGTGGATGATTCTCAACCCTCTCTATGTTCATTTGCATCCTCTTGATCTTTCACTACAAATATGGTTATTTGTGCATGATCTTGCATTGCATTTTAATGGTTTGTGTTTATTGGCAAGACAGGTGTTCTTCATTCCTCGGTGCATCACCTTTGTAGTTTAGGTTTTATTTTTATGCATCTTCTTACCCTGTCTCCTTGGCAAGTTAGTTTAGGTTTTGAGTAAACCCTCTGCATTTTTACGTGTGCATCTGAACAGAGGAATAGGAACCAGCCTTCATCCGGAGAGCTTTTCTGTTTTTGCAAGGTCCCACACTTGGGAAAAGCTCCATGTTATGCAATCACACTGAGAGTCTCAACCCATCGAGTTGCGGACATTCGAAGTGCTTGTGATTCACCATAAATTGTTTTGGCACGACGGTGGGACCAAGAGGTCATTCCACAAGATTTGAAGGAATTTTCAAGAAATTTGGACTAAAAATTGTAGGTTTTACAATTTCAGATTTTTTCACCTTCCAGGCTGAACTTTGAAATCGATTTTCAAGGGCTTAACTTGCTCAAAACAAGTAAAAATTTCACCAGTTGATAGATCGGGGGATAATCTTCAAAAGGGTATTCTTATATTTTTGAGATTTTGACTTTCAAAATTTCATGGTTTTTGGTATTTCGGGTTTTCCCAGTTGCCTTGCATGACCTGAGTTTTCGCCTGTACCTTTCGGGATTAGTAGCTGCACAACAATACCCCCATAACCAAATTGAAGAGTTGTATCTTCTGGGTCCTTCAAAGTTTTAATTTCAATTTTTAATATTGCCAGGTTTGGTGTGTAACTTGGTAGAATCTAGCCTTTTAGAGGCATACTCAAAAGCACATCTGGCGACTCCATCTGGTAAATAACTCATTCTCTGAGTTGCAGACCTATTTTCCATCCATCCTTCTTTCCATCTCTTTCATTCATTTCCATTCCATGAAGTTGTGCAATCATGACTTCATTTCCATCATGGAATTCACATTTTTAACAACAGTAGTATATCACACCTCCAACATGTTTTACAAACCCTCCAAAGCAGTATTTTGGTCAAATTCAAAATCATCATATCTACCCATATGAGCAGCAAAGTGCAAAGTTAGTTTGTTTGTGAAGCACATCAAGAGAAAGGGTACGCATGCAATGAAGACAATCAAATGGAAGATGTAGATTTTGTGGAAAAAATCCAAAAGATAGAGGCAATGATGGTGCACTCAAGAGCAATAGCTCAAATGAAGGATTTCAAAATTGGTTACAGTTTTCCTTGTCCATGGGGAGGCCCTTTTCCAAGACACTTCAGCCCTCAGGAGAAGCTGGACTTCATGATGGAGATACTGCCCCAACTTGTACAATGGATAGTAGAGATAGAAGCCTATAAAATTGGTGTTGAACAACCTTGTCAATGGGTAAGTTCTACACCATCATCTGGTTTTTCTCTTCCCATTACTCAAGCAGCATCATCTCATTTGGAATTTCAAATTCTAAATCCAGTCAATGCTGCCCCAGGAGTTAATTCCATTTCTCCATTCCCTAGTCTCCCACCACACCTCAATTCTTCTTTCCCCTTTCCTTCCAAACAGTCATCCCCTCCACAAAAGCTAATAGAAATACCCCCTCCTCCAAAGAAACAAGAGTTTCTACCTCCTCCACCACCATGAAAAATTTCCAAGCCATTTGAGTTACAATCCACTTCTCCTCTTGCATTCCCAAATCCATGTTGGGAGGATAAAAATCAGAATGCCAGTCAAGGAAAACAACAACAAAAAGAAAATCCAAACAAGGATGAAGAAATTCAAAGTCTGAAGAGTTGGGCTCTTAAATTTGGGATGAAAAAGATCCCCTTGATGGTTAAGCCTTTAGAAGAGGTTGGAGTTGAAAAACAAGTGGTGGTTGGAACTGATTTTGTTGCAATAGAAGAAGAGAAAAAAGAAGAAGTAGATCAACAATCAATCTGCTCAAAAAGTAGTGTCCATGTTGGCACTCTATTTGAAGAGAATGCTGATTCAATTCAAGTTGCACAATTAGCCATGGAGGAAGAAAGCTCTGAAGAAGATCTTGCAGTCCCAACTTGTCCTCTAGAGCAGCAGATCGAAGAGTTTGACTTGACAAACTTCATGCTAGAGGAAGAGTTCTATCAAGAGCAAGATTGTCTTCAAGTAGTAGAGAGAAGGAGAAGCTACTCCAAATCCAAAAGAAGAGGAGCACATTCTAGCTATGGAGGAGAAAAGTGCAGATCCAAGGGCTTTGAGCACAAAGCAAGCTACAGGAGAACCTTCAGTTCTTCTTTCTACTTCATCTCTCTCGAGTTCTAGTGCTGAAGAAGAGTTTGATCTTTCAAATTCAATGTTGGAGGATGAAAGAAACCATGATGATCAAGTTACAAATCAAGAGGACACCATGGAGGAAGTTCAGCATTTACAGCAGGACAACAATGAGGTAGTTTATCTGTCAGATTTGGAGGACTGTTTTGATGAAGAAGAACCAGTTGAGTTTCCACCATTCTCTCTTTCATCATCCATGTTCCAAACACTTGAGCCTACTATCATAAAGGAGAGCATTCATTTGCAGCAGCCTGCATCTTATAGCAGCTCTTTGGAACCAAGATTGGAAGATTTTAATCTTTCATGTTCTTCATTGGAGGAAGAGAAAGGGAAAAAAGGTTCTACCATTGCTTCCACACCATCCATTCAAGAGGGTCTACAAGAGAACTCCATTCTTGGAGTTGAAAATCAGAGAAATGGGCATACTCAAAGGACCATACCTTTCCCAATCAGGTATTTGGCTTCATTGGAGCTAAGGGAGAAGCCAAAACTAGTCATGCTTGCTTCTAAGCATGAGGATGAGCTACAAAGTACCAAGGATCAGCTGTCATACCTCTTCAATCCAAATGCAGAACAACTAAAAGAGGTATTGAATTTTCCTTCAGCTGATACCTTGATGATTTGGGTGGAAGACCAGCTTCTGGTTGATTTTCCACTCATCCTAACAGCCATGATCAGCTCCGAATCAATTACATGGCTGCCACTTTTGAGAAAGGGAAGCTATTTCTCACAACCAATTACAGGGTTTGTTTAGCATGCCTTTGCTTCCAATTAAAGTAGAGTACGTAGGTTTTCTTTCAGTAGAAGAAGTGCTTGTGCACACTTTGTATGTTCCATTTGGAGCATGTATGATTTTCAATTTTGTACATAGTTTTGATGCTGTTGGTTTTGCTCTTGCACAGTTCATTTCAGTGGCTTTTTGGTGAGAACGACTCTAAGTTCAATGGGTTTCAAGTGGCTCAGAGGGAAGTTTTCAAGGTTTAGATCATTTTTCAGGCTTGCTTATGACTCCATGCCCAATGGATTGCTAAAAGGCCACTGATCTTCTACCTAGCAGGCAGGTGATCCCGTTGAGTTGCCAAATTGTTGTAAATATCTCCCCGGGTAGATATAGACAAGCAGAAGAATATGGAAATCAAAGAAACTCAAACCCCGACATTTATTGTGTCATCAATGGTCAGGGTGCACAAAAAAGGTGTCGACATGAAAATAGATGCGCCAAGGCACAAGTAAGAGGTGCACAGTAAGAGATGTCGACACGAAAATGGATGCGCCTATGGCACAGGTAAGAAGATGTCGACACGTGAAAAGTTACACCCATGGCGTAGGTAAAGGGTGCATGACAGAAGGTGTCGACACGAAAAATAGATGCGCCCATGGCGCGCAGTAAAGGGTGCACAATATAAGTTGTCGACATGCAAATGGATGTGCCCATGGCGCAGGTAAAAGGCGCACGACAGAAGGTGTCGACACGAAAATGGATGCGCCCATGGCACAGGTAAAGGGTGGACAACAGAAGGTGTCGACATGAAAATGGATGCACCCATGACACAAGTAATAGGTGCACAACAAGAGGTTTCGACATGCAAAAATTCGCGCCTTGGTGCACATAAAGGGCACATGACACGAGTGTCAACATGGCAAAAGTTGCGCTATGGCGCAGTAAAAATATGTCGACACAAATATAGTTGCACCTATGGCACGGGTAAAAATATGTCGACACAAATATGGATGCACCTTTGGCACAGGTAAGAGAGTGTCGACACAAATATGGATGCGCCTTTGGCGCACTTTCAGGAGGCGCAACATTTTGAGTCCGACAAGAAGGAGACCAAGTGCAGATATTCGGATGGACATAAATTTTCACAGGGAGCTCAGATTCATGCAAGGTTGGACTTTTCGGAAAGCTTACAAGGTCCTTTGTCAAAAAGTTCTTAAAAATCCAAGGTCTAAGGTTGATCTCTAATTAGGTGGGAACAATTTCTTAAAAATTCAAAATACAGTTTGCCACTTTTTAAGTTTGCTAGGGTTCTCACCTACCACCATAATGAGATAAATTAAATGCAACTTGGAGGTGGTTGGGGTAGATTTGGATTTCCTCTCTCTTCCCTCTCTCATTCTTCCTATAAATTGTAAGGAAGGGCTTCTTTATAAAGGTTGGAAATTCTTGTTTTGCCCCTCCCTTCTTCTCTTTGGCAGGTGAATTTGTGGAGTTCAAACCTCCCATTAAAAACTGTAATGCAACTTTGCCTCTTGGCATTTTGTAGTGTGTTGTATCAATATTTGGAGAAAATAATGCATGTCTATGGATGATTCTCAACCCTCTTTGTGTTCATTTGCATCCTCTTGATATTTCCGCAAATCTAGTTATCAGTGCATGATCTTGCATTGTGTTTTTATGGTTTGTGTTTATTGGCAAAACAGTGTTCTTCATTCCTCGGTGCATCACCTTTGTAGTTTAGGTTTTATTTTTATGCATCTTCTTACCCTGTCTCCTTGCAAGTTAGTTTAGGTTTTGAGTAAACCCTCTGCATTTTTACGTGTGCATCTGAACAAAGGAATAGGAACTGGCCTTCATCCGGAGAGCTTTTCCATTTTCGCAAGGTCCCACACTTGGGAAAAGCTCCATGTTATGCAATCGCACTAAGAGTCTCAACCCATCGAGTTGCAAACATTCGTGGGTGCTTTGTGATTTGCCATCAACAACTCCCCTTTGGTCCCTCGACAAATAAACACCCTTCATCACATTCACTAGCCATGGCCCCCTTCACCTCACTAGTATTAATTTAATTAATTTAATTAAATTAACTCATTATCCTCACTATATTTATTATTTAAATAATACCTACACATATATTTCACTTATACACCTCAAGAGCTAACTCAACTTAAGACCTATTCTTAGTAAGTTACCATAACTAACTAAGACTTACCTGCACCCTAAAAATCAATGCCTACACTCCCTTTAACCACATTACCACACGATCATAGAAGCTCCTAGTTCAATCCGTTGAATAACAACACAAGATCTAAGGAAATTAGGATGATCTCCCTAAGTTTAGTAAACCTATAAAATCTCACCTTGACCAACATCGGTTACCCTACCCTTAACCGTCACAGGTTAAGCCAAATTATTGTTGGTTACCCCTTTTAACCCAAAACAACCTTATTTCTCAAGGTTGGAACTTGGAAGAAGGAGGTTGGAAAATGAAGCAAGAAAGTTGATGAGAAAGAATGACATCTCAGAGAGATAACACATCTTCAAAGAGCCAATTTCAGCAAGAACTGACATCCAAGGAAGGAGATTGAACATCTTCTCCTACACAACCATCCCAGCCACCTTCTAAACTATCCAAGCAAAAGAGGAGTGTGCATGCAGCCCATGCAGAATCTTTTCTTCAGTTGGTAATCACTTGCAGCCTTCAAACCCACCATCGGCACCTCCATCCATCACACACAAGCCTTCAGGAATGAAATCCAAGTAAGTACAATATCATACTTTCCTGGTTATTTCATTTCATCATTGTTTTATCACCCATTGTTTATCTTGCTCCTTATTGACCATCTCCAACATTTTGTACCTCCATAGACCCATCAAAACCTCGTAAAAACCTATCCCAGTCACCTAATACCTCCTCCCAACCAACTAAATCCTTTGTGTAATCACAAAGGAGACCAAAACCCTGTTCTGTGACGTTTCCAAATCTCACAATAACCGGTACCGGTTATACCTAACCGCGGTCGACCGACGCGTCGAGTCTCTGTGTTTGCCTACATAGCCTTAAACAAAGACCTATCCACCTAATTTCACCTCACCCTCACTCACTTGTGACCTACCTGAGACCTTTATCAGACCTGCAGAACCCAAAACCAACCATTTGACCTGTGGATTCTATTCTAGCTTAGCCTGTTAGATTAGATCTATTTTCTTATTGTGTTTTAAGTGAGATACCTAAATAATTTTAAAATAACAATAGGATTTACCTTGTTTTCAGCATTAATTTGTTTAAAATAGTGGACTGACAGCCATCTAGGAAGTACCATACTTCTCGGATCTAGCTCACGCTAGGTAGTTCACTGCCCATATTGTTTAATTCTTTCTAGTGGTCTTACTTTTATTACAAGTAGTTCCTCCTAGCCAAAAGGAAGCTCTCATGGTCAGCTATGGATTCAAAATTCATACACACGTAACAACCCATCAACCAACATTTGAATAGGTATTCCTCCTACGCCTGTTACCCTATCTGTTTTCGTCAATGATTCAAAGAAACAATCTAAGAAAAAGGTGAAATAGTGTCATTTGGTAGATCCTCAATAGTTTGCAGGATCTCAAGGAGGGTCTGTTAATGAGAATTTGAGGTTTGGATGAGGTCATACAAAGACATTTTTAGAGGAGAATTATGAAGTTGTTTTATCATAGTGCGATGTGTGACTCCATCTAGAAATTGGATAGGTCGGCCAACATGTGGTTATCTTAGGGGTAAGTGAAGATGGTATGGTAGGTGCAGTGCACTAGATGGGTTGTGAAATTTCTCTTTTGTTTTGTATTTTTGTGATCGATTGGTTACTCAAACCATATTTATCTCAAAACCCAGAGGAAGAAAAGTGTATTGTGAAGATGTAGCTAAGGGCCATTGGATGGTTCTCGGGCTAGGTCACGTGGCTACGGGAAAAGAGGGAATGCCATTCTCCTCTAATAGGTCATATTATTCTAAGGTACTTTCCAAGTTACAAATTTGAAGGAGAAAATTTCTAAGGGCCTTATAATCTTGGACATCATGCCTTGGGGAGTGATGATATGCACAAATTTTATCATCATAAAACCCCGATAGTTCAAGTTTGAGCGGGTCGTAAGGCTTCTTGGGTGGTAATGTGATAGCATAGGTTTCTAAGAACCTAGCAAGGAAATTAGAATAAAATATTTCCAATGGATCACAATGTGAAGTCAGAGTGGTTTTTGGTGAAGGCACGAGTGATTTTTGTGGGAGAGGTACTGATGGAGGTGGTGTAGGTGGGGCTACCTTTTTAGTAGGTGATGAAGGTTTTGTTTTGTTTTTATTTGGGTTACACCTTCATGGGTAAAGGTGTAGGTGGGGTGCATGAGGTAGAAGGAGATGCGAAGTGAGGGTAAATTAAAATGTCGGGGTGAATGTGGTGATATCGGCGGTGATGTGGAAATAGATAGCGAAGAAGATGTAGGAAATAGAGGTTATGAAGGTATAAGCATGGCTATGGGCTGAACAGTTGTGAAGGTGAAGGTGTGGAAAAATGAGGTGATGAAGGTAGAGGCATGGGTGTGGTATGTCACGTTTGGGGTTTTTTTGGTGAAGAGGTAAAGGTGTGGGTATGGATTTCCACACCTTGGAATTTCCTTGGTGAAGTGGTAACTTGACCAAGGTTGATGGATGTGGGCCTAAGATCGATGGAAGGGGTGAGGGAGAATAAGGCCTAGGAGATTGTGTCTTCTTCTTAGGCATGGGAGTTGACTTCGTGATGGGTGGTTGTTTAGTAGTCAGGTCTAGTTTGACTACGAGATGCAGTAGACTAGGCATAGGATGGACCCCTAATGTAGCGGTAATTTTAGGTGCAGGTGGAGGTTTAGGTGTTGATGAAGATTGAGGTGAAGGAGAGGCTGATGAAGAAGATGTTAATATGACTGGTTTAGGTGTTTTGGTCTTAGTTGTTTGAAATACCTTTGGATAGATGGTGGAGTTATCTATGGTTAGCATATTCATTTGGGTGGGTAATGGGAGCCGAAGGTGCCCCTAGAGTTTGGTGTGGTCAACATACTCTAAATGATCAGCCAAATGAGAGAATGGCATAGAGGTAGAGGAAGATGATGATGACTTGGTGGTAATCCCTGTGAAAAATTTTGAGGTCTGTGAGACATGGAAGTTTTTGTCTTATGACTCTATAGGTAGAAGTGATGCAAGAAGGTTAAAAGTATCCTGGAAGACTTTGGGAGACGCATCATTAACGGGGAAGAGATTATAAAATTTTATCCTCTATGGGTCAAGGAGGGAGAAAGGTAGATAGTGTAGACTCTTTGTTAGGTAGATAAAATGACAACATTGGCTCTTTTATGGGTAGAAGCATGGATAGTGCGAGGCTTCTTGATAGGTGGAGGGATAAGCGGGGTAATCTCGATGTAGATGGAGTAGGTGATGTAGGTTATTGGGTAGGTAAAAATTAGGTATGACCAGATCCTCCATGGGTAGAGGATTAGGAAAACTAGGCTCCTTTATGGGTAGAGGAGTAGAAAAAATAGGTTCCTCTATGGGTAGAGGAGCTCGCACAAGAATTTCCTCAATAGATGGGATGGGAGGAAACTAAGAAATAGAATTAGGTATGGTATTGAAGATGGCGTGAACCTCATGAACATTGGTGTCGAGGTCTCACCCACCTAGTTTGATGAATGGGTATGGTTTGGAAAAGGTTTCTTAAAGATATGAAGGTTTTGATTTGCTGGCACATTAGGGTTATCCAAGAGGAGATCTCCATTATATAGCATTTCTGGATGATCTTATTAAAAGTTTTATTCTTGTCATGCTTTATGGCCCCTAATGTGGTTATTGTTGTAAAAGTCATTCTCCTCATACCATGATGGTATAAGATGGGAAGGGTCAAAACCAATATATTGTTTGATTATTGGAAGGGTGATAACACCTAATTTTAACAAATTTTCCAATATAAAGGAGTAAGGTTCTCTTATGGGAGTATAACGTTTCTATTCATAATTATAATAGAAATTCTTAACAGGGGGACATATAAGGAGGAGGTTTCAATTTGTTTGATGGATGGGAAGGTCCATATTTCAAGACCACCACATTGGTGGATCCTTTTTCCTAAGAATAATTATTTTACATTTTAGAAGAAGAAGGGGAGTCATTTAATTTAAATGGAGCAATGTTATTGTGTAGCTGAAGTTTCTTCTCCTACATGGAATAGATCTATAAGCTTCTAAGCCATGGTGAATGCCTCGTCAAATATTTGGAATTTTTGTACCTAAAGATTTGGTGAGATGTGCTTGACAAAATACCTAGTGAACAACTATATCAGCTTAGTTTTTGGAAGTTGAAAGGCGAGTTGATTAATAAGGCCCTACCAACATGTGACAAAATATGTGATAGATTTTTTCTTTGTATTAGTGCATCGAAAACAAATCAGTCATCGATACCTTGTTAATGATGTTGATCAAGAAGTGGTCAAAGAAGGCCTAAGCCAATTTATTTAAATAAAATATTGAGTGCCTAGGTAAACCATTGTACCAATCCAAAGCAGGTCCTATTAAGAACATGAGAAAATCCCTAAGGAGCAAGGCATTGTCATGGGTGATCAAATAATAGACATGTTTGAACGATCGTAAATGTTGTTATGGATCTTCCTTTCTATTAAATTGATTGAACTTAGGCATATCCCAATGTGGGGGATAAGGATGAATGGATATAGATGGATGAATAGGATCATTAAAATTTTCATCGTACATCAAGGCATTGTGAGATCCGAAAACATATTCTTTGAGGGTCTGCATTTTTTCCATCATCATCTTTATAAGATTTGTTATAGGATTTTATTGAGGTACGCGCCCCCTCCACGAGAATAAGGGAGTGGATAAGGTAGATAAGTCATAAATGGCACACCACTATATAGTGGTGTCGAATAAGCAAACTACGATGGGGGTATGTAAGAAGGAAGAGATGATGAAGGAATGTACCCTGAATAAGAAGTAGAGGTGACAAGTAGTTTTGAGGTAGGGTATAAGTGGGAGGAACTTGTGTGAAGACCCTCATAGCAATAGGTGGAAAATTTTGGGGTATAGAAAGGACTAGGTTCTGGAAGGGGGTATGAGATGTCGAAGTGACTTGTGGCTAAGAAGCAATGGGTACATGAGGTGCTAATGATGTGGGTATCCCTATAGTAAGAGTTATAGATGATGGTGAGGAAAATGTCAATGGGGTAATAGAAATTGAAGGTGTGATAGATGTCATAGGTGTAACATATATCAAAGATGTAGGGATGATTTGAGAAACGATAGGTTGTGAGGTGGAAGAAGGTAACACTACACTAGTGTTGGCCGATACGGAAGTGGGAACAAGATTAGGAGAAATGGATGTAGCCATTCTAAACATGGGATGAACAAAAAAATTTGGGTGGAAGAATGGGCAAGATAATACGTAAAGCTATGGTATTACGATAAAAATATTCATGAATTTTTCATCACCGTGGGTATAGCAAAGTAAAAGTAGTGGGGTCCATGGGTGAAGAAATAGAAGGTGGTGAAGGGATGGGAGGTAACGACTAATGGTTGGCATGAAAAACTAGGGCATTGGCTTACTAGTGAGTCAAAACCATGTGAATGATGGAAAAATAGGTGGTTTGAGCTCTAAAAATGCTACAAAAACATAGAAATAGAAGACAGGAAGAATCTAAAGGATAGAAATAGGTTGTTGTTTCGATAAAAATAAAAACATAGAGACCAATATCGGTCAGGTAACCGGTGCGGTTAGGTAGATGAACCGATGCGGTTGTATAACCAATGCTAGTTACTATGGCTAACTAAGAAATTTATAAAACGGAGAAGAAATGTCCAAAACATGTGAAAATGGTATCTATTTAGACTATTAGAGACTTAGAAATTGTTTATCGAAAAAATAGAAAGCGATGAATGTGAATAAATGATGTTTGTGATAGAATTATAAAAAACAAAGGTATATCAATACCAGATCAATTAACTCGGTGCTGGTATGATGAAGGAACCAATGAAGGTCTGGGTGATGTGGTTACATCGAGATTTTTGAGAAAATGAATAATTTTTTGATTTTGGAGTGAATTAAGTTAAAATAAAATCTAACACGAAGGTGTGTATAGTTGAAAGATGTCATATCACAATCATAAAAACCAAAATACACTAGCTATGATAGTGGGGTGTGAAATAGAAGAAACATGATGAATTGTTCTCACAACTCAAAATGTAATTCTATCAAGCAAAAACTAGCAAAACACACAAATTGTAGGTATAATATTTTAATTTTTAGTGGCTTATGCCTTATTAAATAGACTATGAATAAAATAGATTTGTTGGATAATGAAGGTTCCCCATAATGCAAGGAAATAGCATAAATAAATTAATCCTATTGTAGTCAATATGATTTAGGCATCTTATATAAAATACAATAATCAAATATAATCTACTAGGAAAGTTATAACTAAATTTGAAGGGTTGATAGGTTGGTCCGGGCTTGCAAGTCCGATAGAGGTTGTAAATGAGGTGCTGGGGATGGATTTGGTGAGGTTCTAGGTTGTTTGGAAAGATTTATTAACTTGTAGGTTTGGAGTAAATTACCAATCGAGAGACTGGTATCAATTAGGTGTGATGTCAAGATCTTAGTAGATGACCGATGTCAGTTGGGTGATCAATGTCGAGTAAAGGAAATTGGATAAAAATGTTAAATTGAGGGGTTTAACACTCTCTATGATTGTACTGAGAGATTAAGGGAGACATGGATGAAGACATGGTATTTCTAAGAAGACTCAGATGTGATAAGATGGGTGTTTGGGAAAGGTATAAAATTTCTGTGGGCCAATAGTTGGATATAAGTTTCGTAGGAGTGATCCAAGTATGATAGGTAGTGAAATGAGATAGAAAACAAGTAAATAACTAATCTACTAAAACCAATGACAAAGAAGGAATGTACTTGTGAAATGGAGATGAATATTAGGAGGTGGTGATGGTTGCAGAAGAAGGTGGTCCCAAACGAATGCAGCATCAAAGAATAGGGCATAGTACTTCTTTGTGAGTACACACGAGCTCTAATTGATCTCGTTGATGAATGGTGTGATGTATGAATGTTGTGAGGGCCTCTAGTATGTCACAAGATCACTAAAAAGCTTGATAATTAGGATGCAATGTTTAAGAGCCAAAAATGAGATTCAAAACATGAGCAAAGAGTTTGAAAATCTTATTTAAGGAAACCGACGGTGGTTAGGTGACCAATGCTGACCAAGAAATATTCAGCTTCGGTTAGGGAGAAATGGTCATACTTGCTAAAAATAGCTTGATTATTCCTAAATTTAGCATGATTGATATTTTTATCCCGAGTCACAAGTGTGTAATAGTGCTTAATGGATTAGGAGAGTAGTTAGAGGGATAATAGACCATTAATATTAGGGTTAGAATAAGTCCTAGTTGGTTAAGGGGAGTGGGGACTTAGTCTTAGGTAATGAATAGGGTTGGAATAGGTCTAGGATGAGGTGGAGAGGTGAGGTGGCTAGGTGAGGTGGAAAGGTGAGGTAGATAATTAACTTAATTTTGGTAATTAAATTAATTTAAATGTGTGCAAGTGGGCATGGTGGGGGAATTAATTAATCGAAGGGGTTTAGAGGGTTACGACCCAATTTTAGGTGTCTACAGAACAATATTAAATTTTAATCCACACAAACTCTATTAATGTCTATATTTAATGCAATAAAATGGAAAATTGTATACTCATTTTGAAGGTGAAAACACCAAAACAAGGAGCACATATACAAATGGGGGAAGAACAAAGTTACAGAAAATTAAAAGAGGTAAAGCATTGTTATTTTATTTTGAAGAATTTCATTTTATACACCCATTTCATAGTGATTGTAAATATTGCATTTGTTAGTAGGTAATTAACCAATTTTCAATGTTTCTCCACATGTTTTGATTCTATGAATTTACAGAGCGTAGGACCCCTTGTATATTTATTATTAGAAAATGAAAAATGAAATTAAGTTTAGATAAAATATGGAGTATGTAAATTGTTTCATTTGTGAATGTTTATAGTAACTAATAAATTTTCAAGACATGGAAATATCACCATTTTCCTTGTTTTCATGTTTTGAATCCCAAGTTTTCAAATCAACTCCAAGAAACTATGCAGATAATATGGTTTTTTCAACACAACTAAGAAACTACCGTGTAAAGGAATTATGCGTGTAAAACTTATATGGAAATAGTGTCTCAAATTTGTAATATAATACAAGTCGTGCACAAATATTGGGTCATTGCGGCCCACATTCAAAAATTTATCTAAATTCTCCTTATATTTTTGATGATGTTGATGATTCAAAATTAGAAGAAACATTTTCAATAACCCATACATATAAAAGAGATAGAAATAATGAGGAACTGATGAAATAATACAAAGAAGAGTTGTGTTAAAAATCTTATATGAAAAAATTTATTTCAAAATATGAAGATGTGTATGAACATTTAAACCATGGAAAACTCGAGAAAAAAACATTGGGATAATATAATAGATGCTTTGAATCAAGTTTGTGGAAAAACATTCACTAGGATGTAATGCAAATACAAGATGAAAAGGTTGAAGAAAACCCTCAAGAAGGAGAAACAATTGGAAAACACAACATTGACAACACATTCAACATGGACTTTCTATGAAGATATGGATCACATTACACAAAAACACAAAAGGTTATTGGTTTTAATGGAAAAGAGAGGGTTAATATAACCACTTATACTTCTGAAAAAGACATGAGAGGGAAATCAGAAATCCCTTCTATCAACATTGAAAATTTGGAAGGAGAAAAGATAGAAACCCCTTTGAATAAAAATGGAATTAAGAGAAAAGGTGTGAAGAGAAAAAGAAACTCTTATGGAGATTTGAAAGAGGTAATTGAAAATAGCATGCATATATTCAGTCAGACATTGAAATAAATTGAGTAAGGAAGGCTTCAACTTGAGCGTGAAAGAATGGAACAAGAGAGAAAGCTAATGGAGAAAATATTAGATGTACAACTTCAAGTCGTAAGTCTTTTTACCCAAGTAAATTACAGTTTTTAACCATAATAATATATTATTTCATCATTCATTCCATTATAAAATATGGTATACATTATGTAAGAAAAATTATCATGCATTGGAGCTAGCTAATACTTCTCTATTTTTCATTCTTCCTTTTTATTTCAAAACAATTCCAATGATCAACATCATGGGTGCCACCAAGATCACTGACACATACATCCCAAGATATTGTTTTTTTAACAAAACAATTTAAAAATGATGTTTGTAAACATTTATTTTTTTGTTGAGAAAAATATATGTGAGACATCAATTGTACCACATATCATTGGTAGTATAGTCAAAGTCTGGAATACTTATATACTCTCTATGTAATTTATAGACGATAATATTTCCAATGATCATGGTGTTATTTTTTTGATAATTTTGATAATATTTGTGTGTGGCATATATGGTTAATACTTGTGTGTGCCATAAAATTGAACAATGTAAATTTCGTACGATATTCAAAATATGATAATTCAATATGTGAGACATCAATTGAACTATATATCATTGGTAGTATACTAAAAGTATGGAATACTTTTATATTCACTATTTAATTTAAAGATGATATTATTTACAATGAGCATGGTGTTATTTTGATGATATTGTTGCTAATATTGATCATATTTGTATGTGGCATATATGGTTAATATTTTGGTTCGCATAAAATTAATTGGCCAATAACTTAACAAATTAAAGTTTTGTACAATATTAAAAATATGCTCACCATTTGATATCCATTAATTATCCATTAAATATAAATTAAATTGACAACTATGTTTCTTTTGTAATTCATGTGTCAAAGAAAGTGGCATTGGAAGTGTCGGTTCCATGTAATAATCAATTGTCATTTATTAGTATATTTCAAGGACATTTAAATTTTTGAAGCTTCTAGAGAGAACATTGGCGTAAGGGAAAAAATTTGTAAGCATAATAATTCATTGGAAAATCTGATCATGGTTTGATTTCCAAAATTTGAGCATGGTTTGTTTTCGTGAAGGCGTAAAAAACAGTATGCATTCTCACCTTTGCTCCTTCAATTTTTTTGAAATTTTATGAATGTAGAATTTTCCGTATCCTTTTCAATGAAACCCTATTTTATCTACTTCTATTAGTCAAATATGTCTATTATTTAATGCTCTTTGACAAACACTTCTTAACTGATAGGGTTTGACATCATTTTTTCATTCTATTTTTCGATCCCTAAATGATTTGTTAAATATGTGTGTACCTCACTTGCGAGTAATGTAAAACATGTTATGGGTATTTTTTTCAAGAGGATTGAGAAATGATTCATAAAATACCTGACATGGACATCAATGATTACTAGAAGTGAAAAAAATGGGTGTTGTTGAAAAGGATAAGGAAAATAGATTTTGTTCAATTAGGGTTGTTAATCATTTAGGGATTTTGGACCCTGCTAGCGACTGGTTTCTATAGACATTTTTTTATAAATTAAATTGTAGTAATGAAATAATGATAGTAACTTCTAGTAGATGAAATAGTAATAGTAACACAAATAATTGTTTGCTTGTTTACAGTAATTGTTTGATTACATAAGGAAATTATTGGAAATAAAATTTTATAAAAACATATATGTGACTACCAAAGCAAAAATGCAAATATTTCTTTCTGTGTAGGTTCCTCTTTTAAAATAGTGAATAAGGGAATTATAAAACCTACTTTTTGAGAAGTTAGACTAAAAATATTTTAAATAATATTTCACTTAATTGATAATTCTAGAAAGACATATACAACATTTAGAGATTAAAATTATAGGCTTTGGTTGTTTTAGTTAAATTATCTAATGATATATCAACACTAAAAATTATAAGATGTCATGGCTTTTCTTTCTTAATGTGACAATAAGAATATGGAAATAGGGAGATGTGATATCATGAAAAATTATGATGTTTAATGACAAGGGAGATTATACATAGGGTTCGAGTCTGTATGTTCATACTAACACTACAAAGAGTGTGTTCATTATATTTATTGAAATTATACCATGGCATTTGATAGTTAATTTACTAACTAATTATAGATCACCATCACTTTTGAGATTTCATTTATAATTAAAATGTGGAATTTTTATATTCCTTTCAATAACTTATAGTAAATAGTATGAGAACTACATAAGGATTGATCCCTCTCGAGGGTATGTAGTGCAAAACTTGGCTCAAAAAATTGTGGAACAAACTAATGAAAGCTAAGAAAAGCATCACCCCTGAAGAAACATGTAATGCAACTCTTTTCTCAGTTCAATAATAGATGTCTAGTGAATGATGCATGGCAAACACTAAGTTCAAAATATTTTTTTGATGTTGATCATAGTGACCAATAAGCTTGTAAATATTTTGTTATGGCTGACCTTAGAGACCGCTAGGAATAGAATTTTGTATGTGTTGACTCCTCATTGTGATATTTAATGACCTGAGAGATTATACAATTATAATTAATTTAAGATACATCTATTAAATGGTGTTTAGATAACACTAAGCTCAAAATAAATTGTCGAGGAAGATGTTATTGACCAATAAGATTTATATATTTTCTTGTTAATGCATTAGTAGTTTCCTTGTTAATGCATTAGTAGTTTTCCTATTAATGATGCCTAGAGACCGCTAAGCTATAGGTATATCCTTGTTGCTAATCATAGTGACAGGAAGGATAACAAGCACGTATTTATTGTTTAATGTTTCTTATACACCATTAAGCTCCAAAAAATATGTTTTGGCTGACCCTAGCGACCACTAGGATAAGAAATACTTATGTTTGTACCCTCGGTAGTGCAATGATTGGATTTCCTTTTCTCATTGCAATAACTATTGTTCTTTGAAATAAATATAGATATGGAGAAGGTCTAAATATTTAATTTTGGTTGAATTTAAAGACCACTAATATCAACACTACCTATTTCTTGACCCCCCACCAGTTCAAAGAATGTAGAAATTTTTATCATTCTAATAATGGTTTTCCTTTAATAATCATAAATATGGCCAATCTTTAAATATTTCATTGTTGATCAACTTAGTGACCACTAGGATCTAAACTACATAAGCCTTGAAGCCTCAATATTTATTGTATTGACAAAATTTTATCATTGCATTAATATTTTTATTGGAGTGACGCCTAGTCAATGTTATGGTTAAAAATATGTATATCTTGACCCCTCAGTGGTGCATGTACAGTAGTGCTTTAGTAATTCCATTAATAGTAATTCTATGAATGATGCCTAGCAATGAGACATATTCATGATCCTGTAATGAACTAATATGACCTAGGTAAAGGTATATCCCTTACGAATACATGTATTACAACAATTTTCTCAAATCAATAATAGATTTCAATTGAATGGTGCTTAACTGACACTAAGTTCAAAATATTTTTTGAGGCCAATGTTATTGACCACTAAGATTTATATATTTTATTTTTAATGCATTAGTAGTTTTCCTATTAATGATTCCTAGTGACCGCTAAGCTATAGGTATATCGTTGTGGCTGATCATAGTAACAACTATGATAAGAAGTACATATTTATTTGTTAATGATTCTTATAAACCATTAAGCTCTAAAAAATATGTTGCGGCTGACCCTAGTGATCACTAAGATAAGAAGTACTTATGTCTATACCCATCAATAGTGCAAGTATTGGTGTTCTATTGCTCATCGCAGTAATATTAAGTTTTTGAAATAATCCTAGATACTGACGAATCTATAAATAATTCATTGTGGCTGAACATAATGACCACTAAGATCAACACTATGTATATCTTGACCCCCCACCGTTTATATATAGAGAAATGCTTCTCATTCTAATAACAATTGTGCAAAGTGGATAATATATAGATATTGCCAATCTCTAAATATTTTATTGATGATGAACTTAGCGATCATTAGGATTTTAACTATGTACGTCTTGAAGCCTTAAGAGTTCTTGTATTGATAGACTTAGATCATTACATTAATATTTTTACTAGAGTAACGCCAAGCGAATGCCATGGTTAAAACTACGTATATCTTGACCCCTTAGTGGTGCATGTACAATCGCACTTTTCTCATTCCATTAATAGTAAGTATGTGAATAATTCATAGTGACCGCTAAGCTCTAAATATTTAGTAATTGCTGACCCTAGTGACTCGCTAGGATCAACACTTATTTCATTTATTTGGAAATTATTTTCTAATCTTACCTAATATTCATAATAAGGGACATATGAATCTTGCTATAAAATCAATTACGTCATTTGTTTCAATAATTGTTTCTATTGATGATGTATAAAACGTTCATGGTCCTTTAATTTTTCAACATAGTAAGAGAGAGGGTAATTTCGATGGTATATGCTTATTTATATTCCAACAAGGATGAAAGAGTAATAATAGATACCATGTTCGATCCAGCTACCTTACATGACAAATTTCAGCATTACTCACTCTATTTTCCACCAATTCAGGATGAAAGTGTTGATGTTGATGTTGTAGACAAAAAGGGTATACCGGAAGAGAAAGTGTTATGGTTACAAGAAATAAGGGTGATAAAAGGAGCCCATATCTATTTTATTTCCACTAAACTAGTTCTTCCATTTCCAAAAGTGATTGCTTCCTATCTACTTCATGCCAAGTCCAAGGATTTGTCATTATTTTCTAAATCGGAAAAAGAGAATAGGTTTGTTTGTTGGGAATGCATACAAAAGTTATTATAAAATTATGGAGCAGCGGGACTCCTTATACAACTCAAAAATAGTCGAGTCTTGGATGGCCCAAAGGAGAGTAAGAGATGATTTGCAGAGTTGGGAATTTAAACCATTTGATAACATGGATGATTATAATTTGTCTGATAGCCTTATTAAAAGGTTTAGACCAGGAGTCTGTATTTGCATGACACTCTAAATAGGCTATATGGAAAATTTTCAATCTGTAAGGTGGATGTTTCCTAGATCCTGTTACTTTATTTTATTATTAATGATGGAAATAATCCCTTCTTAGGCTAGGTGTTTTGTGTCAATTTAGTGAGACAAATAAATAATTTCATCAACAAAGGGAAATCATTTTACATGGCTTCCTATCTTCTTGATGTTGTCTTTTGTGTTCTCAAATGTCCAAATTTCTGTCGAATCTGGTATCCTTCAATCCCTTTGAAGGTAAATGAGCAATATTCAGACTTGTATGCCCATCATTTCATATCACATATTCAATATATATGCACTTATTTGTATCTTTCTCTCTACCAACAATTACATGAAATAGAGACATCAAGAATATCTGATGCCATCCTCACTTCCATAAGGAAAATGGGATTCATATTCTTCTATCTATAATATATAGTTATCATGATCAAGGGGCTCCTTACACCTCCTTTTCAGTTTCCATATTATGTGCTAGACAAATTGGCAGAACAAGAGGTTGCATATCAGATTTGCAATGGTATTGCTTTAAATTGTAAGGAGAATAAGCTCAAAGCACATCCCCCTTCCCATTCTATGTCGATTCAAAATATTTAATAGGTGGTTGTATGAAAGAAAATCAACATGTGACCTTCTTCGCACCCAACTTCCCGAGGTCACGCCGAAACAAGTAGTGTACAATATAAATGGATGTTTATGTGTGGTAATGGTGGACAAGCTAATGACGTAACCTTATATCTTTGACATGTAATAACATGATCTGCGAATATAAGGAAAGTAATTCTCTCCTAACTTGAAGTAGTGTGATTGATCGATCTGGTATGATAGCTGCTCGGAGACTCCGGTCAATATCAATTTCACGTCGAGATTCTATTCACTAGTTGTTGAACACACGTAAAGTGACTGTGGACGCCTCGTATAGATTTCAAGATGAGGTCATGGAAGTAAGAATGAGATGTTTAATGGAGCCACATGTACTAGAAACAATTTTCTAGTCTAGTCCGAAGGTCTTAGCCTAGTCGACTACTATGTTCAATAATGAAAGTTGTGCAATGATATTGAGTGGAAGTGGTAATGATATAAATATTGATGCATGAAAACTAGTGTCGATATCTAATTGGTAAGTAGGATCATTGGGTTGCGGGACCTAAGGATCACAAATAAAGAATTGTGGAGGCTATGGCCCTTCTATGGTCATGTGTGTAATCAAACCCTATTTTTAGGAGCACTCCAATAGTCATAGGCTCTATTAGCAAAGTGATGTTTAACATGTTTAGTTGTTCTATTTTCTCAGAGAATGTAGCAGGTGTGCATAAGACTGTCAAACATAAACTTGTATCAATATCTGTTATCAACTCCAGCCTGTTGGGTTGTGGGACCAAAGGATCACAATTGTACATATCTTTTCTTGTTGTGGGCCATTGATGGTCATGCAGAATGAAATTGAAATGATCTTGATAAAAAAACTAACTATAAAAGGAAATCTAATCTATGTTTTTGGCATTTTCACAATATATCAAAGAAAAATAATGAAATCAAACTAATATAACAAAAGTAAATGTTTTTAATCCTTTCTAGTTTTTAATCAATGTTTTCTAATCTAATAAACAAAATAAAGACAAATAATCAGTCGGATGCACTAGTTACTTATGAGAATATGTGAATCTAAATCTAAAACAAATAACCTAATCTAATCAAAACCCTTCAAACCCTACCTCAGAGGTGAAAAACAAATCATGACCCTAAAAGAGCTATTATTCCCCACAACCTCCCTTGTTATGTCAAAGAGAAAACCTTCTAATGATTTGATCTACCTGTAAATGTCTAATCAATTGAAATGAACAATCTTACTACTCTATTCGATATGTAATTGAAACTAATGATTCAAAATTGGTAATTTGGCAAATGAAGTAAATAAACAAGTAATTTCAATCTTGATAAGTGAGATCTTTGGCAAATAAGGTTGTATCGTGTCTATCCCCTTAGTTTTTTCCTTTCTTTCTTTATGTGTTCACATGAGTCCAAGGAATTGGGAATGTAAGAACAACATTAGAAGAAGATGCTTGAGCAATGGTAGCTTGAAGGTAGTCTAGTTGGAATGCAAGTGGAAGAGAGATAACACAAGATTTCTAAGCTTGGTTATGCATTTCCTAACAGATTATGGTAGAAATACTATGCAAGATACACAAAAATTCTCAGGCCTTTTTCTTAAACACAAGTATGGAATATATAAGAATTGGGGTTGGGATGTACCTTCATGCACAAGGTAAGAAGAGATAGTTCCAACTAACTAAAGAAATTGCAAAAATAGAAGGGGAAAGGAGAACCAAGCAATCAAAAATATTTTTAGACAAATCGGTTCACAAACGCATCCTAAAAGTGAAGTTAAGTAATTCATCGCATGTTAAAAACATGCATGTCAAAATCTAGAAAAATCAGACAGACCGCCACCCTACGGGCGGTAGTTTGTAACCTTCACCCCTGTAGAGTGGCGGTCCTGGCACTAAAGGCCAAAACATACACAAAATGAATCAAGAAACCGAAAAAGATGGAAAAGCTAAGTAAGGATGTCTAAGCTACAAATATACACTGCATATGGGTTTTGGAGCTCAAACATCTTCTGAAAGGATGTGAATCATCATTAGGGAATTTTGTAACCATTTTTCTAACAATGTAGCACATGTACATTTGGGTTCGTACATATTACCCCCTTAGAGAAGCATCTTAGCCATGAAAAGGTGTAAAACGTAGATTCAAAGTATGACATTCTCAAAATGGGGAGTTAGAAGCTATACCTGACATGCCCATGTGTCGAAACATTGATGTTTAAGATCCTGATACCTACAAGAGGGAAAGAAGACTCAATTGCAAATATATAAAATATCAAAAAATAAACACTAAATCAAAATGACAAGAGGACTTAGCTTTTGTGTAGGGATATAGAGATATACGTGCACCGACACTCTAGCCCTGTGAACACATACACTCAAAACGAGGTCAAACAACATATATGTATATATCAAAACAAAATCACTTTTTAATTCATTTGTCCTTATTTGATTTGTTGATTTTGGAGCTTTGGACCCATGGTGACCATTTTTGACGACAAGACACCCAAAATGACTATTACAAGATCATGATCATGCCTCCATAAGGAGGAGATCGACCAGCTCGTTCTAAGCTTGGTTTTTTTTTCACTTTTACGTTTTCAAACCTAAAATGTCAAAATGTCAAAAATTTCACATAGGGGGGATTATTTTCAAAATTTATTGTCTTAAATGATTCTCTAGGGAGTGCCCATAGGGCGGTCTTTTATTTCATTCAATAAGGTATTTTTGTGTTTTTGAGTTTATTTTAGGGTTCAAGACGTATTCATAAAATCGGTCTAGGACCACCCCCTAAGAAAGGTGGCGGTCATAGAATGTCGCCCTACTAGAGCGGTGGTCCTAGAATTGCCACCATGTAATGGGTGGTGGTTATGGATAAAATGACCAAAATGCATGATAACTTGTTTTTTTGGATTTTGTGAGCTTATCCTTTGATATACGTTACTAACTTTCTCTTTTTCTATGTTTTGGTGAGTGCGGAAGGAGGAGTACATCTATTGGAGTTGTAAGTGAGATTTTGATTAGTTCTCGGGATTTTGGATCGGTTGACTCGTGATAAGATGGACACTCTCGAGAGGGTAGGGATTTGGAGGATTACATGGGTGCCCCATGTCACTATTGCTTATCACATATTGTGTGACTTGTTAATACAACCTAGAATTTTCCACGATCAACACAGTGCATTAGCACATCACCCGACTGAGCTCAACACTTACCTGAAGCATGCAAAGGTATCAGGCCCCTCCTTAGAGTTGCTTGTACAGGATGTGAACATGATGAAGATGTAATGTATTCATATCCACAAACAACATAAATATTCCCATGAGCATATTCCAGATCTAGATATAAAATAATAATGAATTAATTAATAGATATAACAAAGTCAACCATGTAAGAACTATTTTCAGTCATGTTTAACACCATTATTCACCCAACACACTCCATTATATTAAAACACAATAAACACATAAGCTTCTTACAATAAGTAGTATCATAAGTTTATGCGTGCATCAGATTTGGTAGCATAACTCCACAATAGCTCATACACAACACTACTAATCTACACAAATTACTACATATTTATAAGGGTGGGGAATTTCCCTTCACTGCTTACGCACTTACAAAAATAGGTCACATGCTGAAAATATTCATGCGCCTTTACAATAACATGCACACATGCAAGTGTGCTAATAATAGATCTCTTACAATTAACTAGTAGTAGTAATTCTATTATTAATTCAAACTCATGCATGGCACTTTAGTAGATGCTCTTCCCAAAATAGCATTTGTGTGTCGCACAAGTCTCCATCCCATTGTGTGCTCCATACGCTATCTCCAAAAATAACCCATAACCATGAAAATGGTTGAGTCCTTATTCAATCTATCTTTTAGGTGTGCTTCCTTCCATATCCTTCTGTGCCTTCAAATATACCTTGTTACCTCAGGAAAATATTTTGTGCACCTTCTCCTTAGTGTCATACTTTGTCTAGTCAACATTACTCCACACTAAATTACATTTTTTCCTTGGCAATGGTTTCCTCCTGATGCTTAAATAATAAGAATGGAAGAATATAAAGAATGAATTGTTGTACAAAGAATAGATTTTACTCTCCAGTACCCTCCTCTTCCACCAAGAGAATCAACTCTAGATATTCTTCCTTAATTTTAGCTTCCAAATCTTGCCAATCATCCAACGCATTCTTGGTCTTCTCTGGGACATCTGCAGTAATGCCCTCCAACTCATCCTGGGTCATCTCTCCCTTTTCATTCTATAATACTATGACAACGTTAGCCATAGCAAACATCTATCCCTCCAAAAGATCCATCTTTTGTGTTATGAGCTTTCAAGCTCATCCATCCTTTCCTTATGCGTAGTTTGTGTTTCTATAAGGTCTTCATGCTTTTGCTTCACTAATGCCAATCTCTCTACGTGCCCTAAAGTCTCATCCTTCATTGCTTTCAAAACTTCATTATCCTCCAATATAGTTCTTATTTGGATTACTGATTCTGGAGCTACACAAATGTTCAATGCATGGTCTGCTTTCTTCATCTCTTCCTGCAAATTCTGGAGCAAGGCCTTGTCAAACAAAATATTTCTAACCACTAAGGCCCTTGCTCTCTCTACTTCATATTCAAGGTCCTTTGGCATTGGCATGTGAATTGGTCCATCCTCAAGCACCAAATCTACTAGGGTACACACATAATGCATAGCTGAAGGAAACCTTTCAAGTACCTTAGATTCCAAGTGTAGTCTTTCTTTCGAACATGGTCGCCAATTTCTTCTACCATACTAATGAAGGCCTCATTCTTTTTCTTCTCCAAGTCCTTTTCTCCTTGTAGACACATTATTTCTGTAGCTTTTGCCTTGTTATCTTCTCATAGCACTCTAATAGTGGCAACCTTATCTATGTTCCTCTGCACCACTTTTGTAGATACCTTAACTAAGGCATTGATTACCTACTCATCAGATGTGAGAGTGGAATTTATAGTCATGTGCCTATGCTGTGGATCCTTTTTCATTCTTCAAGACACACATGACACCTCACATACATGAAAATCAGGCTTGTCTATGTGATTTTTCATAGACTAGGACAATTTTTTCCTCGCGCGTGTAGTGGCCATGTCTAGTTCCATTAACTCCCATCTATATAACCCCTTAAATCCCATTGTACTTTGTAAATGGGTGCAAAAAAATTTACTTGTGTCCTCAGCATAGCCCATACTCGGTATAACATACTCCCCACTTTCTCTCTTTGTTCTTGGCCCCTTAGGAATTTGAGCACCAAGATTTGGAGTCAGATCTTCAATGTTCTAAGAAATATCATGTTCTGTTTCTTCTACCACCTTTACTCCCTCTTCTTCATCCTTTAGATCTTCATCCTTGGGTTCCTCCACATCTTCTAGTTGTACAAGGGTGCCAGCATGCTTTCTGTAGACTCCTCCACCTCCTCATTTATCTTTAGCTTTCTCCTTTTCTTCTCAACTACCTCTTTTTGAGGAGAGATTCATGGTGATATCCTCATAGGCTATGGGGTTCCCGTGACTTGGGTATTTCTTCTTATGAATACACTTTTAAAGTGGCACTCTCTATGGACTGCTTTTATGTCTAAGTCTTCATCGTCTTCTTATTCTTAAGGTGGAGTACCCACGCATTCAGTTTCAACTCTGTGTATGGGATGCCTCTAGCCTTTATGATCTAAGTTGTCATTGTCTTCATCTTCCTCCTCATCAACTACCTCTATAGTTATTTTTGGCTTTGGGGCTGGCATGTTATCCACTTTATGCTTTCCCTTAGGTGGCCCTCGAAGCGCGAACTCATTCTCCACATAATTTTTATTCTTAAGCTTGGGCTTAAGCTGAAGGTATATGAGCATTGCTCCAATGTCCTCAATTTCCAAACTTACAGGCTTCATGCTTATAATGTATAAAATGAGCCTCTAAAAATAGGCAGTCTGGCTTGGATATACATATGTCTTCCTCAAAGTGTGGTAGTCATAGTCTACATTGTCTGTAATAAAACTCAGGCGGTGCACATCAATAAAGTGGTGGACTGATGCCTGGAAGAATTGTGTTGTGAAGGCATATGAAATTTTGCACCATAGGCTCCATGTCCCATCCCTCATAGTGAACTACATGATGTAGAAGTTTTGGTACACCACGAACTATACTGCCTTGCCAACTACTAAAGGTAGCTCCTTGGGCATGCACCACTCCTCTTCAAATGTCACACATGATTCGATCATACCACATATCCACCCTCTATTTAAATGGCCCACTCATTGACCCTTCACATAAATACTTTTCAAACCTTTCTATAAGGGACTTGTTTTCCATGGGATATTCCTAAATCTTGTTCTTTGGCCCATCAAGCACTCCAATTTCCATAAATACTAGATAAAGTAAGATAGCACCAAAACTGATCTTATCACATGTGTGTGCTTCCTCGATAATGGTTTCTATAATGTAGCATACTATGTTATAGACTACTCCTTAAGACATTTTCCTCGTGATATGGAGCCACATGGTATTTACTTGTAATCATCTCTCTTGATCATTTAACTTGGTCACCAGATGTGCATATACCTGTACCACTAGGTACTTCTTCAATTTATCAATCTCCATTCTACGTGGACCCTTTTTATACCCTAACTCCTTCCGTGTCTCCATGATTGCTGCTTATCAATCAAGTCACTAGCTAGGTCTACCCCTATGCCTTTTAATCCTATCTAGTGTCAAAATCGGTGGTTGTTGTTATTCTAACCCTTCGTATTTAAAAATAGAAGAAGTCCACATGGAATCTATTCATCACCCACTAGAATAAAGGTTCCGTTAGTGTAGAATCACAAGCACCCCTGAATGGCCTATTTTTGAAGTGGGGAATTCAGTGTGATTGCACAACATGGGACCATCTCTCAAGTTGTGGACTTGTAAAACTTGAGATGGACCTCTGGATAAAGTCAGTTCTTGCCTCCTAATCTACCTGCCATAAGCTACTCTAGCACAGGTAGAACCTATTCTATCCTAATCTAACGATTCCAAGGGGATAGAGAGAGAGAGGGTGAAAGAGCCTACACTAAGTGGTGATACACCAAAAAAGGAAGTGGATGATCATAGACCCGATTGCTGAAGTGGAGAGAGGTGAGCAAAGGAGAGGGTGGACGAAATGCACCACGGACTAGAGATAGATTTCACATAGACACCACTTTGAAACCCATTAAACACAACTCCCAAGACCTACAAAAATCAGAACATGCACAGTATACCCTGTAATGATGAGAGGTAAGAAGAGACAACAAAATAAGCTAAGGATGGATAGATGCATCATAAAACAAATTTTATTACTCCAAAATTTTACATGGTACATCATCAGTGGGCAACAAGAAAATTCCATTACAAATCCATGGGAGGATGCTTAGACATTTGCATTCTACCCTAAGGAAGAAAGAGAGGGGGTAGAGGAGAAACAATGACCAACCCTTTGAATATACCCCTTCATTACAATATATAGGAAGAATAAGAGAGAGAGAGGAGGGAAGAATTCAAATCCTTCTTCAACCACCTTGAGATATGCATTGAATCCCACTTTGAAAGCTCAACCACTATTAATCAATGCCCCTCTCAAATCCACCTACAATCTATCGATTCTGGTTCCCGAGTGGATCAAATTAAATCAGATCTAGTAGTTGAAGAAATTGGGTTCTATATTAATGGCCTGGAAAACGTTTTCCCATTTTTCACCCACTAAATCTTGTTAATAATGATATTTTATGCTTCCATGGCATAGAGGGCATCAATACATTTCCAAAAAGTCTTCTCCCACCCAAATCTGAGTCTCCAATCAAAATATATGGCCATTTGAATATTCAGATTGGGAGTGCAATATTTAAAGAGTCTATCCATACAGGGTCCATGTGGCGGCCTCGTGCACCTTGAAGATTCAGCCCCTTCCTTATGTTCTTGAAATCATGGTGGCTTCTACAAACTCCATGGTTTCCTTTATATTTTTCCGAGTCTTTCATTGCTTGGCGGAGCCAAAAGTTTGACCCTAGACACGTGGAGGCTTGGTGCTTGTTTGGAAACCCGCCCCAAATTTTACTCTTGAAATAACACCGTGTTGACACTTGGCTCCTTCCATTGGCCTACCTCTACTTTGACTATTCAACCCCGACTCTGTCCCTTTTTTTGGACCTAGGACACACGGTGAGCCCGCGCTCATTTGGGGACTGCCTCTAGACTTTCCTTTTGGAATCACGCCAATGAGACACATGGAGGCTTCTACTAGTTCTCTATACTTAGTCAATTTTGGGCCCACTCTATCCCACTTTTTAATTTGGGCTACATGGCGAGACCACGCTCATTTGGGTCTCTACTCTTTGGATTTATCTTTGAAGTAGCACCATTTGGACACTTGGCACCTCCCACTGAGTCGAAGACTTTTAAATGGCGGTGGAACTTTTAGGGTTCTAGACGTGTGGAGGCTTGGTTCTTGTTTGAGGACTACCTTTTGGATTTAACCTTTGGAGATGTGTCATTTGGACACTTGGAAGCCTCTGTTGTCTCCTCCATACTTAGCCAATTTTGGGGCTCATTCTGAATCATTTGCGAATCCCAAAACCTTTGAGTCTTTTCCGTTTCTTCTCCTTTGAGCCTCTGGTTTTCTTCCTTCTATTTTCTCCTTCCCTAACCTTGCTACTCCATTTTTACACCACCGTAAATTTTTGTTGGATTTGAAGCATAGGCTCATTTGTGAGTAATCCTTTTTTGAATTTCTTTCTACACGGGTCGTGTTTGATCCATTTTTGCTAGGGGGTGAAAATTGAGATAACAGTTCATACTTGTCAAAATATGGGAGCTCATAACTGATATACTCCTACCTATTTCAACAATTTCTCTCCAACATCATCATACACTGGCATATCCTCCACCATGCTCTTATTGGTCTTTATACTCAACAATGCGTCCAATTCTTTCTTGTTGTCAGATGTGTGGTGGTTGTAGTCACTTATCTTGCACTTGCAGATGTGGGAATCCCATTCTTGTCCAATTATCACACCCTCTAGATACTGCATCTCTGATAAATTACTCTCGAAGTAATTTCAACTTTCGCTTATACTTTATTCTTTCCTTTTGTTTCGTGGCATGTTTTTTCTTTGGTGTCATCATAAAAATCCACCTTTTCATTGTCTATAATGAGAAAACTCAAACCCTAGCTCGAATCGCATTCCCTAGCTTGAAACCATGTGCCCTAGCTCCTCCTCAATGCTTTTGCTTCACTCAAACCCTTCACCAATGGGGACATAAGCCTCTTCGTGCAACATTATTCTCTCCACGTCTAGTTTCACAACTCTCGCACCTTAACACGATTTGCTTAGCTTGTTTACACTTAGCTCACTCAAATACTTTTGATCGCAAAGGTAAAAATGAACCTGGATCACATCCTTATATAGATTTTCAAATTTTTAGTGTATTTATTGCTCCTCCACCTACCAAAAATCCTCTCATTAATTGACCATTTGCATAATAACTTCATGGTACATATTCTCTCCTAAGATATAACCTTCTAGCACACCTTCCTACCTTCTGGCTACAGACTTCTCTTCAACATGCTTCCATGTGCCCGAGTACCTCACCACTGCACCTTCCCCGGAAGTCTCTACGATCATTGCTTACCTCATGTTATACTATTCCCTCATTTATCTCCATCTATGGTCATATTTTTAAAGAAATCTCCTTTCTAACCACTCCTCTGCAAACTTGAATAGCACTTTCAACATTTTTTTCCTTTATGTGTACCCAGTTATAAATAGCCACCCCACACCAATGGTATGTGTAGTCCTCTGTGCATAAAATTTCTTCAAATGGTAATTAGATTCCAGTATGCAAATGCACTTATTACACAAAACACCAACTAAATTGACAAAGCATAGTGACAAAAAAGGAAATACATTAAGGAAATACATAAATGAAAACCTAGTCTAAATGGAAACACTGCCTTATTACAAACACCAAGAAGACTTATTTATAGTAGGGATTTAGCCTACTCTTGTTAAAGTAACCGGGTAATTGTATTCCATCAAGTTTCTCTAACTGACAAGTGCATGATTCAAGTATATGAGTGATAATATACGGTCCCAACTAATGTACTTTAAGCTTTCATGGATGGCACAAAAACTTAGAGTCATAAAGAAGCACCATTTGTCCTATCTCAATATTTGTTTCCTTAATGTGCCTATCATGTCATGCCTTCTACCTGTCCTTTTCCTTCTTCTTTCCCCAACGTGTTATGACACGCCTCTCATCCAACTATATCAATTTATCAATTCTTTCTTCCAAATATTTCTCATCGGCTAGACCTCTAGTGCACACAATACACAAATAAGGTAAAAATAATTCCATCAGAATAACTTCTTCTGTGCCAAACACCAATTGAAAGGGTGTGGCCTTGTTCAACCACTTGTATGTTTTTCTATATGCCTAAAGCATGGTAGAAACTTTATCATCCTAATCTTTCCTTCCAACATCACAAGTTTTTATCAATTTCTGGCTCAAAATCTTGTTAAAGGCTTCAATAGTCCCATTTTCCTAAGGATGATATGGTGTAGTCTCATGGCGTGTAATCATTAACTCATCCAATATAATTCGATTGTCTCATTCAAAAATTGTTTGCCCCTATCATTGGTCAAACTCGGTCGGCATCCATACCTTGTAAGAAAATTTTCCCATAAGAACCTTGCCGATGTAACTATTGTGTAATCCTTTGTAGGTAGATAATATATGCAAGTGATGATGTAGTGCGATCCAGTTCTACGCGTGGCTTACTGAAAAGAGGACCCACAAATTCTATAGCCCATTTCTCAAACGTCTCTACACTAAGAATAGGTCTTAAAGGAATTTCATCTCTTTTCCCAGGTTTACCAATGCATTGATAGTGATCACACACCTTACAATATGCTTTACAATCCTTGTAGAGGGTCTCCCACCATAATCCAACAAGTATAATCTTACGCGCAGTGGCATCACCTACATAGTGCCCACCTGTAATACCACCATGAGCCTCTTCCATGATGTTTGTGTGCTCATGATCTAGTACACTTTGGTGCAATACTTAATCTTGTCATAGCTTGTATAGGTGACCACTAATAAACATAAAAGGAGCAGATTAAGTGAAATTTGTTTCTTCTCCAAGGATTTCATTCCTTTTGGTGCCACACTTGTATGTAAAAAGATAACAATATCCTCCAATTCCAAAGGTGTGCATTTTAACCTATACAACTGTGCATCTAGCATTGTATCTTAATATTTCTATGCATTCTCCCCCAAGTAAATTCGTGATTAATGGTCTGGGCTAGAATTACTTTTACTTAGTTTTACCACAACTGTGAAATCAAATTCTTGGAATAAAATCACCCATCGACATATGTGCCCCTGTAAAATGGGATTGTTTACCAAGTATTTCAATGTCATGTGATCGGTGTAAAATATGAATGGTGTTGCTAAAAGGTATTGTCTGAATTTATGTAGTGCATAGATCATGGATAAGGCTTCACACTTTGTCGTTGTATAATTTTACTCTACATGAGTCAAATTTCTACTAGCAAAATAGATAGGATGATCTATAATATGTTCTCCAGGATGAGCTAGCACCGCACCAATGGTCATGTCCAGAGGCATCCACATGTACATGAAATGGTTGGTCCCATGAGGGAAAGTGTAGAATAGGCATTGTAGTAAGTCTCTCCTTTAGTACCTCAAATGCACATTGTTGCGGTTCTCCCCAATAAAATTTTCCTTTTCCTTTTAGTAACTCTTCCAAGGGTGTGGAAACCTTACCATATCCTTTGATAAATTTTCTATAATACCCAGTGTGACCCAAAAATATGCATACCTCACTCTAAATGGTAGGCTCTTCCAGGCCAAAAATAACTACAACCTTATCTATATCTACTAACAAACCTTCCTTACAGATGATATGCCCTAACAAAGTGCCAAAAGATGTAGTAAACATGTACTTTTTAATGTTCAAATAAATGTTTAATCTGTCTACATCTTTCAAACATTAAGCATAAACTATCACAATGATCCTTAACAAGCCCATACAACCTTCAATCATCCACGTAAACTTACAATAAAATATGAATAAAATCCTCGGAATGCTTGAACAACTATTCATGAAAATACAACATGCATATTTTTTAGACCAAAGGGCATCACAGTATATGCAAAAATTCCCCATTTAGTGGTTAAAGTTTTTTATTGATCCTTTTGTGTAATCCGGATGTGATGATACCCAAATAATCCATCTCGGAAAAGAATAGATCTCGCACCTGCAACGCCTTCTAATATATCCTCTCGTGAAAGGTGTAGGAAAGGGATCAATCACACGTGCAACATTCGGTTCTCTCGTAATCCACAAAAATCCTAATCGACCATCTTTCTTTATACCGATAACCATGGGGGCTAACTCACTTTGATTCTTCTAGGGGCTTGATGATTCTAGACTACAACATTTTTTCAATTTCTTCTTTTACCTTTACGCATAAGTTGGGGTTCACCCTATAAGGTCTCTTCCTAACCGGTACACACCTTCCTTAAGATTTATCTTCATTTCTCCTAATGATTCATGAACTCCTTTCAATTCATGGTATCCCCTAGGAAATAAGTCCTAAAAATCATAGAGTAACTCCACTATTTTTGCTACTTCAGATTCAAACCAATAATCTCCAATTATTACCTCTTTAGGTTCAGCATCCATACCAATATTCACTTTCTTAGTCCTCATAGGTTCATGATAGGCACATGCATTTTTATATGCACCATCTAAGACCTTTCATGTACCTACTGAATGATCTATATCTAGATATTCTACTTCTTCATCATCCACTATGTAGACCATCTTCCCTTTTTCTTTCTCAAAGCAAGCATGCTTAAGTAACGTGGCATTTGTCTCTACTCCTTCAGCAAAAAATTTGTAGTTTCTCCCATAGTTAATGACTATATAACCCTTAATGCCTCTTCTACCATAGTTTTAGTAGAGAATTATTCATAATGCTAGACCATACCTATAGTCAAGTCCTGTCGATTTCCATTTTCTCTATGTAGCTCGCATATACATACCAAGAGTGTGCATGACCTTATAAAGTGAAATAAAGTTTTTACACCCATAGTGAAGGTAGTAAAGCTTCCTACCCCTCTATCTAGAGCCTCTCACATCGTGGAAAGTGGTGTTGAATAGGTTGAATACCATGATATGTGCATATTTGAGTCGGTGCATTGCTCCTAGAAAACTGAGTTGTAAGAGAAATCCTGACTTCATTCCATTCTACAATGTTTTCCTTGTGAACCACCTACCAATGCGTTGATGTCCCGCACAGGGTATATGCTAACATACTTCTTCTTTCCAACTAGTCTATCCATTGTTCCTCCATGGCGTGCAGGAATACCATAGGGTCTCCATCCCCAGTGTAGCGAGGTATAGAGTTGTTACCTATCCTCTTGATGCAACAAGGTTTTATTTTCCATGTAAATGTGTTCCTTACTTTGCACCAAACCATCTCATAAGTACCATAAGCCTAAACATCAAAATAAACACTTGTAGTATTGCTAATAGATTGTGCATCTTGTTTCACCATTTTCTTTACCTTTTCAAAATGATGAAACAGATAAGGGTAAGGGCTAAGGAGGAATACCTATTTATGTTGGTTGGTTAATGGTTGTTCCACACATTCGACTTATTGATCCATAGCTGAATGTGTGAGCTTCCTTTTAGTCAGGAGGAACTACCTGTAATAGAAAATAAGACCACAAAAAGTTTAGTTAAATGATATATGATAGTGGACTGCCTAGCGTATGCTAGTTCCGGGAAGTGTGATACTTCCTAGACGACTATCAATCCACTATTTAAAATAAGTTAATGTGAGAAATAAACAAAGTCCTACTATATTTGATATGATTTAGGTATCTCATTCAAATACAATAATCAAATCCAATCACAACATGCTAGGTTATAGTTGGATCCGAGATGTGGGGTGCATCGAGGTTCTGGGGACATTCGGGGGTCGATTCAGGGGTTATTTAGGTTAGCTGGTAGGGTGGTTGTTGCGTCTATTCTTGGTTAAGGTGTAAAAACAAAGATCGATGTCAATTTAATGTGACCGATGCGGTTTAGGTATAACCGATGATGGTTATGGGTAAACCGGCGTTGGTATGTTCGGGGTGAAAGGAACTCAAAATAGGATAAATGGTAGGGGTGATCTGAGGTTGAATAAAGTTTGGGAAAATGAATGGGGGTCTTTTGAGATCTTATGTATGCTCAGAAGTATACAATAGGTGAGAATAGGTGATTTGGTGATGTGGGTGAAGGGATCTTTGGGTTTACAAGCAAGTGGGTGAATAGATTAATAAGCAATAAAGATTACTAACTAAAATAAAGTATACTTGATTAGGGCCATACTTACTATGTTAAGGATCTAATGGTTGAGTGGTGGATGTGGTTGATCAAAGAATAAGTGTATGGTCCTATAGTGGTGCTTTCCCAGAGTGCTCCCATGAATACAATGGCTCTTTAATTGATGTTGGTGATGGTCTGTAGATGGTTGGATGCATAAAAGGATGCTTGTTTCACTTACATGCAGCTGGTCTCCTTCCTTTGATCCTAGAAATGTGCCAACCTCTAAATAAGGTTACTAAAAGGAATAAAAGGTGATGAAGATGCTTTTGGGTTAACCGGCATCGTTTCGAGTGTGATCAAGCGTCGGTTAGGGAGGAATTCCCTAGGTTTACTAAAAATTGGAGATCATGGCAATTATTTCCGCCAAATATCTCTATTCATCTGGGAAAGAGTGGGAGTTACCTTTTCTTATGTGGGAATGTAGTTATAGGGGATGTAGGCTTTGATTTTTAGGGTTTAGTTAGGTCGTAGTTAGTTATGGTAACATACTAAGAATAGGCTTAGGGTGAGGTGGTGGTGGTGTGGGAATTATCTTAATTAGGATATTTGAATAATACATATTGTGAGAACATGGATTAATTTAATTAAATTAATTAAATTAATATTAGTGTGGAGTGTAAGGGGCCATAAATAGGTGAGTGTATTCAATTTGATTATTTAACGAAGGGTTAAAGAGCATGTGACCCAATTTTGGTGTCTACATTTTGCCCCTTTTGTTGCGTAGCTTTATTTGGTAAGTGACGCTGAAAAAAATAAGGTGTGGTTACCCCATGTGTGGGTGAAGGTGATCCCCCTCAAACCAAGAATTGATGAGGTAGAAGGCAGAATTGGTGAGTGGTTTGATAAAAGGTGAATGTGATGAAGAGGAAGGTGGGAAATGGGGGTAAAGGGGTAAAAGGTCTAATCGGGTAATCCAGGTAATGGGTCAGGGTCAAAGGTAGTAATAATCAAACACATGCACATGTATAAACTGCAACATGGTACCAGGTTAAAGAGCATGCAAACTCTACATTGTCTAAGGTTGATAGGTTTATCCAAACAAGGTTGAGGTGATTTCGGTTTCAAGGTATAGGATATGGTGCGGAAGCACTTCACAGTCAGTGTGAAGGAACATTTAGGTATGTTGCGGTACACCAAAGGTTGGGTCGGGATAAACAGTCATGGTAAGAGGCAAGGTAAGGTAATTAGGTCAAATAACACAAGTAACATTGTCACAAGGTATATTGAGCACATGAGTTCTCATTCATTAGTAATGTTCCATATCTAAGTAGCTAGGTCATGGCCCATGGGTAGGGCCGAGGTATGGGTAACATTAAAAGTCCCAAAACATAATTAAGGACAAGTATAGGTAAGTTAGTAATGGAGGTTGGTTGCAATAAGGGTGGGTAAGGTCAAACGGTTGTTGGGTTGGGTAAGTAGGGACAGCAATGGAGAATGGGCACAAATATGACATGTAACTGATGTCGGCCATACATGACCGAGGATGGTAGAGATAAGCCGATCACGGTTTATGGGGGAAGATGGCCAATGTCGGTCTTGATATAACTGACCATGGTGAGCTAGGGCATAGGACCGATGTCGATTTAGTTATAACTAGCGTCGGTTAGATCAATGTGGGTATATAAAAGAAAAATCCCTATAATACAAATTCATTTGTACATTTTGGCTTTTGTGAAAATGACTGAGCATTGAATGAGTTATGGTTTTTCAAGTGAAAAATATGAATTATGATATCCTGCTAAGGTGAGAGGATCTAGTTGGTTAGAGGAGCTAGGAATACGGGCTCATGAGCACAGATGGATCGATTCGATTAGGTGGAGAGCATAGGAGCAGATTGGATTTGGTTAGTGGACATGGCGAGAGGAGGGAGAGGGATCGGGTGGACTACTAGTACGGTGGCCCAATGTACCACCATGGAGAGGGTAGTGTGATGAGGTAAGATTCAGTCTCTCGCATTGGTTTGGGAGGTAGATTGGGTATATAGGTTAGGGAGGGAAAATGGGTTTTTGGGGGAAAAGGGAATTTGAATTGGGGAAGGAAAATTGGGTAGAATAGGAATGGGTAGAGGTGTGGTTAGGTGTATGAGGGGTGGGGAGGAGATGAGGGTAGAGGTAGGTAGGAATGTGGAGAAGAAGGTAGTGTTTTTATAGGAAAAAGGGGTTTGGGTGTCACGGATATTTGCGTGATGGTGATCGCGCGTCAATTAAGGGGTGGCCGACATCGGTGGTGTCGAACCAATACTAGTCATAGATAAGGTGACCGATGTCGGTGTGGGATAGATCGTAGTTGGTTATAGGTAATCGGTACTGGTCAAAATGTGGGGAAAAAGGAGCCAACCGAGTTCTATGATGGTTGGGTGAGATAGATAGTGGGCAAGGAAGATGTTATTGATGAAAAAAAATCATGGGAAAGAGGTTGAAAGAGGTATGGTATGATCGATAGGGGTGATGGTTGGGGTGTGTAGATAGAATATGTGATAAGAAGGTAAGTTGTGAGAGGAAAAAGAGGGAGGGTAATAAGTGTAGGTGAAGTGTCAAGAGTGATTGTGGGTATGATCAAGTTGTATTAATGTGATGTTTTATTGGATGCAGGTGAGAGACCAGCTGCGGATGCGAGATAGGGTGCTACCCCTACTCATGTGATTTGAGGAGGTGTGACAGCCGAGGATTGCTGGTATGTTACCATGGTTAGCTTGATTGGGGTTAGGCACTACCGGCATGTAGTCTAGAAACCTAGTTTGATTATCACCTCTCATTGTGAGATGGGATTTAGTGACTAGAAAATTCCATCTACCAATGGGTGAGATCACAGTCACCCTAGAGGATGTATACAGGATATTGTGGTTGCTTATAGTGGGGGCATAGGTATATTTGATCTCTTCAGAGGTGTATGAGGAGTTGATGCTAACAATATTTGGCGAGGGGTTAGCAAATTTGAAGTTCCACAGTGTCATACTGAGCTACGAGAGATATGTACTGAGCCCATTCAGAGGAGACAAGGCTTATTTTGTTGTTGATGGAGGTAGTTTGTTGCTTTGCACTACCAAATGTAGAGGGTGGGAGATTCCCATGATCACTGATGGGGTCTGCATGATATGGTGATAGACCAGACCCATTTTACATGGGTGCCAACATTCCTAGTGTAGCTATACAAGGAGCTATGGGCATATGGGTGGCTTCAGAGGTTTAGTTTGTGCTACAATTTCCTATTACATTGTTGGGCATATGAGCACATTATGTGTGTGCACCCAGTTGGTATGCCCGAGTTGATGCATTCAAGCCATGTTTTTTTGGGTGGGTTACAAGCGATGGGTGCTAGTTATTGGAGAGTGTCGAGTGGGAAGGGTGACGCATGATGTCACCTATTATAGGTAGTTACTGGAGGGTTTTCTAGTGTAGACATCATTTGGAGGCCCTATGTGGGTTATCCATCATATGGGAAGATGGTGTGGAGCTAGATGGATTACAACTCTCAGATGGATAGAGGGGTGACGTGCCGAAGAGAACGAGATAATACCCATAGATAGGGTTAGGTGATAGTTCGGGCTGTCATAGGATATACCTCCACCCTTCCCTCAATACAGGAGGGATGACATGGAGAGGTCATTATCACTTCCCCGCCTGAAAATGCTTATAGGGTAGGAGGATCATGTGTTATACTAGTGTATGATGATGTTGGGGTGACTAATAGATATATACAGTGGTGGGTTGCACACCTATGAGTAGTACTATTAAGGCTGGGGCAACCATATTTAGCCACCATCACTGTTTAGAGGGATTCCCTACAGGGGCATGTAGCCACATTGATTACACAGTTGGGGATGGTGTCGAGGAAGTTGACAGGTGTAGAGGAACAAGTGGCCACTTTACAAGCATAGGTGGCCAATTTATAGGCCTAGATAGCACAGGGACAAGCACCCACATAGGGTGGTGGTGGTGATAGGATACAGGTGGCCACCCTACAGGTGTAGGTTATAGGTTTATAGGGCTAGTTAGCCACTACATAGGCACAGGTTTCAACTCTTCAGTCCTAGATATAGGAAGGAGTGGGATAGGGTCCCTCAGGATAGGCACAGAAACATGGAAAATGTTAGAGTCGAGAGGACAATGGGGCCACCATAGACAGTACCCATAGCCAGATTATAGGATTCCCTAGGCTAGACTAGGTATTATCAAGATATATTGATGGTGGAAGGGATAGATTTTCTATCCTATAGAGAGTATAGGGCACAGAATGCCTTGAGTGAGAGGACCAGTCATAGACCCACGGTGTGGAGAGTACAGGGGCCATGTGAGCCCCGAGATAGGTTCGGTGGTGAGGCTACTGGGTTCACGAAGGCCAGCTCAGTGCGGTACAAGAGGGACCCAACCACGACCCATGATGGGTGGTGAGATGTTAGCGAGGATGACGTATAGGAGGCGAGGAGGAGGAGAGAGAGACATATGGAGATAAATATGGAGGATATCTAGCGTTTGTATAGTTATTTATTTTTGATATATGCACCTAGAAGAGAGTGTTGTATAGTCATTTTTTTACATATACCCACTGCTTTCCGAAGATGGTGAGGATGTACATGAGGGTTTTTGAGATTTTTGGATTCATTTGTATTGGTGTACATATGTATGTGTACACATATGTCATGATTTATAGATGATGATATTTATACTATGGATGGTGTGTTTGTTGTAATTTCCATTATTATTTGTGTATGTGATGGAAACTAGGTGAATTAAGTATGATAGAGTTATAGGCATGGATTGAGTCAGGTCATAGGCATGGATTGAGTCAAGTCATAGGCATGGATTGGAGTCAGGTTGTAGGCATGGATTGAGTCGAGGTGTAGGCATGGATGGATTAAGTATGAGTCGGGTTGACTTAGGTATGATGAAGTTTAGGTTGATGAAGTTTAGGTTGGTTTAGGTATGGTTGAGTGTTTAATTCATTAATTGGTGTAATTAATGATGATGTGGGTCACTTTAAGATGTTTTGTAGTAAAATGCATGATAATGGTAAAGAAATGGCAAACATAATGAAATGAATGCATGAGTGATGATGGTAAAGATGTGAAGCAAGTGTTGTTTTTTTGGTTTAATTTCCAATTATTGATATAAAAAGGAAACTAACTAGGGTAGAATGTGACTAGGAAAGGGGGAAGGAATTGGTTAGGGTAGAGAGTGGCTGAGCTAACCTCCAAGGGCCCCATGCCCTCAAAGTGTTTCCTACATAGTCCCAGGTGAAAAGGGACCTCAGGCCGATGTAGTTCTCCCATAAGCTAGGGAAGATTAAGGTGAAATAGTGGAATGGTCGGGTAGGTATTAGGCATGGGTGATGTAGGTCATAGGCATGATTGTGTTTAGGTTGTAGGTATGGTTGATTGATTTTTAAATACATGTGAGGATCTGGTCCTGTATAGGATAATCAATAGGTAATGAGGAAGGTGAATGGTAAGAAGTGGTAAAAGAGCTGCGTAATTGATAAGAACCCTAATGAGTCTACCATACCCTAGATGGGCTTATGAATAGTAAGACCCTACAGGCCTTGCATAATGGATTGTTTTAAGGGTGAAGAAAAGTCACAAGATCACAAAATGTCACATTTTGTGGCAAGTCCCTTGAGTAACAAGGAATTTAGGTGGAAAAGACAAGGAGGTGAGAATGAGAGGCTTAGCGTAACTTAGTGTATGATGATGTGTTTTCGGAACAAGAAACCCGAATCAAAATAGGCAAGTCCATGACAAAAATTTCATCTTTTTCTTGATTTGTTTGTTTTTAATAGACTGATTGATGTGGGAAGTCTATATGGGATGAATATATTATCTCCTTGAGGTCTTCGTGAAGCTGATTGATGTGGGAAGCTTTTGAATATTTATTACATTTTTGTAATGACCGTACATAGTTGTCCTTCGAGGGAGCATTCTATTGATAGTGGTAGAATATGGAGAAGAGATGTCCCTTTTGAGGGAGTCATCTTTTTGCTGGAAGTTTGACTCAAGGAGTTGTATCCCTTTTTTTTTTAGATGTTTAAGTCATGGACAAGATTATAGAGGATGATTAGGTTCTAGTTTTAGAAGACAAGATCGTAGTACACAAAAATTAACTAGGAAAGAGGTGGTTTTGAGTGATGAATGACCATGGGATTCCATCTTGAAGAAGATGAAAAGTATCCATGAGAATCATGCTTATGAGTAGAGCCGTGGTACTCATATTGAAGACAAGGCTAATAGGTGATGGGTAATCACATGATTCTTGTTTAATCATGGATCCTCAAAAATGGGTAATAATGGAAAGTGAACAATGCTCAAGGGATGAGTGACCAATTGACAGAAAGTGATATAGGACTTGATATCAACAATAAAATGGTCGAAGATGCAAGGCATTAAGGGGCTCAGGTTGGGTTTACCTTCGAGTGAAGACAAATGATAAGCACTTGATCCATAAGCATGGGTGACGATATAGGGTTCAAGCCAATTAGAGAAAATTTTCCCGTTTACTTTTCTCCTCTTTGGTTACATGTTGATTTTCCTTTAGGATGAGGTCACTAACTTAAAAGGTTCATTCGTGAACACATTTTTCATAGGCATGTTTGATACATTTTTGGTAGATTTGGAGATGGTCAAGGCATTGAGATGACATTCATCTAATAATTCAAGTTGTGCAAATGATCTTGGTGAAAGTCATCATTGTTGAGCATGTCTTGTAGTGAGATGTGGAGGGATGGAATCTAGACTTCGAGAGGTAAGACAACCTCAATACCAGTAGACCAGAGAAAAGGGGTGGCAGTAGTCGAAGTGTGAATACTAGTGTGGTAAGCCCACAAGGTGAAAGGAATGTGTGTATGCCAATCCTTCCCAGTATCATTGACCACCTTCATAAGAATTTTGTTCAAGGTTTTATTGGTTGATTTGCTTGACCATTGGTTTGTGGGTAATAAGGTGATGAGAAACTGAGTTGGATGCCAAAATCATCACATAGTTTGCGTAGGGTTTTTTTTTGAATTGTTTTCCATTATCTGTGATAATGTGAATGAAGGGACACCAAAGCGAAAGATGATGTGATGGTTGATGAATTCACATATTTTCTTAGCTTTGGTGGAAATGAGGGGAATGGATTCTACCCATTTAGTATAATATTCAATAGTGGTTATGATCCATTGGTGGTGTTGTGAAGAATGGGGGTTGATCTCACCGACAAGATCCAAACCCCATTGAGAGAAAGGCCAAAGGTCTCACGTGACCTGTAAGGCATGACTAGGGGTGTGATGGAGATTAGCATGTTGCTTTTGGCATTTTATGTAGCATTTGACATAATCACAAACAATCATGGTTTAGGGTTGTCCAGTAATAGCCTAGGTGAAGAATGCATTTTTAGTGATAGTGAGACCACTAAAGTGGCCTCCACAAATCCCATCATGGACTTCCTTAATGGTGTAAGGAATTTTAGAACTAGTAAGGCATCACAAGAGAATGTTGTTGAAACCATGTTTGTATAGAAGACCACCCATGATGACATAACGTGAGACACTTTTAAGGAAGGCACATTGTCCATTACGAGTGAGATCGATGGGTAAAATGGAGAGGGAAATATAGTCTGTGTATTTCTTATACCAAAGGTCACTCAAGTCAGGAGTAAGCGGTGGTTGATAGAGTAAACTTCATGAGGAAAATAAGAGGGTGATTGTAGTCTTTGTATGGTGACAAATATTTTAGAGTCAGCGGGTGAAGCAGGTATCTAAGAAGCCAAGCAGGCCATGGTATCTACAAATTTATTGGTAGAACGTGGGGTGGTTTGAAGGGCGTAATGGTTGAAGGTGGTCAAAAGTATGTCCACATGATGCTTATACTTTTGAAGTATCTCATTATGACATTGGTATATACCATTGACTTGGTTTATGACCAACTGAGAATCACCAAAGATGTTGATTGACTTAACATCTAAGGCATAAGCAGCTTGGAGACCCAATACGAGTGCTTCGTATTCAAGCAATATTATTTGTACAATCAAAATCAAGTTTGAAAGACAAAGGCATAGGTTCACCATCAAGAAGAATGAGGATAACACCAGCCCCACCCCCACATTGACACTTGGAACCATCGAAGAAGAGTGTCATTTGGTAAGCGGGTTCATCCAGGAAAGGGTAGCAATAGACTCATCTAGAAAGTCAAAGTTAGAGGGTTGATCCCGGAAATAGGTGCATCGTCCAACCAATTGGTCGGTGATAGCTTGGCCCTTGATGGAATTTTGATGGATGAATTTGAGGTCGAGGTTGGCCAGAAGCATAAGCCAAGTGCATGCGGCACATTGATTTTGATAAGGTTTGGCATACATGTAGTGTAATGGGTCCGTATTAGTAATGACAAAGGTTTTGTGGTTAAGTAGGTAATGGTGGAGTTTGGTGGTGATGAAAACTAAGGCTAGGTAAAAAATTTTTTTGGTGTGGGTATATCTAGTTTCGTAGTCAAGAAGGGTAAGGACTTATGTAATAAACCACTTGCTCTGTGTTGGTCGTTGCGATGAGCAAGCATGGCACCTAGAGAATGGTTAGTGGTGGAAATATATAGGTAGAAGGGTTGGTCATCCTTAGGAGGAATGAGCACTAGTGGTTGAAGGAGGTATTGTTTTAAGGCCTCGAAGGCTTTATGACATTCATCATCCCATTTGAATGAAACATCTTTCTTGAGAAGATGATGAAATGGTTGACAATGGTCGAGAAAGCTGTGAGATAAAATGACGAATGGATTGTAACTTACCTTGTAGGCTATGAAGTTGATGGAGATTAGTGGGTGGTGTAATTTCAAGGATAGCCTTGACTTTAGTAGGATCGACTTCTATGCCATGCAAAGAAATGATGAAGCCTAGGAGTTTCCTGAAAGTACTGTAAAGATGCATTTTTTTGGTTGAAGACGAACACAATATTTGATGAGGTGGTCAAAGATGACTTTAAGAATGGTAGGTGTTGGTTGATGTTTGGATTTGGCAATCAGATCATCTACATAATCCTCAATATGTGATGCATGATGTCATGGAAGATGTAAGTCATGGCCCATTGATATGTAGCACCAGCATTTTTTGAGACCAAAGGGCATGACTCGATAGTAAAGTCCCCCAAGGGTGATGAAGGTAGTCTTGTGTTGATCCTCGGGAGCTAGTAATATTTGATTATATCCTGAGAAACCATCCATGAGTGATAACATTTCATGGCCAGCAGTGAGATCAACTAGTTGGTCAATTCCTGGTAGTGGGAAATCATCTTTGGGATAGGTGAGGTTGAGGTCATGAAAATCTGTGCAAATGTAGAGTCCCCTGTCACTTTGTGACAAGAACGATGTTAGAAATCCATTGGGGATAATCAATGGGTAGAATGAAGGAGACCAAGAGAAGGCATTGAAGCTCTTCTTTGACTAGAAGAGCAATGCGAGGATGCATTTTCCGTAGCTTTTGTTTGATAGGTTTGGCATCAAGAATGGTCATGATATTGTGAACCATGATTTTAGGATCAATACCAGGCATATCGGCATAGGACCAAGAAAATGCATCACGTTATGGTCCCGAAGGAAAGAGGTGAAGGCTTCTTGTTCAGTAGCATCTAAAGATTTTCCAATCTTTAGAATGTGTGGGTCATCTTGGGTATTAATGTTGATTTGATGGTCGATTCATTTAACATGGTTTGTGTCTCGGAGGGTAATGACCGGTGAATATAAGAGTCTTCTGCACTAAGGTAGGTGAGGATGGACTCATCGTCTTGACATTGAACGACATTAATTGAAGGTGTATCATCATCGATCATGTCAGGATATAGGAATGGGAGAGAAGAGGGAGCCTCGCCATCACGTTGATAGGTCAGCGGTCCTAGGGAAATGGTGTGTTTAAAAAAAAGTTAGGAGGTATAGATTCAGGATCTATGGACTCCGTGGGTGAGGATGGTAATGTGGGTGAATGAGAGGGGAAGATGTCCTCATCCTGAATAAGGTTGATGTGAACCTTCTTAGAAGATGGAGCATCAAAACCAATGCCACTATGGTCATTGTGTTTATGAGAGGTATAGGAGATGACAGTGTGGTGGCCTTGTTCATAAAAACCAAAGCCAAATCCTTTCCATGCGCACCGGTGGAGGAAAGTGTGAGTGAAATGATGGTTGGTGAGGGAGTGTAGGTTAGTGGAAAATGGTTGGGTTTGGGATGGAGGTTCGGGTTTATAGGTGGCCATATCAAGTCCCCCATATGTTAGGTTGGTGCGAAGGTGGGGAGGGCCATAAGGGAAAATGTCACCGATGTGAATGTCATAACTGGGGTGTTGACACAGATTCCCATATTGTTGTGGGGTGAGGAAGGTATTGATATTGTATAGGTGGTATTCCCCCAGTGAGGCATTGAAAAACACCTTCTAAGGGATCTAGTAGTTGGTATGTGGGTAGTGGGTATAGATGGCTCTGCTAGATGAAGGGGAAGAAGGGTGCTAGTGGTGGAGGCAAGCTACGCAGTAGGGGAGCGAGGTTAGATAGTAGAAGTAGTGGCAATTTTGGTGGATGGGCTTGTGGGTGGAGGTGAAGTGGTTTTGGTGGCGGATGCCTTGACCAGTACAAGCACATCATTGGGTCGATATAGCATGTTACAGGTCTTGAAAGGTGAGGGGTCGGTAGGGATGGTGTAATTATGTCCCTCGTGTTCAAATTTGAGGCATCGATGTAACGTCGAAGGGACACAACCCATGGCATGAATCCAAGGTCAACCAAGCAACAAGTTATATTGGAACTCCCCTTCTAGGACATAGAAAAGTTTTGGGATGGTGCGGGGACCTACGCGGACATGGAGAACAATGGTACCAATGTAGAGGTTATGGTGTCATTGAAAGAATGCAACATAATGGGGTTACTATGCATGTAATTGGTAGGTATTTGCATTTGGGTGTATGCATGGGAGGAGATGATGTTAATGCTAGCACCACCATCGATCATAATGCATAGATGCGTATATTATCGATAAATACAGAGATGAAAAGAGTGGGTTCGGGGTCATCAAACTGAAAGGAGTGATCTCTTCGTCTACAAAACTGAGGGCAGCCACTTGGCGAGTGGGTGAAGGTGTAGAGGAAGGGGAAGACCTAGTGAGAGAGGCTACATGGTGAGGGGTAATGATGGAGGCTATGGGTGTGGGGTCATTTGGTAAGACTTTGATAGATTGAAGGACCTCCATGAGGGCTTGATGATGTGACTCGAGGTTTGGATGAGGTCATACAAAGACATTTTGAGGGGGATTGGTGTAGTTGTTTTAGCATTGTATGATGTGTGGCCCCATCGGAAATGGGATATGTAGGACCATGAATGATGACTTTGGGTGTGGGTGCTAGATGGTATATTGGGTACAGGGTTGGTTGATGGGCTAGTTTTTTCTCCTTGCCCTTGTCTTTTTGAGCATGGGTGGCAATGTTGATCATGTTAATCTGAGGGGAGTTGGATGGAGAGGGTGTGTCATGGAAGGTATAGTGGCAAGAGGGACAAAACCCTAGTGGTGGGTATCAACCCTTGTGAGATGAGTAGGGTGCATTGCATTTGGGTGGTGGTTTGGCCAACTCTCTTATGTGAACCATGTTAATTTCAAATCTTGGGGATGGATCTAAGAGTTGTGGGGGTGGAGATTTTAAGTCGTTGAGTAGGTAATGAGGGAAGAATCTATGGAAATTGGTGTGAAGGTGAAATGGGGTCCTCATCAAGAAGATCATCATCGTCAAAGTTTTCTTCAGGAGGACATAACTAGACAAGAGTGGCTTTCAAATCCTTATAGTTCTCTACATCGTGTCCTGGCACACGATGGTAGGCACAAATTTTGGTTTCGTCAAACCCTTTTGGTTTGGGTTTGAGTGGGTCGTAAGGTCTAAGAGGTGGTAATGTGATGAAAAAGTTTCGAGGAGGTTGGTTAGGATTTTAGCGTAGGACCATGTTAATGGATCACAATGGGAGGTGAATGTGGGTTTGGGTATGTGCGGTTGACTATGTAGGAAGAGTCTTTGCAAGAGGGGAGTGGGTTGGGCTACTAAGTTTGGTGTGTGGTGTGGTCTTAGGTGTTGGTCGTATCTACTTGGGTAGGGGCATGGTAGATGAACTGGAAATAGAATGTGTGGTTGGTTTAACTACCTTATTGGAGGGTAGTAAAGATTTTGGCTTTAGGTTACACCTTCTTGGGTAAAGGTGATATGGGCACATGAGATGTAGAGGAAAATGGATGGTGGAAGAGGTGGGTTACCCATGGGGGTAACCGAGGTGTTGTGGAGGTAGGTGGTGTAGGTTGGGTAGGAGGCGTGAGTGAAAGAGAAGGAAGTGTTGTGGGTAGTGAAGAAGTTATTGATGGTATTGGAGGTATGGGTGGTAAAAATGTTACAGGTGAGGGTGGAGGTTGTGTGGGGTGCTTGGGTATATTAGAGGTCTGTGATGGGGAAATGGGTTTTGCATTCTTGGTTTACCAGTGGATGAGGGTTTCTTGGCTAGGGTTGAAGGGTGAGGTCCTAGGATGGATGGAAGGGGTGAAGGTGATAAGGGTGTGGTTGGTGAGGTTGGGGTATGAGATCTAGGAGATTGGATCTTGTTTAGGGGTCGGGTTAAGTTTGGTGTTAGTTTTGGAAGACGTAGCTAAATCTAATTTGATGGGTGGATGAGTAAGGCTAGCTTGTTGGTATGACCCCTAAAGTAGTGATAGGTTTAGGCAAGGAAGATGATGTAGGTGTGGGTTTGGGTGTAGATGCATGTTGGGTTATGGGTAGAGGTGTGAGTTGAGCCATGGGTGGTGTCATGGGAGATTTTGTGATAGTTGTGGTTGTGTTTGGTTTGGTTGGCCAAAACACTTTTGGATAGATAGTGGAGGTGTTAGTGAGTGAAAACTACATTTGTGTTGAAATAGGAAGTAGAAGACACCCCAAAGTAAGGCTCTATCGACATAGTCTAGGTGATTGGCCAAGTGTGAGAATGGTACTTGTTGTAAGTGGAGCCGACGTGGACCGAGTGGCAATCCCTGTAAAATGTGTTTGAGATACCGGGAAATGGCTAGCCTTGGACTCTGTGGGTAAGAGAGTCGAAAGCAGATCAATGGGATCTTGAAGGTCTGATGGTGAATGGTCATCTACAGGTGGTGGTACTTCTATAGTATCCTCCATGGGTAGAGGAGAGGATGGGCCAACCAAAGTGGGCTCTCCTTGCGTTGGTGTAGGTGGTGAACCTGCATCTTCTATGAGTAGGAGAGTGACAACTGCTTGGAATTTTGAGGGGTCGAAGGTGGTGTGCTGATTATAGGCTCTTTCACGGTGAATGAGAAGATGAAGGGGATTCCTTTGTGGGTAGAGGAGTAGATGAAATAGGTTTAGTGTAGGTATGGGAGCATGTGCTAAGATTTCATCTATGGAAGGAATATGAGGCAATTGGGAAGCTACTGGTGCATCATTGAAAATAGTGTGGACCTCACAGATAGTGTTATCATTGTTTGAGGTATCACCCCCTTGGTTGGAAGATGGGGCATGATTAGGGAATGACTTCTTGAAGATGTGTAGGCTTTGGTTAGTGGGTGCATTTGGGCTATCCAAGACTAAGTCTCCGTTGTCTATCATTTCTTGAATGATATTTTTGAAGGTAATGTAGTTATTTTCATTGTGACCTTTGACCCGATGATAGTTACAAAATTCATGTTCCTTATACCACGCAGGCATGGGTCACTGGAGGTGAAAACAGTATGTGGTTTTATGGGTGGAAGGGTAATGACACCTACCTTAACAAGATTTTCCAAAATGGAGGAGTAAGATTCTCTAGGGAAGTGTACTTTCATTGTTCTCGTCTGAACTGGAAAGCTTGGATAGGAGAAAGATTAGAAGGGGTTTGGATGGGTTTGATTGATGAGGGGACCAGCTTTGAGAACTATGACATTAGCAGACCCTTTGGGCTTTGAATAGTTGTTTTGAGGTTTTGAAGATGAAGAAGTATCATTTGATTTGAACGTGATGTTCTTATTATGAAGTTGAATCTTCTTCTCTTGATAGCATGAATTTCCAATTTCCATGCCATGGTGAATGCCTCATGAAAGTGTGAAAATGTTTACACCTATAGGGTTGGTGAGATGTGTCTAGCACATGCCTAAGTAAATAGTTCTATAAGCTGGTTTGAGGCAATTGGAATGTGAGCTGGTTTATGAGGCTTTACCAATGAGCAACAAAGTCAGTGATAGACTCATCATCATATTGTTGTGTGGAATAGAGATCAGTCATGGTAACCTTCTTAACAATGTTGATGGAGAAGTGATCTAGGAAGGCTTGGGCTACTTGATTGAATGAGTAAATGGAGTGTCTTGGTAGTCCACTATACCGGTCCAATGCAAGTCCATGTCAAGGACATTGGAAAAGTCCTCAAAAGTAAAGTGTCATCGTGGGAAATCAGGTAACACCCATGTTTAAAGGACCACAAATGTTGTTGTGGATCTTCTTTGCTATTAAAGCGGTTGAATTTTGGCATCTCCCAATGTATGGGGTATGGTCGAATGGGAATGGATGGGTGAATAGGCTCATTACAAATTTCATCATAGGTGAGGGAATTGCGTGAGCCGAAAACCGATGCTTCTAGTGTTTGCATCTTTTCCATCATCAACTTGATGAGGTCATTGGTAGGTTGTGATGGGGGACACCTCTATGGTATAAGGAGGTAGATATTGAACCTGATAGGGAGGTTGAGAATAAGGAACCAACATGGAAGGCACATATCTAGAATGGGTGACAGAGATGAGATAGGGGGTTGTTGATAGTAGGTGTATGTAGGTGGGATGGTTGTCATGACTCTAGTAGTAGCGATTAGGGGTAATGTTTTGGGATGGAGAGGATGAGATTTTGGAATGGAGTAGGGGTCACCGACACCATGGGTGGTTGTGTTGTAATGGGTATTTGTGAGACAATGGGTGTGGATTGTGCTATGGTCTGGGTGGTGGATGAGGGGACAACAAATACGAAAGTGTGAGGGAAACTGCTGATGTGAGTGGTCATGATGGGTATGGGTCCTAGTGGAAAACTATCGGGGTGAAGTAGGTGAGGGTAATGTAGTAACAGGAACAAGGGTAAGGGGGAGATGATATAGGCATGTCATATATCAATTGACCGGAGGAGTCTCGGGTGGAAGAGTGGGAAAGGTAGAACTGTAAGGCCATGGGATTATGATCAAGGAGTCATGCAAACTCCTCATTTGCCGAAGTAATGGTGGTAGGTAAGGTTGGATCCATGGGTGATAGGATGGAAGGTGGTGAAGGACTAGGTGGGAGTGGTTGATGACTAGTGTGGAATATGAGGTGTTAGTCTGGCTGCGAGTTAGCACCATGTGAACAAGTGCTGACCTGGTAAGACTGTATTCTGTAGATGACATAGAAAATAGTAAAAATAGAGAATAATGGAGGTCGGGAGGTGAATCTAGTCAATGTCTAGATTTTGAAAAATTAAACACAAGAAAATGATGACGGTCAAAGGTTGACTTGATCGGTGATGGTTCTAGGAAAACCGATGATGGTCAGGATGACTGGTGATGGTTAGGACAACACCGATGATGGTTTCTGAAACCGATACCGGTCACTGTGGAAGAAACTAGTCTCAAAAAAATGAAGTGGGAATGTTGGATTTGTATTGGTGAAACTATGTATGATAGAAAATATCAATAAGGGAGAAATATGATGATGCCCTGAGGGCTGGAAATAGAACAGAAGTAGTAATGAAAGTTGTTCTAGGTAAAGTAACTAGAAAGCTAGAAGCTGACACTAGTTAGGGTTTAACCGATGATGGTCAGATGTGTGAACTGGTGATGGTCATTGGACCGACGTCGGTGACTGTGAAATTAGAAAGAAATAAAGAAAATTATTTTGTGAATTAAATTAAGTGAAGAATCAAACCTAGAAGCCTAAGAATGAGAAGATGAGGCCCTAACACACTCATACAAAGTCATAATACTCCAACTATGATGGTGGAGTGTGTAAGGAAGAAGAAAAATGGGGATTCGTAGTCTCACACCTCAAAACACAAGCCAAGAAGAATGCTAAGAAAAAGTGCGATCCTAACAGTGATTTTCTTATGTTTGTTTAGCTTATGCTATTTAGGACTGACTGTGTGTATTTAGAAATAATTTTTGGTTGGGAAGGCATCCTACAAAGAAGGATATCTAAAAGGAGAGGTTTCAGGTATGTTATGGGGGGGCGGGCCTCTCTCGAGATGATGACTACATAGAGGCAACGAGATGGGGAGTACTACAATCCAATCAGATTGTGTGATCACTAACAGATGTTCCCAAGTAAGATGTTGTTTAAGAAAGATGTGTATATTTGATTTTGTGAAAGTTTGGTAAGAAGAGAGAGAGAGAGAGAGAGAGAAAATGTGATTTCTACGATTCTTTGTGTCAACCATCAGCTAGGCATGACTTCCTAGCATATAGGTTGCCCTTATTTTTAATGTGAGCTAATAATGCAACAAATCAGAATGTAATGCAAGTGTTTTAAACCCAAATCGAAGTGTGATATTTGATGTAGCAAGAGATGAACAGGAAGAGGGATGCTCTTTCACTAATGCAATGCAAAAGAAAGGAAGATGTGTTCTTTTTAAAGCACCAAAAACATGATTGTTTTTAGACAATAGAAAGAAGGAGAATGATTCCAAGGAAGAAAAATTAATGTGAAAGCTTTTCTAAGGGAAAAAACACAAATTTCACCTAGGAATGAATAAATGAAAAATAACCCTGATGGGTCCCACCGAGCATGCCAAAATGTTTCACCATTTTCTTTACCTTTTGAAATGATGAAACAGATAAGGGTAAGGGCCAAGGAGGAATACCTATTAAATGTTGGTTGGTTGATGGTTGTTGTGCACGTTTTGACTTCTTGATCCATAGCTGAATGTGAGAGATTCCTTTTGGCTAGGAGGAACTACCTGTAATAGAAAACAAGACCACAAAAATATAGTTAAATGATATATGACAGTGGACTACCTAGCGTATGCTAGTTTTGGAAGTGTGATACTTCTAGATGGCTTATCAATCCACTATTTAAAACAAGTTAATGTGAGAAATAAACAAGGTCCTATTATAGTTGATATGATTTAGGTATCTCATTCAAATACAATAAGAAAATCCAATCACAACAGGCTAGGCTATAGTTGGATCTGAGAGGTGAGGGGTCTATCAAGGTTTTGGGACTGGTCAGGGTCAGATTCTGGGTTATTTAGGTCAACTGGTAGGGTGGTTGTTGGGTCTATTCTTGGTCAAGGTGTAAAAACATAGAGACCAATGTCAAGCTGAATGTGATCGATGCTAGTTTAGGTAGAACGATGATGGTTATGGGTAACCGGCGTCGGTATGGTCGGGGTGAAAGAAACTCAAAATAGGTTAAATGGTAGGGGTGATCTGAGGTCGAATAAAGTTTGGGTGAGTGAATGGGGGTCTATGGAGATCTTAGGTATGCTCAAAAGTATACAATAGGTGAGAATAGGTGATTTGGTGATGTGGGTGAAGGGATCTTTGGGTTTACAAGCAAGTGGGTGATGAAGCAATAAACATGCAAAGAATAGATTAATAATAGGAGTAATAAAGATTACTAACTGAAATAAACTATACTGATTAGGGCCATACTTACTTGTGTTAAGGATATGATGGCTAAGTGGTGGAGGTGGTTGATCGGAGAATACGTGTATGGTCCTATAGTGGTGCTTTCTCGGAGTGCTCCCGTGAATACAATGGCTCTCTGATTGATGCTGGTGATGGCTCTGGATGGATGGATGTGTAAAAGGATGCTTATTTTTCTTGCATGCAGCTCTAGTCTCCTTCCTTTACTTAGAAAAATGTGTCAACCTCAAAATAAGGTTACCAAAAGGGAATAAAAGGTGACCAACGATGGTTCAGGTTGACCGGCATTGGTTCAGGGGTGACCAGCGTCGGTTAGGGTGGGATTCCCTAGGTTTACTAAAAATGGGAGATCATGGAAATGATTTCCACTCAGATCTCTCTATTCATCCGGGAAAGAGCGGGAGTTACCTTTTCTTATGCGGGAATGTGGTTAGAGGGATGTAGGCTTTGATTTTTAGGGTTTAGTTAGGTCTTAGTTAGTTATGGCAACATACTAAGAATAGACTTAGGGTGAGGTGGCTAGGTGAGGTGTATAGGTGAGGTGGTGGTGTGAGGTGGTGGTAGTGGGAATTATCTTAATTAGGATAATTAAATGGCATCCAAGTAGATCGAGGAAATTTTATTCTTCAAGGGCGCAAGCACTAAAAACTCCAAGTCCCAGTGAAATTTTCCCTTGTATAGTAATGGATGCATCTTTTAAAACTCTTATAGGAGTGGCCTTAGTTTGATTAGCCATAAATAATACATTAGAAGATGGCTAAAATGTAGGTCTCCCCATTGGTACCCATGCATCTAAAGTAAGCACATTTACTTTTACGTCTGTGTCAATCAATATATTACTCAAGAGCCATTTGTTGACAATAGCATTTAGAGTGATCTCCTTATCATAATCTAAGCTATGGGAGGGAATATTTACATGCAGGATCTCGATGCCCATTCTTAGTATTCATGTGTGGAGTGTTTCCTTCATCTAACTCCCAAGTAATGGAATAATATCCTCCTGGTGTAGCATTTTATATACCTCCTTCAAGTCATCAATATCTGACTAGATTGTCTTTGTTGCCTTCTTTAGTTCCATCTTCTCGTGATTTCTCCTTTCATGTATTTCCCGTGAAGGTCTCTCGAGTACCTCTATGGTCTCCTAATAAACCTCCTTCAAAGTGCGCAGGATCCAGGTATCTTGCATGAAAAACATCCTCATTGATGATGGTAGGCATCTATGGTAACACCTCTCTAGCACACACAACTTCAATGTGTGTAGTGATCTTTACAGGCAATACCTCCGGTTTCGGTTCCAACTTTGGCCTCCACTGATTTTCTATAGTGCATTGTATCCTAATCATCCATGTGCATTTTTCTCATGTTTATGTTTCTTGCTAAGAGGCTCTTACAAATTGGGGCATTCCTCATAGCTATGATTCTTCCCACATAAAGAACATGTAATATTCTAAGGAAATTTTCTCCTGTAGTGGTGGATGATCTACATGTAAAGCATGTTCCATAAGGGAATTTACCTCGCCCACCACCATGGCCTTAAAATGACATGTATCTCAACCTCTAGGCATCCTTATTAGCACCTCTCATTTAGATCATAATGTGCTTGATTGTGATTGTGATGGAAACCCCTCTCTCAAATCAGAGTGATGGGACTAAATGATGTCTTAGGCAAATGAGAGAAACCTCTCCAAGTGTGGGACTTGTGAAAATGAGAGAGGAATCTCCAGATTAGAGGCTGGTTCCTCAAACTCCTCTCGATTTAGATCTATATTTTGCACAACTAAAGAGGTTCGAGATCCTAATCCTACCCTAAATTACAAGGAGACAGGGGATAGAAATGCAAAAATTGAAACTAACTAATGATGGTGATGCACCAAAGGAGTGGTGAAATATTTTTGCCATGTAAATAGACACAAATTCATGAAATGCAACAAGGGAAAACATACACAAGCTGATAGATGCAATTAGAGGTCTTAAAATGAAGTAAAACAATACAAACAGAGGACTGAAAGCATTCACAGAGTTTGCACTGTCATTTCCATGTAAAATCTCTTGCATTCCACCATCAAAGAGGTATAAACCTACTAAAATACTTGAAAAAGGCCTGATTCTTACAAAATTCACTTGCTGGAGGTGAAAGAAGAAGTTTTCTATGCTAAAAAGTGTTCCCATGAAGAAATGAGCCAAATCTAGCTTTTACAGTACATGGGTCGAGCCCAGGAGAGAGAAAATGTGAAAAAACATGGGAGCCATTCCTCATTGACTAAAATGCATTAAAACAGCATGGGGGTCCTTACAAACCCATGCCCTGACATTTTTGACCATGCTGGAGAAGAATGCGACCCATTTTGTATTAAATTTGGTTGTTGAAATGTCATTTCTGGCCATGAACACGTACCAGAAGAATTTTTGAATTTTATCTCTCCAAAATGAACCAAAATTCAAAATTGACCATGGAATCATGTAGATAATTTCAACATCTTTCCAATGATATAAAGAACATGAAAATCTGAGCTCTGGATCAAAAGTTATGATCGTTTGAAGATTTAGGGCAAAAATGGGCCAAAAACGGATCGGCGGAAAAAATTTGAATTTTACCTCTTTTTTGTCTTTGGAAAATTTTTCAAAAAAATCCCACGCTCCGCTGGTCGGATGCCATGTGTCGGGCTCTGATTCACCACTGGAATTCTCTCTCCTTCTTCCTCCACGGGTTTTCCTTTGAAAATTTTGACTTTTTATACTTTGGGAAAAAATTCCCATTTTCCTCCGCACTCCGCCCGGCCGGGACACGTGTCGGCTTTTGAATGGCGAGGGGCGGGCTCTTCCTTCGCTCTTTGAATTTTTGGCGAAAATTTTCCAAATTTTTGTTTTCCACCCGAGCTCCGACTCCCCAGCCACCTAGGACACGTGTCCTATTTCTATTCGCCGCGGGCCCTCTGCTTCCATTTTTTCCCTTTGAAAATTACACCGAACACTTAGCAACTTTTTCTCCTTTCTCCCCCCACACCATGAGCTCCCTAGGACCTTCTGCCACCTATCACATTCTCATTGGCTTGGGCCAATCCTCCAACATTTCCCCTTAAAAACTCGGCCAAAACACTTAGCCGATTTTTGATTTCCTCCCCGCCGCTTCGGTTGATGAAGACACGTGGCTCACTATCATTGGGATGCGGGCTGCACGGGCTAATTTTTCATTTGAAACCTTTGTCAAAAACTTGGAAAATTTTCAAGTTTACCCCCGATGCCCGCGACCCTCCTCGGCCACGTGGTGAGTTCCTATTGGCTCGGGCCAAATTTCAAAAAATTTTCCTGTGGAAATAACTTAGCAAAATTTTCATTGTGCCTCCCCTTGTGACACGTGTCACGTTGTGATTGGTCCGCGGGCCGTGGAAAAATTTTCTATTTTGAACCTTGACCAAAACTTGGAAAATTTTCCAAGTTCACCTCCGACCTCGAACTCCTCTGCCACGTGGCAGCTTCTTATTGGCTGCGGGCCTCTATGGGAAAATTTCCCACAAAAACTCCGCCGAGCCATAACTTGAGAAATATGAGGAGTTAGGAGGCAAACTTTACCTTTCTGGAAATCTGAGAGAGATCTCTATCTGATGGTGCCATTTCCAAAAGGATTTGAGTGCCTAAAAATAAAAAAATGAAGACTGAGGCACAAGAGAGGTAGGAACACAAGGAGTTAGCCACAAAAAATGAGTAAGGGGCACATTTTGGATAACAATTTTGGCGACTCAGAGGGGTCATCTGCCTACTAGATGAAAATACCAGTTGCCTGAAGCAGTCCATTGGGCATGGAGCCATCAAATTTTTGTTTGGAACCCCAACTGACTTAGAATGTTACAAGGAGGAAGATGGAATATCACCTGATGGAAGCAAGGACTGCAAAACATCTCCATGGACAGCAAGCTGTGCCAAAGCACTTAGGGAAAGCAAAACTAACCTACAACAAAACAATGTGCAAAGCACTTGGAGGAATGAAAATCTAATCTAATATTTACAAGGTGGAGAATTTCCCTCTAGAAGCAATGCTTGAGATAGATTCCATTGATTTGGAATCTACTGACGGTTCTTCACCATCCAATGAGGCCAATTGGAAAGCATTGTTGTTCTTGCACTTCGTGACCATGTATGGGCCACTCCAAATGGCATCAAATTTTGAATGCCTTCCCGGTTTTTCTCTATCCACATCCCATTTCAACACTAGATCTCCAACTTGAAAAGATCTATCCTTGGCCTTCCTATCAAAGGTCTTCTTGATCAAAGCTTGATCCTTCTCCATTGCTTGGGATGCCTGATTTCTGATCTCTTGTAGCTCCATCAACTCTGCATATCTCACCTCCATGGGCCCAAACTCTAGCAACTCTAACTGCTTCATGAGTTCCAATGTTGGCAACTCAAGTGACATGGGCAAGATTTCCTCTCTTCCATAAACAAGCTTGAATGGAGAGTTACCTGTGGATCTCTTGGGGGTTATCCTATCAGCCCATAAGGCTGATTTCAGTTTGGTATGCCAAGACCTCTGATTCTCATCAAGAGTCCTCCTAATGATCCTCAACAAGTTCTTGTTTGTAGACTCGGCCTGGCCATTACCTTGAGGGTAATAGTTTGATGAAGTGCTTAGGTAGATCCCGTTCTTGACAGCCCACTCAGTCACCTTGGATCCAATGAATGCCAATGCATTATCTAAGATTATTGTAGCAGGTATACCAAATCTGGTTGTTATCTCCTCATAAAAGTCTAAGATGTTGGACTCATTTGCTTCTTTGAGTGCTACTGCTTTAGTCCACTTGGTGAAGTAGTCCATGGCTGTCAAAATCCATTTGTGCCCTTGACTTGAATTGGGATTAATGACTCCAATGAAGTCCAAACCCCATTGCATGAATGGCTGGTCAACTGAGATTGGATGCAATGGAAGGGCAGCAAGTCTTTCTTTTCCTGTGAAGAATGCACAATTCTTACACCTCTTGATCCATGCATAGCAATCACTGAAAATTTTAGGCCAATAATAACCAGCCTTCATGATTTTTAGAGTTGTCACTCTCGGTGCAAAATGACCACCAGCTGGTCCACCATGGAACTCTTCCAATACCCTATGAATCTGATTTGTGCTAATGCATCTCAGCAGCACTCCATTCACATCTTTCTTGAACAAAACTCCATCAACAATGGCATATGAGATAGCCTGCAATCTGAAGTGTCTTCTTTGGGTCTTGTTCATCTCGGAGGGCATAGGCCTGTGCTTAGGAAGTGTATAATACCTTGGGTCCAGCAAGGAGTGGGGGCAGCATTGTTTTCTTCTTGAGTGTTGCCTTGCACATGGCTGTCTTGAACTATCAAAACAGCCTCTTCTTCATTGCATGCTTCCTTTTGCTTCCCCAAAACCAGCTGCTCACACAATCCTTTTCCTCTTACCAGCTTGGTGATCTTGATCTCAATGTCATACTCCATGACATGGGTGATCCAACCTACCCTTTTCTCATTCAAATCCTTGTTGAGGAGGAAGTCTTTAACCCCAGCATGTGAGACCAGCAACTGGACCTTGTTGTTTGAGACTAAATGCTTGAATTTCTTCAAGCTTCTGATTACTGCCAGCACATGCTTCTCAATAAAAGAATACTTCACCTCATAGTCATCTAGGCTCTGGCTGAAGAAAGTAATTGGCTGCTCATCATTGTCCTTGTTCTACTGTACCAAAATGGCAGAAATAGTGTCATTACCTCCAAATGCATAGAGGATGAAATCCTTGGAGAAGTCGGGTTGATGAGAGTTGGTGCTTGAGAGATGGCTTCTTTGATTGCTTCAAAACTCTCCTTGCCTTCTGCTGTCCACTTGAAAGCCATGCCTTTCTTTAACATTTTGGTGATGGGCCTGACAAGGGCTGTAAAATCAGGACAAACCTCAAACAAAGTTTATTCTCCCAAGAAACTTTGAAGGGCCTTCTTGTGGCTTAGCAATGGTAGTGCTCTTGCTTGACCCTCTCTGGATCAATTGCTAATCCTTCTTTGGAGACAATATGGCCAAGGAGCTTTCCTTCATGTGCTTTAGGAAGATACACTTCTTAGGATTCAAAGACACTCCAAATCTCTCCTACACCTCGTGAAGACTTGTCTCAAATGAGAGAGGTGGTCTGCTGCATTTTTGGAAAAAACAATGATATCATCAAGGTAAATCAGCACCACGTTGTTAATCAAACCTTTGAACACCATGTCCATTGCTCTTTGGAAGGTAGCACCAGCGTTGGACAACCCAAATGGCATTTTCTGTATGCATAAGTTCCCCATTTGGTTGTGAAGGTTGTCTTGAACTGGTCTTCTTCCTTCACCATAATCTGATTGTAGCCTGAGTAGCCATCAAGTAGTGAAAACCTCTCGGAGCCAGCCACAACTTGCAAGATTTGCTCCATGGAAGGGAGTGGGTAATGGTCCTTGAGAGATGCTCTATTCAAGTCTCTGAAGTCAACACACAATCTGATCTCTCCACTCTTCTTTCTGACTGGAACCAAGTTGGCAACCTAACTAGAATGCTTGATTGGGAATATGATCCTTGACTCAATCAGCTTGTCAATTCTTTCCTCATGAGAGGCTCCATGTGTGGATTGGTGGTCTTTGTTTTTACTGACGGGCTTAGTATTTGGATCCAATTCAATGGTATCTTTGAGCTAAGTTGGGATTGAAACCTTTCAAGTCTTCATAGCTCCAAGCAAACACATCGGGAACTCTTGACAATTTGTATGAACTCATACCTTTCTTGTTCAGTTGTCATCTTTCCAATTTGTAATGGTTTGTTCTCTTCCACCAAGATGGATATTGAATCTTCTCTCTTGACCTGAATGTTTGCTTTCTCCTTCCTAAACTGATCATTGGGATTAAAAATGGACTCCAAAGTGATAAGTCCCTTGGGTAGCTTGTTAGTTCTCAGTTGTACCACTTGGTCACCATACTGTTGTTCCAATTTTTCTTGATTCTTAGTTGAGAACTCAGCTTCTTCTTGCAAGAAATGGATGATTTTTGGTCATTCTCAAACACTTGCCAACTGACATTGTTATCCGGCACTGAAGGCCTCACAATCATGTGGATGTTTGGTTGTACCTTGTCTTGTTGAATGCTTTCCACAATGTCAAAGGCTGCCCCTACTGCTGCAAGCCTGTCAGCAGCTTGATTCTCCTTCCTAGGAATAGATTTGATGCCAAAACCCTCAAAGTCTTCCATGAGATCCCACACCCTATTCTTGTAGCACTTGAGTAGATCATTCTTGGCAGCATGTTGTCCCTTGACCTGATTTACAATCAATTCACTGTCACCAAAGACTTGCAAGTTCTTTATTTTCTTTTTGATTGCCCAATGCATCCCTTGCACCAAGGCTTCATATTCAGCAGTGTTATTAGAGCATGCAAACTGAAACCTAAAATCTGAATAGTACCTTACTCCTTGAGGTGAAACAAGCATAGCTCCACCTCTTACACCTTTTCTACTCCTTGATCCATAAAAAAATAGCTGCCATACCTCATTCTCATCCTTGTGGTTTGGTTTGGTGATGCTAGGAATGGGCTGATTTTCTTCATGTATGCAATAGACCCCTAGCTCAGATTCTTCTACTTCTTGATAAGGATCAAAAGCATGTACTTTATTTGCCCATTCATCAAGAGTTAGATCCAGGATGATTCCAAACTTTGTGTCAGCTTCATCCGTGCTTGGGTGATCTTCTTGATCAAATGCTGAATAATTGGCATTGATCTGACTTGGAGTGTAAGGCTCAATGTGAAAGTTTGCAATAGGTTCAGACCTGATTGTAGCTTTGGTTCCATACCTTGTTCTGAACAACATGTGTGACCAATCAGTAGACAAATATCCTCCAATCTTGGTTGTGAAGTCCCTTGACAAGCATAGGGAAAAGAGTGGTGGAAGGTCTATAACTGATACATCTTGTAAAACAACAACATTTGGACATGCATGCAAGAGGTAAGACTCAAGTTTCTAATCACTCCAACTATTTTTACTGTTGTCCCATCTATCTGCACTACCCCTTTGGATATGGTTTCATATTGGAGCCCTAGCTGATCAGCTATTTGTTTAGGCATCACTGAGCTACTTGCCCCGGAATCTATCATGCAATTATGCACTAGCTGATTTCCAATGATTAACGAAACATAGAAAGGAGGGGGCTTCAACATTTTACCTTGCTGTCCTCCATGATTCCCTTCGGGCTAGGCAGCATTTGTGAGCACTTTCTCTTGCACCGAACTTGCTTTGATTCGAAGTTGGCCAGTCCTTCATGGCAGCTTGTAGCAAATCTCTTTGGCCTAGGATAGATAGGGATTCCCACATTGATATATTCACATTTGTCTTCTTCATCTGATCAATGATACTGAATGGTGATGAAGGATCTCTTTGTTATCCCTTGGTTGGCACATTCACTCCTTGCATGTGGGCAGCAACAACTGGTATTTGAGTTGGCCTAGGAGCTGTTCTTGGCTGCCCTTGTGCATTTGAAATTGGATTCTGCTTGCCAACCATTTGTGGAGCCATGGAAGGTTGTGGATTGGTGGGAGCCAATGGTTGTTCCTCTCCTAAATTCCTTCTTTTTGACCTTGTGTTGGCTGCCACACCTTGAGAGACCATTTGATTCATGCCACAAAAATCCTCTGCTTGCCAATTTACCAATGTGGTGTCATTTGGGGCTGATTGTTGTTGGAATGTTTCTTGTTGTTGGTTGTTTCCTTGACTGCCCTCACCCTCCACACCGGTAGTTGTCACCATTAATGCTTGATTCAAAGCACCATTGAAGCACATGGATTGGTTATGAGGTTCATTGCATGGAAAGCACCAATCATACTCCTGAGCAATGTTGTTTTGTGTTGGCACTAATGCCTTAGAGGTAGATATGGCATTTGGATTATAGGGCTGAAATGGTCTATTGGCAGGAGGCCTTGTTTGATTTATATTTGCAGCTGGATTAGGAGGTCTTTGTGGTTGGTATGGCTGCCTGTTGGGCTGAGCTTGGGGCTGGTAAGAAGGTCTAAAACCTTGGGCTTGTTGCCTCTTGAGAGTGACCAGCTCATTGCCTAGGTTTTGCAATTGCTTCATGACTTCTTGAAGCTCATTTGGGGCACTTGGAGATGAAGTAGAAGCTTCATTTGAACTCTGATTTCTAGGAGTGGGAGAAGGAGCCAAATTAGGTGCTTGATTGGTGTTTGGACTCTCTAAACTTGGAAACAATGGCATGGGAGGTCTAGGGGCTAGTTTGCCAGCTTGGATCAAACAATTTTCAGCCCTAATGGCAATGTTATAAGCCATAGGGATATTTATGCCTCCCATGGACTGAATCAACATAGAAATATCAGAATTTAGAGCTTTGAGATAGTAGAGAAAAGCACCTTCTACTTTGTTGGTCTTGATTTGCCTTGCTGGAATTCTCTCCCAAGTCTTTTGAAATCTGAAGTTGAAATCAGTCAGCTGCTCATTGGGAGCTCTCTTGATGGTTGTCATCTGCTCCAAAAGAGACAAGTTGTCTCCCTTCTCTCCAAATTGCTCATGAAGTGCTATACATAGCTGATTCCAATTTGTGATAGAACCAGCTCCAAGGCTTCTAAACCATTGCAATGCTTTCCCCTTGAATGAAGATGCCAGTAATTTGATAACCACTTGCATCTCATTGATTTCATGAATTGCACAAAGATTGGCAATGTCTTTAACATGATCACCTAGAGTAGTTTGATTTTCTCCGGTGAAGTAGGGAATGTTCTTCAAGGCTGCAATTGGAATTGGATGTTGTGCATTGAGGGCAAGTGGGCTACTTCCTGTGAAGTTGACATAGGGGTTGTTTTGTGCCATTCTAATTGGTCTTAAAACCCTTGTTGACTGAATGAAAGGCCTACCAGGTGGAGGAGTTGAGAGAGTTTTGTTTGGTGGAGATGGAGACCTTTGAATCCTTCTTCCTCTTTGCCTTCTTCTTGGAGATAACTGCAGGTATTCAAACAACACTTCTTCTTCTCCAACTCTTGACCTTGTGGTGATTCTTCTCATGAGTTTTCGGGCTGCCTCTGCTGAAACCAGTTGATTCTTCCCCTTGGAGTCACCAGATATGCAAATTATAGCTCTTTTCAAGCAAGAAAATTACAGCAGATGCACATCAACTTTGCTGTAATAAAAATGAGACCTCTAAGGTCCCACCGGGCATGCCAAAACTGTTGTTGCAAATCAGCAGCACCCCTGGATGCAAATCAAGGTTCTAAATGATGTCTTAGGCATCCAGTGTGATTGCACAACATGGAAACCTCTCTCCAAGTGTGGGACTTGTGAAAATGAGAGAGGAATCTCTAGATTAGAGGTTGGTTCCTCAAACTCCTCTGATTTAGATCTATATTTTGCACAACTACAGAGGTTCAGATCCTAATCCTACCCTAAATTGCAAGGAGACAGGGATAGAAATGCAAAAATTGAAACTAACTAATGATGGTGATGCACCAAAGGAGTGGTGAAACATTTTTTGCCATGTAAATAGACACAAATTCATGAAATGCAACAAGGGAAAACATACACAAGCTGATAGATGTAATTAGAGGTCTTAAAATGAAGTAAAACAATACAAACAAAGAGGGTGAAAGCATTCACGAGTTTACCTTGTCATTTCCATGTAAAATCTCTTGCATTCCACCATCAAAGAGTATAAACCTACTACAATACTTGAAAAAGGCCTGATTCTTACAAAATTCACTTCTTTGGAGGTGAAAGAAGAAGTTTTCTATGCCAAAAAGTGTTCCCAAAAAAATGAGCCAAATCTGGCTTTTACAGTACATGGGTCGAGCCCAGGAGAGAGAAAACATGAAAAAACATGGGAGCCATTCCTCATTGACTACAAATGCATTAAAATAGCATGGGGGTCCTTACAAACCCATGCCCTGACATTTTTGACCATGCTGGAGAAGAATGCGACCCATTTTGTATTAAATTTGGTTGTTGAAATGTCATTTCTGGCCATGAACACATACCAGAAGAGTTTTTGAATTTTCTCTCTCCAAACTGAACCAAAATTCAAAATTGACCATGGAATCATGTAGATAATTTCAACATATTTCCAATTATATAAAGAACATGAAAATTTGAGCTCTGGATCAAAAGTTATGATCGTTTGAAGATTTAGGGCAAAAACGGGCCAAAAACGGATCGGCGGGAAAAAATTTCGAATTTTACCTCTTTTTTGTCTTTGGAAAAATTTTTCAAAAAAATCCCACACTCCACTGGTCGGATGCCATGTGTCGGGCTCTGATTCGCCACTAGAATTCTCTCTCCTTCTTCCTCCATGGGTTTTCCTTTGAAAATTTTGACTTTTTATACTTTGGGAAAAAATTCCCATTTTCCTCTACACTCCGCCTGGCCGGGACACGTGTCGGCTTTTGAATGGAGGACAGGGGGGAGGGCTCTTCCTTTTCTCTTTAAATTTTTGGATGAAACTTTGCCAAAAAAAAAAATTTCCACCTGAGCTCTGACTCCCCGGCCACCTAGGACACGTGTCCTATTTCTATTCGCCGCGGGCCCTCTGCTTCCATTTTTTCCCTTTGAAAATTACACCGAACACTTAGCAACTTTTTCTCCTTTCTCCCCCTGCGCCACGAGCTCCCCGAGACCTTCTACCACCTGTCACATTCTCATTGGCTCAGGCCAATCCTCCAACATTTCCCCTTAAAAACTCGGCCAAAACACTTAGCCGATTTTTGATTTCCTCCCCCGCCACTTCGGTTGATGAAGACACGTGGCTCACTATCATTGGATGCGGGCTGCGCGGGCCAATTTTTTCATTTGAAACCTTTGTCAAAAACTTGGCAAATTTCCAAGTTTACCCCCGACACCCGCGACCCTCCTTGGCCACGTGGCGAGTTCCTATTGGCTCGGGCCAAATTTCAAAAAAAATTCCTGTGGAAATAACTTAGCAAAATTTTCATTGTGCCTCCCCTTGTGACACGTGTCACGCTGTGATTGGTCCGCGGGCCCCGCGGGAAAAATTTTCTATTTTGAACCTTCGACCAAAACTTGGAAAATTTTCCAAGTTCACCTCCGACCTCCGAACTCCTCTGCCACGTGGCAGCTTCTTATTGGCTGCGGGCCTCCAATGGGAAAATTTCCCACAAAACTCCATGAGCCATAACTTGAGAAATATGAGGAGTTAGGAGGCAAACTTTACCTTTCTGGAAAGCTGAGAGAGAGCTCTATCTGATGGTGCCATTTCTAGAAGGATTTGAGTGCCTAAAAATCAAAAAATGAAGACTGAGGCACAAGAGAGGTAGGAACACAAGGAGTTAGCCACAAAAAATGAGCAGGGGGCACATTACGGATAACAACTCCTTTTGTCACACACCAATATCTATAGCATCATGGATATGACCAATCAACTTGCAGTATTTTGTATCGTGATTTGTGGACTAGAAAATATTACAATATTAGGATACATTCTTCCTTATCACACATTGTAATAATGGTCAACGCCGACATCATGGTTCGGTGACATATCTCGTAGTCTATGAATAATGAACATATTGTTCTGCGGGGACAACCATATTTGGTGTTCCCCTCCACTTCAAATTTTGTACACCAAATCCCAGTGCGTGTCTCATGTTCTAGATTCACTGATAGTTTCTCTAACTACTTTTCCATGGCTGAAATTTGTGCTTCCAAGAATGGGTTGAATCCAGTGTCTATACTCCCGACTGCCTCAGTGCGCATAGCTGCTTTAAGTGCTTCACATGGATGAGTGTATGTCTTATGTGATAGTGCCCTTCTAAAAGGTGTGATTATACCTCTAACAAACCATTGTGCATGTTGGATTGTGTGAATATCATAAGAAATCTTAGATAAAAGTGTTTTAAAATGGGAATCAAACTCTTGGACACTTTTAGTAGTAACTTATTTAATTTCCTTGAGCGCACTTATACTCTTCTCGCTAAAATTCGGGGATATAGAACTATTTAAGGAATGCATATTTGAACGTTCCATAATCTACACAAGTTTGATCGGGTTCAAAATTATTGTACCAATAAGCTTGTTTGCACATCCTTGTAATGTAATTACAAATTGAATTGCCTTGTGCTTAGAAGGCATTTTCCTTTTATGTGCCATAGTATTTCACACATGTGCATGTTCAAAGCAACATCTTCTATGCCCCTATACTCTATAAGATAAAGATACATCTTCATGTAAATATTATGGGGTTGGTGTAGACCCTACCTACCTAATCCAGAACCCCCTATGTTTCATCTACCTTTAGAACCACTAGATCCACCTAAACTAGAGCCACCTACACATCTTGATCCTCTACCCATAGCTGAAAATGGACTAGAAGATGTACTTCCTTGTGTCCCAATAGTAGTACTATACTGAACTCCTACATTTTGTGTGGTGCTACTAATCCTGTAAGTGAGCCCCAAAGTGTAGATGATGTACTTGAAAAGGTACCTCCAAACAACAATGAATATGTTTTCCTTCCATCGATGTACTTGTTAAGTGACTTAATCATGCTTCCCTACTTCCCAAATTAGCTTGTTGACTATTGGATGTACTAAGTACTAGAAAACCAAGTGCAAGGGCTAGGTTACTAGGTAGATTCAAATGTGCGCCTATGGCCCAAGTTGTCTTTGTTGGCACACTCCTGTGTGAGGCCAAGGATGGTTCCCTTTCATGCTTGCCCAAATGGGAGAGTTCTTGATGCTCTAGCTCCATGCCTTTTGCGTGAGCTCTAAATCCTTCATGAGACATATCTCTCCTCAACATCATCCACTCTACAATGTCACGATGCTTCTCTATCTCCCTCTCATACACCTCATTGTACTAAATATGACTTTCTTCTCTCTGCCTCTCTATCACTAGGTCCGCCATCTTTCACCAAACCTGCTCCTACTCACATGTGTGGTGGGGTTTAGCTAGCCATCGAATTTTCCTCTAAATTATGGGTTAAGATCAAGATCTTAATCACCAGTGGAATTCCTTGCAAGTAAGTTCCCCTAAGATACCATAAAAATTGGAACTCAACTACCTCTGGGAAAGAATAAGTGGAAATTGAGTATTTCAGGATATAGATGTTCAAAACACCACAGAACCAAGTATCCACATCACGTGTCCAAATCAAATCAATGTCATATAAGGACTGAAATTCTACCTGTGTCTAGATAAGTGTGTGATAACTCTAGTTTTTCTTAGATGCATAAGCAATTAGCCACTCATACACTTCAATCAGAAAAATAGCAAATAATCTCTCACACAGACAGTCCTACTGATTATTTTCTACCCATGCATGTGTGTAAAACTCAGATCCAGTGTTGAATATCCATGCGTACTCTTCTTATATATCTTTTATCCACTCCTCAACACTTGCTAGGGTCAACCAATATGTCTTCATCGTGAACCATCCACGAAAAACAACTCAAAAAAAGGTCCCAAAGATAACATAACCAATGATGTAGCCTAGAATTTACCATGATCAACCCAGGAGCATTGGTACATCACCCATCCTGAGTTGAGCACTCACCTAAAGTGTGAAAAGGTACCAGGCCCCTCCTTAGAGTTTCTTGTACATGATGTGAACATGATGAAGATGTAATGTATTCATATCCACAAACAACATAAATATTCCACAGAGCATATTCTAGATCTAGATCTAAAAGAATAATGAATTAAGTGATAGACATAATAAATTCAACCATGTAAGAACTAGTTTCAGTCATGTTTAACACCATTATTCACCCAACACACTCCATTATATTAAAACACAATAAAAACATAAGCTTCTTACAATAAGTAGTATCATAAGTTTATGCATGCATCAGATCTGACAACATAACTCCATAATAGCTCATACACAACACTACCAATCTACACAGATTACTACATATTTATAAGGGTGGGGACTTTCCTTCACCGCTTACGCATTTACAAAAATAGGTCACATGCTGAAAATAGTCATGCACGCTTACAATAGCATGCAAAAATGTAAGTGCACTAATAATATATCTCTTACGGTTAAATGGTAGAATTCTATTATTAATTTTATTTAGTGCATGGAACTTTAGTAGACACTCTTCCAAAAATAGCATTTGTGTGTCACGCAAGTCTTCATCCCTGTTGTGTTCTTTGTACGCTATCTCCAAAAATAGCCCGTAACCATGAAAATTGCTAAGTCCCAATTCAATCTGTATTTTAGGCGTGTTTCCTTCCCTATCCTTCCACACCTTCAAACATTCCTTTCTACCATGCACGAATATTTTGTGTGCCTTCTCCTTAGTTTCATACTTCATCTGCTCAACACATTTTTTCTTATTGGGATATAGACCGGAACAATTTCGAGTTTCCAGTGCGGGTGAGTGGATTATCACCGGGTAGATGTATACCACATTCTCAGGCCCGATACTTGGGAGGAGATTGACCCTAACGATAGTAGGGTCCATATTTGATATCATTCAGTGGGACACATACATGGGGGATGCAGCGGTCTCTTCTGGTTTGAAGAAGGGGATTAGGGTCTGATCCATTACCACTGCTCCTATTCCTATCATTCGCAGAGCCATCATGGGAATATTTTCCTCTTGATTGATCGGGGACAAGGGAGGTGGCACGTTCCTTTACTACTGGGCTCCTACTATTGCACATATTGAAGCACATGGTCATATCTATTCTGGGAGCAAATATACTAGGGACTACTTATCATGACCTATACAAGGTCATCAAGTTGTAGGGTTAGTCACTAAACCACCGCACATGGGTTATGAGTTGGTTTATGAGCACATCACCCCTTATGGAAGGGGAATATTAGTGTGTGATCCGGGAGCCTTCAATTCCACCCGGTAGATAGGGATGTCGAGTTCTCTACAAATGCTACATCAACTCGTGGCCTCTTTAACTATGACAGACATGATTTCTACACCCTATCAAGACATGGCGGGGTTATCGGGGCATGAGGTGATCACGGTGGTAGCTTTCTCTACCATAGGATAGTTAGTTGATAGGGTAGGGAGAATTTATATTCATCCATTTGATCGGGTTCCCTAGCATTTTTCCTCCCTTATGTATTTATGCTTCCTCCAAAGGGTACCAGTATATAGGACTATTTAGGAGGCTTAGAAGGTCCCTAGAGGGTACCCTAGCTGGATCATGGTTACTCCAAGTGTGCCCATTGTGGTTAGGCATGTTTTTCACACTTGACAGTAGATGGTGCTCCTCAAGCACCTTTACTCTTGATTACAGCCTCTCCCACTCATTGCAGAGAGCAATATGAGCCTATAGATGTAGAATCCAGTTCTAAGGAGTACACAAGAGATGATACTAAGGAGCATTTAGTTGGAGAGGAGATGGGGATGAGGGTTCAAATAGTGAGGTTGGTGAGAATCCCACATGGAGGAAAAGAAGAGTGATCTCAAGTGGCATGACACTCAAGATATACTGAGAGTGGCACATGAGGAGGTGAGTGTAGAGAGAGAGACCTTGGTCTCGGAGGCACCACTTCCTTGAGATGGAGAGGGAGATGATGAGTCTGTGATAGGAAAACATCTTGCCTCGGCTTTGGGAGGCCCCCTGTAGCCACCAGAAATAGCCATTGATCTGACCTAGATTCCTAGAGATCTAAGTTTGTTGACACTCTTCTATTGACGTTGTTAGTTGGAAATGTCAGTTGGTACTTCTTTTTCCTTTTTTTGGAATTTTCTAACTTTTTATTTCATATTCCTTTCTTGCTTACAAGTGATTACACAGAGTGGTGAGAGCTTATTCGATGGGTGTGTGTGGACACCTTGTTGATCCCCTCGGGGAAGACCCGAGTCGAGTTGACTAAGGATTCGGGCCACCGCTAGCATCCGATAGACATATGCGATGTGTTTTCACCTATCTACAAAGTAACGGAGGTGATGACCTCCCTTTGTACTCAGGTAGTTGGGTATGAGGCAACCGAGTGACTAATGAGGTGGAGTCACTCTCATAGCGATACCACGGCTAGTGGCCACCACCACGAGAACTCACACCACTTGGTTCATTCCAGTTGATGTCATATACGTAATAGGAGTCTTGGATGTAGTTGTTCACCATCTGAGGGATCCTAGAGGGATTGACATGCCATTTTTCCTTTTATTTCTTTGTCACGAAGTTATTGATAGTTATAAAAAAAAATTGTATATTCCAGATCATTGAGAGTTTTTTTACCATGCCTAGTGCGTGATGGCATTATATAAAAACTTGACTCACCATGATATATCCAGACTCTTATTTTTGGTTCAATAATTCTTTGTATCTGAGTTGACTTCCTCTTATCTCACTTTTCATGTGTACTGGATTTTAATTATAATTCCCACTTTTCTATTCTTTTCAGAATGTATGCAGTGGATGTGAATGATAACAGAATCATTTCTTTTTGTATTTTATAATATTGATATATGATAATGCAAACACATTGTAATGCTGAACTTTAGCTTCTTTAAACAACCTTTGGTACTTTGTATTGTAACATCAAAACTCAGTTATATGGTGATATGACAAGTGAATTAACATACCCCACTCCTAACCCCACGCAACCAGTAAGATGTGAGGGCTCAACACCAAGAGACAAAAAGGGCACAAGTTATGAAATTTTTTGAATGGTAATGATGAGAGAAAGAAAAGGTTTTGACAAAACCAAATTGGGACACTACAACCTCACTCTACTCAAGTTTTCTTCATAGTTTAGAATGTGAATTGATTTCTAGTTTATCTAGACTTGGGTCCGTAAATGGACACTTGGTTGAAAAAATCTAGTTTTGATGTTTTAAGCTCTTTTGGAATTTTTTATATCTAACTCATTTTGTTTTGACTTATGACTTCACAATATTTGGATGAACTATTTCTAACTTTCAAGTTTGTCAAAGAGACCCCCTACACCTTTCCCCATGCTACTAGTAGGAAGTATGGGCTTATCACCATGGAAAAGGCATAGGTGAGTAAGGGAATTTCTCTCCTTTCCCAACCTTACATCACTAGTAAGAGACGCAGACTCAACACCGAAGGTTGGTAGGGAAAATAAATGTGTAAAATAAATTTTCTGTGGATTTACATTTGACTTATTTATCTAGGAAAAATGTCTAGAATGTTCTTATTTCTAAAGAGATGTTTATGGGATAGATGCAACACCATGAAGCTTCTAGAACAAACTATAGGAAAAGACACCTAATCTAGAAAGAGACTATAAGTAGAACCAAGTATGCAAGCCTTTGTATGGTTACTATAAAAAATTTGTCTTATCTTGTTTGAATTGATGAAATGATTTGGAAATAATTGATGACACTGTGGAGATTTGTAGAGGTATGATTTGAATGTTTTGCCAATATTTTTAGAAGTTTTTAGGAATTGCTATAAGAATAAGTCCCTTGATCATAAATTTTACAAAATGAACTAGCAGATGAAAATGCAATGTAGATGTAGTAATGTACATATGAAAACATAAATGGATCATGTGGAATACCTACTCGAGGTGAAGAGAGTTCATAGATTCATTAAACTCCTCACCCTCTAGTGCATATAGGTAAAATGCCCCATTTTTGTAGTCTTCTATTACTCAATATGGACCCAAGAACCTAGGTCTGAATTTCCTCCCTTCTCTTGTCTTTTTGTCTATTTAGTTGTCAAGTATTAGAACCAAATCTCCCTCATATATTTCACGCTCATAGAATTTCTTGTTGTATTACCGAGCCATCCGGTCAACATAAACGCTATGTCATTTTTCAGCATTGATTCTAGCCTCATCAATCCTTTCTAGTAGAGAGAGTCACACTTCTTGAAAGCCTTCTTCTCTCAGAATTCCTTGCAACATATATCAAAGACTACGTATCTTGACTTCGAGTGGTAAAACCGCTCGCACCAACTAAAAAGGGTTGCCCTTGTCGGCATTCTTAATGATGTCTGATAGGCCCACAAGGCTGGAAAAAGCTTTAAATTCCAATCTCACTTGTTCTCCTTGATGGTCTTAAGGAGAATAGACTTCAATGTCTTATTCGTAGCCTCAACCTATCCATTTTCCTAAGGATAATAGAGAGAGGCCATGTGGTGACTTATTTTTAATTTTTCACATAGCTCATGCACTTTTTTATTTTTGAAGGATGTGTCATTATCCAAGATAATGACTTTTGGTACTACTGTACCTACAAATAATTTGGTTCATAATGAAATTTTTGATTCTTGATCCAAGCACAATGGTAAGAGGCATAGCTTCTACCCACTTTGTAAAGTACTCGTGGTCGTGATTATGAAGTTATGACCATCTTTTGATGAGGAAGAGAATTTCCCTATCAAATCCAAGCCCGTGTGTAAAAGGGCCATGGTTTTCAATTGGTTGTAGATCATGTGCTAGTATGTGGATATCATGGGATAACTCTTGACATTTATGGCCATTTACGCACAAATTATAACATGTCATGCTCTAGCGTGGGCCATAAATAGCCCATCTGATGTATTTTTTAAGTAGTGTTGTGGCCGCCGAAGTGACCTCCACATACTCTATTATGTGATTCATAAAGAATCTTTTTAGATTCTTCTTCATCCATGTATCTTAGCAATATGTTAACAAAGGCTCTACAATATAGCACCTACTCCAAGATGACATACTTAGTTGTTATTATATGCAACCATCTTCTTTATGCAAGGTTTCCCCTTCTGGATATGTATGGTCCACTATGAAATTAATGATATCAGTGTACCATGGACACGCAAAAATGGGAGGCTTAGTTTCAAAAAAATACACACACTCATCGGGAAATTCTAAATTTACTAGATCACCTCCATCCAACGGGTTATCAGCCAACTAGTCCGCAATGATTTGTCCTTTGATGGATTTCTAATTAACAAATGTTAACTCAAACTTTCCCATCAGAGTTATGAAGCATCCATCCTTCTTAGATAAGGATCCTTATGTGAGAAACGTCCACAGGTGATCTGATTTAACAATAACCCTTGTTTCTTGGTTTAGCATGTAATGTCTTAAGTGTTTTGTCACAAAGACTATAGCAAGGCATTCCTTCTCTTCTTGTGTATAACATGTCTCATAATCAATAAATGTACAAATAATGAAATAGATTGCATGCTCTCTTTTATCATCATCTTCTTGAGCCAACATGCAAGCTAATGAGACATCCATAGCTCATGAATACAGGATCAAGGGGCAATCTGACCTAGGCGGCATGAGTGTGGGAGGAGACAGTAAGAACCATTTAACCGAATCAAATTCCTCATTGCATTCTTCCATCCAATCAATGTTACAATCCTTTTTCAACAAATTATTGATTGGGTTAATAACAAAGGTCAAATTAGGGATAAACCTTTGGATTGCACCAAGTTTTCCAAGAAAATATGTGATGCAAACTCATTTAACAGGGAGTCATTTCCAGTACAACTTATATTTTGGTTGGGTATACATCAATCCCTCATGAAGATATGATGTATCCAAAAATATTTCCTCCTGTTACACCGAACATGCATTTTTCTAGATTCGATGTGACTTTGTATCCAATTAAACAAGAAAGGATGATACGAATCACCTGCGGGTGATCGCAAATTTTTCGGCCTCGGCCTTAAGGAAGGTCATCCATGTAGGATTCCACAATCTTGTGTATAAGATCATGAAATATATAATTAATCACCCGTTGGTACATGACACCCAGCGTTCTTAAGTGTGAATGGCATGACATCATAACGATAGGTTCCCAATGAGTTATGAATGTATTTTTGGCCTAATCCTCCTCGGATATTCTAATTTGATTGCACCTAAAAACCCATCCATGAGAGACAACTCAAAAATAGTTATTTTATTTATAATAACATTGATGGATGGTAATGGGAAATCATCTTTGGGACAAGCCTTGTTGATATCCCGAAATTCTATACAAATACATATCTTTTCATTTTTCTTGAGAACGGGGATAATATTAGACACCCACTATGAGTAGTCAACTGGCTTGATGAACCCTACTTGTAGGAGTTTCATCACTTATTCCTTTACCATGAGGACCTTCATGGGCCTTGACTTATGCTTAATTTTCTTGGCATTTTTCATGGTGACAAGGTTGTGAATTGCAATGTGTGATGTAATTCTTGTCATTTCCTTGTAGCTAAACATGAAAGCTCTTTGATGCTCCTTGAGGATACGGGTATGTATTTCAACTTCCTCAGGAGTTAAAGAGGATCCTATTTTCAATATTTTTGTTCCTCCTCATTCCCCATGTTTATATTGATCATTCCCTCGATTAAGGAGGTGTATCCTTCCTCAAACTCAAGAGAGGCCAAAGGTAACTCTAAATCCCCTATTCTCCTACCTCATAAATTTTGAGTTCCTTCCAAGGGAAGATTCTATCATGGGATTTCCAAAATAGGAAGAAGAGTGTGGAATTAGGGAAAGATCAACCTCGTGATGAGTAATATGTAATTCTGCAAGAGCGTTTAGATATCATAGAGTTTCTTTTTCAATTTCAACATAATCTAAAATGAGAGAATCGCTCTTAGTTTCTATGTATGTCAACATTGGATTTATCGGTGTTTTACGAGCCAAAGGTTTAGGATGAACCGTGACCATGAAGTTTGTATCTTCCAACTCATTGCTTGGAGTAAAGCGAGAAGTGAAATTTTATATTGAGTCTACGAGGAGGTTCTACTCTCATAGAATTACTTTAATTGATATGAATTCAAACCCCTTCATTATATTTAGCACTACTATTTTGTAGAGTTTTAAATACTAAGCTCTAATCTCATATACCTCAGATATTTGATTTGTAACAAGTTTTGAATTACCCAACACCCTAATATTAAGATCACCCATTCTTTTAGCTACAATGAGACTAAGTATAAGGGCTTCGTATTCATCCCTGTTATTTGTACATTCAAAGTTTAACTTGAAGGAAAAAGGTAGAATCCTTCCCTCGGGAGAGGTAAGAATTACACCTACCCTAGCACCAAAATGAAACTTTGCTCCATAAAAATGGAGATTCCAATAGTTACTTGGAAAAATGGATGTTGGATCATCCTTTGTATCCTCTTCTTTTACTTCAGTTACTTTAACCATACAAAATTCATCTGTTGGAAGAGAACCGAGTCTTAAGGTATGTCCCATACCCATAGAATTGAAAATAAGGATAGGTAAATCCCTCTCCAATATCTCAACAATATTTTTATGGTTCCCAATGACATTGTCTCTACGATGACGGTTTCATCATTGACTGTCGAAATTCCTTCGATCAAACCCGTGACTTCTAATTCCATTGTAGGAACTAGAATTTCCTCTGGAACTAAGCTTGTAGGTTTACTTAACTAATTTTTAGGAATATAAAACTCAAAGTGTATCCTTGGCCTCTTTTTCAAGTTAGCTAGATATATGTCAAAGGGTTTTGGATCACCTGCGCCACAAATACCTTTCCTAAATGTAGGAACCTAACTTCCTAAAACAAAGTGGAGGGAATTTCCTTCATGCGATGAATCCAAGGATGGAAAAGGATCATATTATAGTTGTTTTCTGACCTATAATATAAAACTTAGTTACAACCTTCTTAGGCCCAAGAGTGACTGGAAACACTATAGTTATGATCGATGTTTCTTTGAGGTTATCATAGCCTCTCAGCGTATTTCATGTTGAAGAGAAATTGGTCTCTCTGTAACCTAAATTTTGAAGGAAAGAGAAGGGGAGTATGTTAACCACTACCCCATCATCAATAATTACATGTTTTACATAGTTTTTAAATCGACTTGTAAGAACAACATTGTATCACCTCTACGAGCTATTTCAGCATCTATGGGCATCTTGCTAATGTCAAATACAAATCCAACATCTCTTTCAGGCTTCCTTGGAGGATAGACATCAAAGTTCATGTGGTTTATCTATGCCTCTGGAGGAGGGGTGATGTTAATTAAATGGCCAAGACCTAGTGCTTCTAATAGAGTGGCTTTGTGAGCAGGGGAATTCTTCAATAGATCTAAGAAAGAAATGTGAGAGAAGGTATTGGTTAGATCACTGATCAAGTCATAATCTCATACTAGCTTGCCTAATGTTTCACAAATGTCATCCGATATAATTTGGGTAGATCAGGATCAAATGCAAATATAAATACGTGGTTCTAGTGGTAGCATTAATCTAAGGTTTAGTGTCTAACTCCACCAATCCCATAATTTTTGTTTGTTGGTGACCATCCAAAGGAGGTGTCACTTGTGGGTTTGATGAAGTTGAGGCTTCGTGATCATGGGTCCCTATTAAAATACCTTTGTTCAAACCATTTGGATCTATTCTACCATCCTTTGGACATGTGGGGAGAGGATTGATAAATTTTCGATCAGTTTGCTTTGTGGGTATACCGGTCCCATGTAGGTGTTCTGAGTTGGCATTGTTGGGTTTTCCAAAAACATGTCAATAAATAACTATCTTTTATCCTATGGAAAACATTGTAGAAACTTGTTACAATTGTGGCACTTGCAGCATGCCCATGAACCCTATGGAAACCACAATATAAATTAGGATTATAATCTCGAGGCCTTTGGTTTGCACCTTGTTGTGGTCTGAAATTATGATTATTGTTCATTGTTGATTGTTATAGTTAAAATTTGGGAACCCTTACCCTTGGTTTTGGAATTGGTTTAGATACCCACTTGGGTATTGATTAGGGCCTTGGGTTTGTATTTGTCTTGATTATTGAGGTTGTTGTTGTTGATAGCTAAAATCTATAGCATTGATTGAGGGTGAGAAATTATTATTCCTTTGATTATTTTTATTATTGTTGGTATTGATAGTATTTGCATTAGGAGGATTAACACCATTAGGCTTCTTGGTCTATTCAATAACGCCATCCATCGTGACCCCACGGTTCTTATTAAGGACCTTCGGTCCTTGATTATTGCTTATGTTGTTGGAGTAACTAGGGTTATTTTGGTTAGGAGTGACTAACCTTCCATTTGCTCCATAATTCTTGTGACCACTGTCAATGGCTTCTTGGTCAATTCAAAGCGTACCCTCTAGCACTCCTTAGCATGAAATTTTGAACTTCTTCCTTTTTCTTCCTATTGAGGGAATGGAGGAATAAGTCACAAATCTTCATCTAATCTATATTTGGAATGCTTGTAGAGGAGTAGAGAACCTTTCACCACCTTTGAATGAATTGGGTTGTAGATTCGTTGTGCTCTTGTTTGATACAAAGGAATTATCTGATTCATGTTCTCAAAATGTTGTTCATATCAAAATCCTTAATAAATTCTGATATGAGTTGCTTGAAGGAGTGTATTTAAGCCTCCGGTATCCTATAGTACCAATCGAGAGAAATACCTTCTAGTGTCTTAGGGAAAATATTCACAACAAATGTGTCCCATGGGAGCAGATCTCGAATGGCTATTGCATAAGCTTTGATGTGAGCATTAGGATTTCCCTCCCCTTTGAATTTTGGAAGATCGGGAAAGGGTATTGGGAGCATGACTTTTCAAATGGAGAAGTCTAGAGGCTCCTTAAGATATTAATAATAGGTCCCCATTGTGTACGTTTCAACCATTGAAGATCCCTATTGGGGAGGTAGAGGTTGTATCATCTGTTGAAATGACATAGTGTAAAAATTGTTTGGGGCATATGGCATCCCCTATGGTTGTCCATATGGACTGGTTAAGTCTACATATCTACTGTGGTGGTTTAGAATACATGTGTATGTAGGGGGGTTGATTACTTTGATATGGAATCGAAGGCAATAAGCTAGGCAACGTTACATTTGCGGTTGGTATTGAATTTGAGAATGCACTTAATTTGGTTGGTGCCTATTATAGATATCCATATGTGGCATGAGGGGCATACCCAAGGTGCCCATCCCAGTTAGAAAATCTCTAGGGTTTGGAGCACCCGTATAAACTGGAGGATTCTGCGTAGTAGGTATTTGTTCATAATTATGTGGATAGAGAGAAGTTCTTGTTTTCCCTACATATGAACTTTGAGAATTTTGGTAAATATCTAGCTCTTTTACTTTGTCTATTAATGTCAATATAGCGTCACTTGTTGATGGGGTGGTGCTTTGCTTTGGTGATTTTTGTTGAAATCTTGGAGGTTGTTGAGGAGTGTGGTATCCTGCTATGAGTTGTGCACTATGCTTCCACCCCTTGTTGGTAATATTTTCAATTGGAGGAGGGGTAGCGTTATTGTTTTGGAGAAAACATCACTTTTTCCTTGCAACCTATTAAAATATCGGTTCATATTCTAGAAGCGTTGTTCACTCCTAGCATATCATTTTAAGTATTCCTCATCTAGATGTGGGAGCTGGTCCGATTGCATGTTAATGGGTTGTCAAAAACAATACCCAAGGAGATGAACTTGCTTCCCTAGTGAAAGTTATGTTGTTTGAACTTGATTTTCATGAGGATATGTCTACGAGATCTTGTCAAGCTCCTCAATATGCATAGAGGAACCAACATTGGTTCCCTAAAGAAGAGGAATTTGAGTATTTGAATGGTTTTTGCCCATGTTGAGAGTGAAGGTTATTGTTTTGTTATACTGTTTTGGTAGTTGTACATGTCAAAACCGGGATGGGTTGACCATACTATTTATATCCGACATATTCGGGGGTATAAGAATACCCATAGAATAAATGATAGAAAAAGAAAGTGGAAACTCTTATAAACTAGCTCTTCACGTTGAGTTCACCAATTTGTATGAAATAAAATCAACATGTGACCTTCACACTGACTTTATGAGGTCATGCCAAGACAACCGGTGTAGGATAAAAATAGATGTGTATTTTTGGTAATTGTGGATAAGCTAATGAGGTAACCATATATCTTCGACATGCAATAACGTGATCTAAAAATCTAAGGAAAATAATTCTCTCCTAACTTGAGGAGGCATGATTGATCGATCTGATATGATAGCTACTCAGAGATTCCAGTCAATATTAATATCTACCAAGATTCTATTCACTAGTTGTTGAACATGCGAAAAGTGACTGCGGGTGCCTCATATAGTTTTCAGGACAAGGTCGTGGAAGTAAGAACGAGAGGAGTAATGGAGCCATAGATACTATAGAAGATTTTACGGTCTAGTCCAGAAAGCCTTAGCCTTATTGGGCTTTATGTTCAATAATGAAATTTGTGCAATGATATCGATTTGAAGTGGTGATTATCTAAATACTAATGCACACAAACTAGTGTCGATATCTAATTAGTTAGCAGCTTTGTTGGGGTACACGACACGAGGATCACAACTAAAAACTTGTTGAGGTTGTGGCCCTATTATGGTCATGTGTGTAATCAAACCATGTTTCTAAGAGAAGTCTAATAATCATAGGCTTGATTAGCAGCGATGTTTAGTGTGTTTAGTTCTATTTTCTCATTGAATGTAGTAGGTGTGTGTAAGACTATTAAACGTAAACTTGTATTAATATATGTTATCAAATTCGGCCTGTTGGTTTGTGGGACCAAAGGATCACAATTGTACGTCTTTTCTTTTTGTGGGTCATTGATGGTCAAAATTGAAATGATCTTGATAAAACAAAATAACTATAAAACAAAATCTAATATATTTTTTTGCGTTTTCAAAATATAGCAGAGCAAAACAATGAAAGAAAACTAATCTAACAAAAGTAAATGTTTTTAATCTTTTCTAGTTTTTAATCAATGTGTTTTAATATAATAAAAAAACTAAAGACAAGTAATCGATGATATAGCGAGTTACTCTTGCAAATATGTGAATCTAAATCTTAAAAAATAACCTAATCCAATCAAAACAAAAACCCATCAAACCCTACCTTAGAGGTGAAGAACAAATCATGACCCTGAAAGAGCTATTGTTCCCCACAACTTCCCTAGTAATGTCAAAGAGAAAACCTTCTAATGATTTGATCTACCTGTAAATGTCTAATCAATTAAAATTAACAATCTTACTACTCTATTTGATATGCAATTGAAACTAATGATTCAAAATTGACAATTTGGCAAATGAAGCAAACAAATAAGTAATTCCAACCTTGATAAGAAAGATATTTGGAAAATCTGGTTGTATCTATGTCTATCCCCTCAATTTTTTCCTTTCTTTCTTTGTGTGTTCACATGAGTCTAAGGAATTGGGAATGCAATAACATCAATAGAAGAAGACTTTTGAGCAATGGTAGCTTGAAGGAATTCTAGTTGTAATGCAAGTAAAATAGATATAGCACAAGATATCTGAGCTTGGCTATACAAATCCTAGCAAGATTGTGGAAGAAATACAATGCAAGATACACAAAAATTCTCAGGCCTTTTGCTTGAACACAAGCATGGAATATATAAGAATTGGGGCTGGGATGTGCCTTCATGCATAAGGCAAGAAGAGGCAGTTACAGCTAACTAAAGCACATGCAAAAATATAAGGGGGAAGGATAACCAAGCAATCAAAACTATTTTTAGACAAATTGGTTCACAAACGTATCCTAAAAGTGAAGTTAAGTCATTCGTCGCATGTTAAAAACAAGCATGTCAAAATGCGGAAAAGTGGTTATGACCGCTGCCCTACCTAGGCGGCAGTCCTAGCACTAAAGGCCAAAACATGCACAAAATGAAGTGGGAAACTGAAAAAAATGTGGAAAAGCTAAGTAAGGACGTCTAAGCTACAAATATACACTACATATGGGTTTGTGAGGTTGAACATCTTCTTAACGAACGTGAATCATCATTGGGCACTTTTGTAACCATTTTTTTGACAATATAGCACATGTAATTTTGGGTGCGTACACTAGCCCAATTTGAAATCTACCTCGACCCATAGAAATTCATTTCATCTCCCTGAACACCCTTTAAGGCAATATGACAAAATAAAAAGGGTTATCAAACACCTAAATTTTCTTAAAGGACAGTTAAATATATTGTATGCTCACATGCATGATGATAATGATTTGGTATGGATTACATAAACATAATATAGCCTTGTTAAGTAGAATATGAAGGAGACAGGTGTGGTTCCGCCTTCGAGAGAAATTATTAAAAATGAGGTTACAAAGACAAAGAAAGATTTGTATTCAGAACATTCACAACAACCCTTTATTCCCTTATCTCCACCAAATGAATCTTGATTTGAGTTTCAAGAAGTCTTTTCTGAACCAAATAAAGCTCCAAATTTGGTCACATATTCCTTAACTTCATCAAGCAAATAAGAGGAGACTACGTAAACTAAAATTACATCCATTAAATCCCGGTCTGCAACCCTCTTAATCTTCTCCCTCCACTTCACATGAAGCGAGACACGATTGGGTAGAGAAATTTGTAATTTCCTACAAATAACATCCGATTGGGAGGCACAAGAAGATCCCTTAGTGAACATTGAATTCAATTCAAGGATGAGAACCTTAAAAAGGGTAGCCAAAAATAATATGTCAAGATAGTAAGTCATTGTTTGGCATGAAATTTCATAAGACATGTTCACTCTTAGAAAGAAAAGGAAAGCCAAAGGATCCCAAGTGGTGCAACGGGAGGAATATCCATAATCCTTAATAAGGGATATAAAAAAGTAGCTGTAGAATTAGTGATGGGAGTATGTGATAGAAATAAAGAGCTTGAAACTCAATTAAAGGCCACAGTTCCTCCCAGAATAGTTTCTGATGTATAAGAGGTATTGCATGGCTTGTATAATAATATAAAGGAATGCGTTTCTAAAGGATCCATAAGAACTATTATTGAATAAGAATGAAGAAACTCATTATAGTGATAAAATCGTTACACAAAACATTAATACATATGGAGAAGGCCATTGAAAAAGGAATTTGTAAAGACCCTTCAATTTTAACCATGCACGATATTGGTATATGTCATACATATCCTAATTATATGAACGAAAAACTAATGATATTGGTATACGCTTACGAAATCAAGATTTTTTTGTGTGATATTTTGCATCTATTCTTTGATGGGATTGACTTTACCTAAATCCATCTCTCTTCATTCTAGATTGGGTTGTTGGGAACAAAAATAGAGTTTGAAAATTTCCCACAAAGATGTGAGAAATGTCAAGGTTGGGGGCATGCTAAGCAACAGTGCAAGATGATGGTGTCAAAGGTGTTTCGGGAGAAGCATATCAAGGATCAGGATAAAGGTAAGGAAACTACTCATGTGGTTACTAACACTCCCAAGAATTTTAATCCAAATAAAGGTATTCAAATCACGAGAGAATAATGGAGATAGATCTAACTTGAATCAAGTCAAACTCCTAAGCTAATAGATGGTGAGGATTTTTGAAGTAAGGAATAAGAAGAACCAACAGAAATCTTTATCTGAACCCCATTTTTAGAAGGAAAAGCTCCATGTTCAAGCTGAAAAAGTTTTATCTTCAAAGAAATTGGATAATCTACTCAAGGAATTCTCAAGGAGCATATCCCGCCAAAAACTATGGATGGAAGAAGCCTCGATGAATCTTTGGATCCTTTTTCTAACCCTTTTGACAAGTTGATGGAATGTGTAGATAATGATATGACAACTAGAAATGAAAATCAGCTGGAAGTAAACAATATTCATAACATTATCCAGGAATTTGTTTCTACTCAACAAGATTTTCTCTCTGAACTGAATAAATCGAGAGAAGGTGGATCCTAAACAAAGTGAAAATGAGACATCTCTGAAAAATCCTTCCAACAAAGGAGAGCCTTCGAGGTTACACCAAAAGAAAAAAACTAGTTTAGGGAGACCTTCCAAGCAGGTTGCAAGGAAAAAATAGAGTCAAAAAGATATAGATGATGGAACTCAATCTAAACTCGATCTTCGGAGCTTTAGAAGAACTAAGAACCAAGTGGTAAAATGAATATTATATCATGGAATGTAAGGGGGTTGAATAACCCTATTAAGTGGAGGCTAATAAAATATTTGGAGGTGACACATAATTTTGATATTTTGGCTCTATAAGAAACTAAGATGGAGGAAGGACCTTTCTTAGAAGCTAATTACGGGTATTACGAAAAAATTACTCATTTTTTTGTTATTTCGAATGGATTTGCAGGAGGAAATGTAGTTATCTCAAACAATGAAAAACTCAAAGGTATGAAGCTTCTTAGTAGAAATAATCATATGGCTTTGTTATTTCAAGATAAGAAGTCTAAATAATTTTTGATTTTATCTAATATATACGCCCCTAATAACAAAGGCGAAAGGAAAAATCTCTGGGCTGATCTTTCTAAATTCCAAAAAAATATAAAAGGGATTGAATGGGTGATTTTGGGTGATTTCAAAACCCCTTTGATTCAGGAGAAAATAAGGGGGAAATATTGATTTAACTGAGAGCATGGAAGATCTTCAAGATTTCATAACTCTCAAAAATCTCATGGATATTGAGTTGTGTGGTAGTAGATTTACTTGGTCTAATAGAAGAAAAGGAGATCAGTTGATTCAAGTCAAACTTGATAGAGCTTTGACTTCACTGGGGATGGTTGAATAAAGAAGTTGGTCTCTTCTCTCTCCCCCACATTGGGTCAGATCACAATCCAATCCTCTTTCAGATCAAAGATAAAGAGAGGAGAAGAGTCCCTTTCATATTTGAGAAGATGTGGCTACAAGATGAGGAAATTTTTATTTAGTTAAGGGCTGGTGGAATGTGAAAATCAAAGGAAAACCTTGTTCAAGATTGCTAAAACGTTCTCATGTTAAGAAAAATCTGAAAGGATGGAATAAAATAAGTTTTGGTAATATTTTTGAGAAAAATCAGTCTCTGGATAATGAGATCTCATCCCTCCAAGTTAATATGGAATCTCTTGATGATGAAAATTTTCAGCTTGAACAACAAAAAGAGAAGGAATTATTAGTTGATTATCATAACATTCTTTTGAAGGAGGAAACTTTTTGGAAATAGAAATCTAGGGTTCAATGGCTCAAAGAAGGTGACAAGAACACAAATTTCTTTCATATCTCAACTTTAAAAATGAGGATTACTAATAGAATTCTCTGTATTAAAGGGGAAGAGGGTGTGTTGATCAATGACATTAAGGAAATCCAACAAGTTGTTATTTCCTTCTCCAGCAGGCTTCTATCTTCAACTATCTCTTCTAACAACATTAAGGAAGATCACTTTCTAGATCTCTTCTAACCTAAGGCGTGCCAAAATTGTTAGTGCGGGAGGCCTTGTTTGATTCATATTTGCATTTGGGTTAGGTGGCCTTTGTGGTGATTCTTCTCATGAGTTTTCGGGCTTGACCTTTGCTGAAACCAGTTGATTCTTCCCCTTGGAGTCGCGAGATATGCAAATAATAGCTCCTTTCAAGAAAGAAAATTGCAGCGAGATGCACATCAACTTTGCTTTGTAATAAAAATGAGACCTCTAGTGTCCCACCTAATGCGTACAAAGCTGTTAGTGCGGGATCACGGACACACGGATGTTGATCAAATTTCTAGGTTGATCACTCTAGCATCCAGTGTGATTGCACAACATGGAAACCTCTCTCCAAGTGTGGGACTTTTTGGCGAGAGAGGAATCTCCAGTTAGAGGCTGGTTCCTCAAACTCCTCTGATTAGATCTAATGCTTGCACAACTACAGAGGTTCAGATCCTAATCCTACTCTAAATTGCAAGGAGACAGGGATAGAAATGCAAAAATTGAAACTAACTAAAGATGGTGATGCACCAAAAGGAGTGGTGAATATTTTTGTCATGCAAATAGACACAAACCAAAGATTGCAGCATAAAACATACACAGGCTAATAAGATATAATTTAGGATCTGAAATGAAGCAAATGATACAAAAAAAGGACTGAAACCCATTCACAAAGCTTGCATTATCATTTCCAATGTCAAAACCACTGCATTACAACCTCAGAGAGGTAGAAAAATGTTACAATCTTTGAAGAGGTCTGATTCTTACAACAATCACTTGCTAGAGGTGAAAGAAGAAGTCTGCTATGCCCAAAAAAATGTTCCACCACCTAGAAATGAGCCAAATCTAGCTTTTACATTGCATGGGTCGAGCCTAGGAGAGAGAAAACATACAAAACGTGGGAACCCATTCCTCATTGACTCAAAATGCATTAAATCAGCATGGAGGACCTTACACACCCATACCCTATCATTTTTGACCGAATTGGAGGAGAATGCGACCCATTCTGCATTAAATTTAGTCGCTAAAATGTCATTTCTGGCCATGGACATGCGTTAGAGCTGTTTCTTAACTTTATCTCTCTAGACTAAACCAAAATTCAAGATTGACCCCGGAATCATGTAGAGAATTTTATAATCTTTCCAATGATATAAAGAATGTGCAAATCCGAGCTCTGGATCGAAAGATATGGTGATCTGAAGATTTAGGGCACGGAACAGGCAAAAATGGGTTTTGAAATTTTTCCCGCGCTCCACCACTTGGACGACACGTGTTGGGTGCGGATTGGATGAGCAATTCTCTCTCCTTCCCTTAGCTACGGGTTTTCCTTGAAAGTTTTGACTTTTTGTAATTTTGGAAAATTTCCCATTTTTTCCCCGCGTCCCCGCCACTTGGGACATGTGGCATGATCTGGTTGGAGGACAGGGGCGCGGGGTCATCCTTTACCTTTTATTTTTTTGCCAAAACTTTTGCCAAATTCTCTAATTCCTCCCCAAGCTCCGCACTCCCCTTCTCCTTAGGACACATGTCCTCTTTTTATTGGCTCGGGCCAACGCTTTAAACCTTTCCCTTTGAAATTTTGGACATTTTCCCTTGTGACACGTGGCGTTTCTGATTTATCTCGTGGGCTGCCATTTTTGCGTCCACCACGTCCTTTTGTCTGGATGTCCCAAAATGCAGGACAAAACTTCCGATCCACCTGATTCGAGCTTCTCTGTCCCTCCTGACATGAAGACATGTGGCGTGCTTTCATTGGCTCTCAGGTCTTCTGGCTTTCTGTGTCCCATGCATCCCTTTATCCCAACTGTCCCGGGCGAAAGTTCCTGTACCATCCAATCCGGGCGGTTCGCGTCCTTCGCGTCCTCATGGCCCAGATGTCCTAGTTTGTTTCCGCTCGTGATTAGTCAATTTTTCTTTTACCTTGGCCGAATCGGCTTTCCACGTCCCTCATGTCCCGATGTCCCAATTGCCCTAGTGTCTTTGCGTAGACCCTCCGGAGGCTTTTCGGCTGATTCGTGCCCCGACGTCCCAACTATCCCAAGGGGGTCACTGAACCAGGACTTAGCCAATTTTCATGATTTTAGAGGCCCAAGCTTGTTTTTTTGTAACTTTTTCACCCTTTTTAGAACTTGCTCTTTTCTCCTTGGACAAGAGAGTTAGAAAAAATCTGAGGGGACCCTAGAAACATGATTTTTTGCCTTGAATCAATCTATTTGCCTGGGACTTGAGTATTCTAATGCATGTTATCAATTTTACCCGGGGGGTGAAAATTGGATAACGAGGACCCCTTTGGTTTTTAACGGCATGCGTGGATTAAGACAAGGTGATCCTATTTCTCCCTTTCTATTCATAATTATGGCAAAGACCCTCAGTAGAGATCTTAATAAGGCTTCCTTGGAAGGGAGAATCAAAGGTATTTCTCCTACTATTAACTGTACTAATGTTGCTCACCAACATTTTGTGGATGACACTATGTTGGTTGGTGAAGCCATTGTCCCAAAGGCTATTGAGTTCAAACAAATAATGATCGATTATGAGGAGGCTTCTGACTAATTGATCAATTATGGGAAAAGTTCGGTTTATTTTATCAACACTCCGAAAGAAGATGTAATAAAATAGCTGGAATTCTTGGTTGTGTGACTAAAACCTTCCCGACCAGGTATCTAGGCATGCTTATTGGAACGAAAAAACCTAAGAATGTTGAATGGAATTTCTTGATTGACAGGTTTCTTAAGAAACTTGAAGGTTGGAAAGGTTCACTATTATCCCAAGTAGGTAAGGCAGTCCTCCTCAAATGCTCGATTCAGAATCTGCATGTTTACTCGATGTCTATTTATAGATTACCCTCCTCTATTGCTAGTAAGTTGGAGAGTATTCAAAAATATTCCTATGGAGTGGCTCATAACCAAAAGATATAATTCCTCTTATTGTGTGGGAAAAGGTTTTCTCACCAAAAAATCATGGAGGTCTAGGTATCAAAGATTGGACCAAAATGAATAAAGAAATGCTGTCAAAAATGATCTAGAGGCTAGTCAAGGAAGATAGTGTTTGGACATCTATTATCAAGGGAAAATATTGGTCAACTCTTTCTACCAATGAATGGTGCTTCTGCAACTAGGATTCTAATGGTTCTTCTTTTTCTAGAAATCGATAAACTGGGAAAAACACTTAGTCTTTAAGGGTAGTAAATGGATGGTTGGCAATGGGAGAATGATTAACTTTTGGGAGGATAAATGGTTAGGGGACCTTCCTCTTAAGGCCATTTATCCCATGATCTATAGAGATTCAGTGGCCAAATATGGGACTAAGGTCAGAGATTATTTCAACTTTGATGAACCCCTTGGCCAATGGAAAACAATAGAACTTGAAGGTTCTAATAGCATTGAGATTACCTCTATTAACAAAAATTAAGAGGATTTATTGTTAATAAGGAGAGTTTAGAAGATGATAGTATTTACTGGTCAAAGGAGGATAGTGGAATCTTCTCGGTTCAAAGTGCCTATAATTATTTCTTTTTTACGGTGTTGCGGGCGATAACTTCGATTGGGGAAGAGTTTGGGTCAAAGAATTAACTCCCAAGATTAATATGTTCTAGTGGTTGGTTATCCATGATAATATCCTTACTGTTAGTAACCTAAAAAGAGAAATTTCCACATGGTTAACAGGTGTGTTCTGTGTGAAAGAGAAAGTGAAGACTCCTCACACCTTTTCCTCAATTGTCCCTATCTGGTCTCGGTTAGAAAGACTATTCTTAATCTTTTTGAAATCAACTAGAGTTTTCCCAAATTCCATTAAATAGTTGTGGTCTCAATGGTCTAGTCCCTTTAAGATCCAGGATTAAAATTTTTGTGGACCTTTTCTATTATGCATTTAGCGTGGGAGATTTGGAAAGAGAGAAATAGAAGAATTTTCAAAGGTAAGAAGGATTCGATCAAGAATGTTGGAGCCCATTGTGTTAATACTATCCATGCTAATTTCTCTAATTTGGCCCCTCATAAGAAGACTATCCTTCAGAATGAAGTTAGATTTTCTTTAAATTGGGGGTTGGGGTCCTCAACAACTAGTACTCCTATTCTAAACCCTAGACTCAAAGGTTGGGTGAAACCTAGCAAGGAGTGTATTAAGTTGAATTTTGATGGCGCTTCTAAAGGAAACACTGGTAGAGCTGGTTATGGCGGGGTGTTCCGTGATTCTAAAGGCATATTTATTCTAGGGTATCATCACAATCTTGGCACTCAAAAAAACCATGTTGCTGAAGTAATGGTAGTTTTTTGGGGGTTTCAATATCTCTTCAATACAATTTTTTAGATTGGAGGTGGAAGGAGACTCTATGAACATTATCAACAACATTTCTGGGAAAGGGTCTACTTCAATTTCCATCCAAAACTCTATCAAGAGTATAAAGGAAATGTCTAATTTGTTTGAAATTATAACTTTCAAGCATGTCTATAGGGAGGCTAACTTTGTTGTTGATTATTTTGCTAACATGGGGGTTAATTGTAATGAGTTGACACTTATCAATGAAGTTGAAGCTCTTGATTCCAAGGTGCGAGCACACTTACATAATGACTTAAATGGACACATCATCAAATAATGTCAGGTCATGGTGTGTCAAATTCATCATGTTCATATGTCGTATGAATAGTGGGAATTTATTTCTGAATGATGCAAAGATCTGGGAGAGGATCCGCTCATGTTTTTGAAATCCTTTTTTTCCTTCTATTCTGGAAAAGTAATATCTTCAGGATTATATGTAATCTTCTGTCTACCCGTAAATTTGGCTCTTTAGTGAACTGGTTATTGTGCTACCAAATGGGAGGAGATATGGTTAGAACAGAACATGTAGACCTTGATAGGGTGATACCTAAAGCCATGATAATGTTTGAGAGTAAGGTTTTTCACCCTTAAAATTTTCAAAGGCCATTTTGAAAATCTAAGTAAATATTTTTCTAGTGCTTGGAAGACCACCAAAAAAGGGGTGGTAGTTGAAATGAAAGGGATTCACATAGAGATCTTTTGGATTCAATCGCTAAAGTGATGGGTCTTCCTACTACTAGGAGGGAGGTCTATAAACCCAAAAAATAAGCCTCTGATGAACTGAACCTATTTCTCAAAGGTAACGAAAATCTCACTCCCCACTTTGTTGGTTATCTTCGCTTGTCTTTACCTAAACCTTTTGATGATGTGGCTCTCACCCTTATCCAATTTCTCACTCTTGAGGGCCATCAAAAATGCATTTACACCTATCACCTGCCTATGCTTAATCACTTCGGCATGACCATGCTTTTAGCTTCCCCTAATTTATTTTTTCTCTTTGAGCACTTCAATTTATCAGTTTAAAATTAGAAGATTCTCTATTCTACTCCATCAAGGATTCATTCTTGCTCTTGTCAAAAGAGCAGCTCTAGATATTGATAAGTCTGGTTCCCTTACTAAAGCCCTAGAATTTTATGCAGATGGGGCTAACTCGGATTCAGAGGAAGAAGACTCGAGTGATGAGTTTGACTCTCGGAAGGTGACTCGGAGGAGGATAAAGATGTTATTGAAATTTTGCAGCCCATAATCTAAGGGAGATGAAATCCAAGCAGGTTCCTAGTGTTTCAGTGAATACCAAAGGGGAATCTAGTAAACAAGATGTTTAGGCTCTTGTTAATGTACAATTGGAATAGTAGTTCGAGGCTATGGGGCATGTTGGACTGTGAAAGGGGAGAATCATCTAGCCAAGATGGCGGTGGACATTGAAGAACTTAAGGGAGATATGAGGCTCACCAAGAGCTTTATGTAGTTCTTGTTCAATGATTGGCATAAGATGAAAGTGCAAGTCGAGGAAGCTATTAAAAATGGGAATGGTGGAGAGGTCGAAATTCTAAAATCAACTATGGTTTCATAACCAACGAGTTGGACCATATTCATGTTATTCTTCATAGCTACATGGAGTGGAGTGTGGTCACAATCAAATCTACACTACAACATCTCCAGACTCTGGGTCAGCTCGTAAATGCTTATAGTGTTGTGGACAATCAGGGAAAGAAAAGAAAGGTGACACCCAAAGGTCTTGACTTGGTGTCTTTGGTTGGCAACATAGATGCTCTGGCTAAGGAATGGGAAAAAGTACTAGAAGGGCTTGAAAAATCCTATAAGTGATCTGGGGAGGGGTGTTGTTTATTTATTGTCTTGTGTCTTTTTGTTGTTAGTTCTACGGTGTTGTTAGTTTCCTCTATGTTTTTCTATTGTTGTTGTTTAGCCACTCTTTACTATTTCTCCTGGTGGAGCCTGATTATTATTATGGACTTTTATAATATATTTTTGTTTGGCATGTAATGTTTTCATCTTCTCATATGGAGCTTTGAATTTGTATGGGGTAGGGACCCCTCAACCCTTTTTCACCTTTTATAAAAAAACTAAGGGAATGGAATGAATAGGTAAGAAGACTTTCTTTGTAGTTTGACAAAATTATTTCCAAAGGAAATCAGGTTTTCACAGAAGCTTCGGTCATGGAAGTATTTAATGGAAACCATGAATTGGTTTCGATGAATATTTTGTGACATCACTTAAACAATTCTTGGTTAATTTTCAAAGGAGAATAAATGAGGGGAACGAAGGTGAAACTTCACACATTTTTGAGATTGTTTCCAAAATAAGGGAAAATTACAGAAAATAGAGACTCTCAAGGAAATTGTTAAAAATCAATTAGTATTCAAAATGATTTTCTTGACAAGTCTATTGTGTTATATAGAAGCCCGATTGTTGACACAAAAAGATAACCAAATATTCTCATATTTACAAAAACATATTTGAAGAGGCACAACATTGAAATGGTAAAACAAGTCCCGAATGAGAGCAATAAACCCATGAAGAAAGCTGTGCCCACATACTTATATCAACAACAACCCATAGTTAAGGAAGAACCATAGTGAATCATAAATGGTAGTATCTGAGATAGGTGGGTAAGCAATGTAATATGCATGACATGTTAATAGATGAATATTTATAATTTATTGAATGTTCATGTATATATTTTAAATGTTATACTCATCTAAACATGCATTTGTTGTTTTGATATGCTAAGCTCCAAATATGTCGTTGTGGCATAAAATAGCACACATTATGCTCAAATATCCATAATTGAGTACTGATCACTAAGTTCGCAATATATTACATGTTTTTGTTAAATCATAGTGACACAAAATCTTAAAAATATATGTTGCAACATAAGCTAGCGAACACTAAGCCAAAAAAATCATTCTTTGACTTGTTAAATGCTAGCAACATTAAATCTAGAAATTTACAATTGTGGTAGTGACTTAGTGGCCTAAGAGTCCAAAATATCCGTTATTGAGTACCGATCGCTAAGATCAAAAAAATTGAGGAAAAACCTAGCAGCCACTAAGCTTGCAATTTCATACTACCTTAATTTAATTTGTGAAATCCCAGTGACCGCTAAGCTACAAATAATATTTTGCATCAATACTAGTGAACAATAGACTTGAATTATCTTTCTTTATTTTATTAAATCCTAGCAGCTACTATGTTCTAAATATTATGATGTGGCAGTGTTTTAGTGGCATATAACTTCATGATATCCATTATTGAGAACCGATTGCTAAGCTCGGAAAATATTTTTGAGGCATAACCTAACGGCCGCTATGCTCGTAATAATTTACTTATTTTTAGTTGAATTATAGCGACAACATATCTTCAAATAAAATGTTGCAGCATAAGCTAGTGAGTGCTAAGCTAAATATTTCATTCTTCATCTTGTTAAATGCTCAAGACATCTAAGATTGAAATATTCTATTGTGGAAGCAACTATATGCCATTTAGCTCAAAATTTGTCAAATCATACACTTGCCAACAACATGCAAACATTATGAGTATGCATATTATAGCAGACGCTAGCCTCATAGAATCTTAATTTAAAGTGTTAAATTCATGTGAACGCTATGCCCCAAATATTATGGGTTAAATCCTAATGAATGTTAATCTTAAATTATTACATCATTGTAAAGGCTAACGACTTCTAAGCTCAAATAAATTTCATTTAAAATGTTAAATCCTATCGAAATATATTTTTTAAATATTATGTTGTGGAAGTACGTAGAGAGACCGCTAATTTCATACTACCTTAATTTAGTTTGTGAAATCCTAGCGATTGCTAAGCTAAAAATAATATTTTTCAGCAATACCTAGTAGACGGAAGACTCAAAATATATTTCTTTATTTTTTTAATTCCTAAGGACTGCTATGTTCTAACTATTGTGAGAAGGCAGTGTCTTAGAGGTGTATAAATTCATGATATCCGTTATTAGAACTTAAAGAACTTATCGTTATGCTCAGAAAATGTTTTTGAGGCATAACCGAAAGTGGGTTGTTATGCTCATGCAATAATTTACTTGTTTTTAGTTGAATTCTAGTGACAACATATCTTCAAATAAAATGTTACAACATAAGCTAGCAAAAGCTAAGCTAAAAATTTAATACTTCATCTTGTTAAATGCTCGAGACATCTAATATCGATATATTGTATTGTGCAAGCAACTAGATACCATGTAGCTCAAAATTTGTTAATTTTATTTGTTAAAGCATACCACCAACAACATGAAAACATTATGAGTATGCATATTCTAGTGAATGCTAGCCTCTTGGAATATTAATTTAATGTGTTAAATTCTTGTGACCATTATGCCCCAAATATTAAAGTTTAAATCCTAACGAATGCTTATCTTAAATTATTACATCCTTTTTAAGACTAGCGGCCGCTAAGCTCAAATAAATTTTATTTAAAATGTTAAATCGTATTGAAATATTTTTTTAAATATTATGTTGTGGCATTACATTGTGACTGCTAATTTCATACTACCTTAATTTAGTTTTGAAATCTTAGTGACCACTAAGCTACAAATAATATTTTATGGCAATACCTAGCGGGTGTAAGACTCGAAATATCTTTCTTTATTTTTTAAATCCTAACAACCGCTATGTTCCAACTATTATGATGTGGTAGTGTCCTAGTGGCCTAAGAGTTCAAAATAGTCATTATTATGTATCAATCACTAAGCTCAGAAAAATTTTGTGATGCATAACCTAACATCCGCTAATCTCATAATATCTTACATGTTTTTCGTTGAATCCTAGTGACAACATATCTTCAAATAATATGTTGCAACATAAGCTAGTGGACACTAAGATAAAAATTTCATTCTTCATCTTGTTAAATGCTTGAGACATCTAAGCTCGAAATATTCTATTCTGGAAGCAACTAGATGTCATGTAGCTCAAAATTTGTTAATTTGATTTGTTAAAGCATACCACGATAACTTGTAAACACTATGGGTATGCATATTCTAGTGGATTCTAGCCTCCTAGAATTGTAATTTAATGTGTTAAATTATTGTGACTGCTATGCCCCAAATATTATGGGTTGAATCTGAATGAATGCTAAACTTAAATTATTACAACGTCATAAAGGCTAGCGACCACTAAGATCAAATAAATTTCATTTAAAATGTTAAATCTTGTCAAAAATATTTTTAAATATTATGTTGTTTCAATACATAACATCTACTAGTTACATACTACCTTAATTTAATTTGTGAAATCCTAGCGACCGCTAAGCTATAAATAATATGTTGTGGCAATACCTAGCGGATGCTAGACTCAAAATATATTTCTTTATTTTTTTAAATCCTAGTGGCCACTATGTTCCAAATATTATGATGTGGCAGTGTCTTAGTAGCGTATAACTTCATGATATTTGTTATTGAGAACCGATCGCTAAACTCAGAAAATGTTTTTGAGGCATAACCTAGTGGTCTGCTAAGCTCACAATATATTACTTGGTTTTTGTTGAATCCTAGCGACAACATATATTCAAATAAAACATTGCAACATAAGCTAGCAGACACTAAGCTAACTATTTTATTTTTCATCTTGTTAAATGCTCAAGACATCTAAGCTCAAAATATTCTATTGTGGAAGCACCTAGATGTCGTGTAGCTCAAAATTTATTAATTTGATTTGTTAAAGCATACCACCAACAACTTGCAAACATTATGAGTATGCATATTCTAGCAGATGATAGCCTCCTAGAATCTTCATTTAATCTATTAAATCCTTATGACCACTATGCTCTAAATATTATGGGTTAAATCTTAACGAGTGCTAAGCTTGAATTATTACATCATTATAAATGCTAAGAACCGCTATACATCTAAGTTAAAATAAAATGTTGCAACATAAGCTAGCATACGCTAAGATAAAAATTTAATACATCATCTTGTTAAATTCTCGAGACATCTAATATCGATATATTGTATTGTGCAAGCAATTAGATGCCATGTAGCTCAAAATTTGTTAATTTTATTTGTTAAAGCATACCACCGACAACTTGAAAAAATTATGAGTACGCATATTCTATCAAACGCTAGCCTCTTGGAATATTAATTTAATGTGTTAAATTCTTGTGACCATTATGCCCCAAATATTATGGGTTAAATCCTAATGAATGTTAATCTTAAATTATTACATCCTTTTTAAGACTAATGGTCGCTAAGATCAAATAAATTTCATTTAAAATTTTAAATCATGTTGAAAGATTTTTTAAATATTATGTTATGGCATTACGTAGTGACCACTAATTTCATACTACCTTGATTTAGTTTGTGAAGTCCTAGTGGATGACTAAGCTACAAATGATATTTTGTGGCAATACCTAGTGGGCATAAGACTCAAATTATCTTTCTTTATTTTTTAAATACTAGAGACCACTATGTTCCAACTATTGTGATGTGGTTGTGTCCTAGCAGCCTAAGAGCTCAAAATAGTTGTTATTATTTACCAATCGTTAAGCTCGAGAAAAATTTTGTGATGCATAACCTAGCATCCACTAATCTCGTAATATCTTACATGTTTTTTTTAAATCCTAGTGACAACATATATTCAAATAATATGTTGCAACATAAGGTAGCGGACACTAAGATAAAAATTTCATTCTTTGTCTTGTTAAATTCTCGAGACATCTAAGCTCGAAATATTCTATTGTAGAAGCAACTAGATGTCATGTATCCCAAAATTTGTTAATTTAATTTGTTAAAGCATACTGCCGACAACTTGCAAACACTATGAGTATGCATATTCTAGTGGATGCTAGCCTCCTGGGATCGTAATTTAATGTGTTAAATTATTGCGACCGCTATGCCCCAAATATTATGGGTTAAATCTAAACAAATGCTAAGCTTAAATTATTACAATGTCGTAAAGGCTATCGACCATTAAGGTCAAATCAATTTCATTTAAAATGTTAAATCTTGTCAAAAATATTTTTTAAATATTATGTTGTTTCAGTATATAGCATCTGCTAGTTACATGCTACCTTTATTTAATTTGTGAAATCCTAGCGACCGTTGAGCTATAAATAATATGTTGCTGCAATACCTAATAGATGCTAGAGTCAAAATATATTTCTTTATTTTGTCAAATCCTAGTGGCCACTATGTTCCAAATATTATGATGTGGCAGTGTCTTAGCAATGTATAACTTCATGATATCAGTTATTGAGAACCGATCGCTAAAGTCAAAAAATGTTTTTGAGGAATAACCTAGCGCCGCTAAGCTCACAATATATTACTTGTTTTTTTTTTAATCCTAGCAACAACATATCTTCAAATAAAATATTTGAACATAAGCTAGTAGATGCTAAGCTAAAAATTAATTTTTCATCTTGTTAAATTCTAAATACATCTAAGCTCGAAATATTCTATTGTGGAAGCACCTAGATGTTGTGTAGCTCAAAATTTGTTAATTTGATTTGTTAAAGCATACCACTGACAACTTGCAAACATTATGAGTATGCATATTCTAGTGGACGCTAGCCTCCTAGAATCTTCATTTAATCTATTAAATCCTTGTGACCACTATGCTCCAAATATTATGGGTTAAATCTTAACAAGCGCTAAGCTTAAATTATTACATCATTGTAAAGGCTAGTAGTTGCTTAAGCTCAAATCAATTTCATTTAAAATGTTAAATCTGGTCAAAAGCATTGTTTTAAATATTATGTTATGGCAGTACATAATGGCCGCTAATTTCATACTACCTTAATTTAGTTTGTGAAACCCTAGTGACCGCTAAGCTCCAAATAATATGTTACGGTAATACCTAGCGAATGACCGCTATGTTCCAAATATTACGATGTGGCAGTGTCTTAGTAGCCTATGACTTCAAAATATCCGTTATTGAGTACCGATCACTAAGCTACAAATATGGTATTGTGTTATACCCTAGCAGTTGTTAAGCTTGTAATAGCTTTCTTGGTTTTTTTAATCCTAGTGACAACTAATATCTAAAAAAATGTAGTAGCATAACCTAGTGGACAATATTCTAAGAATATAATTCATTAATGTGTTAATTGCTAGCAACCCTAATGTTCAACATATTAGTTTGTGGCCTTCCATAGAGACTAATAATATTGTGGCCTTCCATAGAAACCCTAATGAATTAATATATATGAAAACACTCTATCTTCCACCAATAATACGTGGCCTATTGATAATATTGTTTTAAAATAATTATATCGTCGTGACTAAAATACATAAATACATAGTGATTAAAATATTTAATATATAAATTTAAATACATAGTGATTAAAATATTTAATATATAAAATTTAGGCATATATATAATATGTTTACCTTCCATTGCACAAAAAATTATCTCACAATTGAAAACTTAATATGATTTTATAGTTTTAAACAATTTTGTTAACCTTGAATATCTTCTCACAAAGTCAACGTGACAACCATATAAACAATGTATAATGAAATATTTACCTCGGGTTGTTTCTATCATCATATTAAAAGGGAAAAAGTATACGTAATGAATACCAAAACAATATTTTGAGTCTCGCTAAACATTACAATTTTAAAAACTAGTGATTATGTGACTAGCCATCATTATCAAGAAAAAAATCTAGAGGGGGACATAGATTGGTGGAAACTTTAAAGTGTTCAAATTAAATAAAAACCGAAGATGAAAAGGGTTCAAATTTTATTTGGTTAGGGCACAACATATTCCTTATTTTCTTGAAGAATAATTCAGTGTGAAAAAATGATCAGAAGGAACTGGTAAGTAGAGTTGGGCCATAGAGCATGTTTTCGTAGGGTAAAGCAGGGTTGGACTGACGTGAAAAAGATAAGAACTAGTAAACACAAGTTGGTTTGAAAAAATGATTAGAAAGAACCGATAAGCAGAGATGGTTCGTGGAGCACGTTTTTGTAGGGAAAATAGGGTTGGACTGACGTGAAAAAGAAAGGATTCGATCAAAGACAGAATGACTGAACAAGCTCGCAGTCAAAAAGGTGCACATTTGGTATAGTATACATTTTTTATAAATAACTAACTTATATCTAAGATTATTTTTTTCTTGGTGATGTCATTCATACCATCATATGCTGCATATAACTAACTATTTGCACTATTTTTTTGTATCCCCTTTTCCTTCTTGAGTGTGTGTGCACCCTTTTTGTTACTGCCTAATTTTTCCCTTTTTTTAATCCATGAACAAGATTATAATTACTACCTAATTTTGCCCTAGCCAAAACAACCAAGATTCTTGAATTTGGCCCTAAAATCTTCAGCTTGCTTGTATTATTCTATGATTTCACGAGTTTCTATTCTACAAGACCGAAAAAACAAAAACCCTAAAAACTAGTTCTCCGGGGTATTTAATATTTTTTCCCAACACAGTCCACGTTAGAAATTTTGAAAATATAAAAAGTGTGGGATGTGGAAATTTTAAATTTAGAGCAAGGAAATTTTTTTGTGAATATTAAGATTTCAAATTCTCAAAAATGTGGGGGAATTCATAATTCAAATTTTGAATTTACCACTCATTAAGAAAAGGTGCGGGATATCAAAAAAATAAACAATATTGAAAACAATGCCTTTTGTTATTGGCTATAACTTAAAATAGTTAAAACGTAATAAAACATATAATATTATAATAAAATAGAAGAAATAAAGTGTATGAATGTATAGGCACATTTATTTTTATTTTTATCAAAATTGACCTAGACAATGTTAGATGTAGTGTGCTAATGAAAAATAATTATCCAATTACTTTGTGCCATGTGGCATGTTTTGAACCTAATAATTAGAAAACATTATAATTGACACATTTATTACGAAATTTATATATAAATAAATGATTATAAAATATTTCAAAACTATATGAAACCGCGATATTATAATATAAATAGCTACCAATAAAACGATGACATGTGGCATGAAAATTTTGAAATCCCAAAAGGTGTTTTTTGCATTAAAACAATGAAAAATAGTAGCACCTCAAAGCTGTAAAGATATTGTTTACAATGACAAGAGGTATTGGTATATAGCTAGTGGTTGCTAAGCTATATCATGATTTGTTATTCTATCACTATTTCCAAATTAAGTAATTGTTGTGCCCAACGGACCATATGTCATTCCAATAAAAAAATAAAGTAGCTTAGCGTTCGCTATACATTTTGTGCTCAACGGACCATATGTCATTCCAATAAAAATAAAGTAGCTTAGCGTTCGCTATGCATTTTATTTGATAAGAACCAATGTGAATTATATGTTGCAATGATTTATCTTATCAAAAATATTACAAAAAAATCACTTACTCTCAGGGGTATATATGGATTCCAATTTACAAAGATATATCTTATATGAGATAAATATGTAGTGCAACAATTGGGGCTGCCATGTAAAGTCCTCCCAAAATGATACAATTATAATCAATGAAAAACACTATCGATCCAAAGCAGAAAAAATAGTGATTACAATGACAAGCAATAATGATAGGAGCCTAGCGGCCACTAAGCTAGACCATTGTTTGTTATTATATAGCTATTCACAAATTAAAAATTGTTGATCCTAATGGTCACTACGTTATTCCTTTCAACTACTAATGGATATTAGCGTCGCTAAACATTTTATTTGATACAAACTAAAATTCTTGATCCCTCTTGACCAAATGTAGTGTAGGAATTGGCTCCACCTGTGTAACATGCAACCAATTTGATACAATTATAATCATTGAAAATTACAATCGATCTAAAGATGTAAAGATAGTGATTACTACGACAAGAGGTAATGAAAGGATCCTAGCGGCCTCTAAGCTATACCATGAGTTGTTAATCAATAGCTACTTAGAAATTGAGAAATTATTAAGCCTAGCGGTCGCTAGGATTTTTCTTTGATATGAACAAATATGGATTATAATTTACAAATATATATCTTAGGATAAATAAATAAGTCTTGAATCCTCTCAATACAATTACAATCAATGAAAAACATTATTGATCTAAAAGAACAGATAGTGATTACAATGAAAAATGGTAATGATAGGAGCCTAGCGGCCACTAAGATAGACCATTGTTTGTTATTATATAGTTATTCTCAAATTTAAAACTATTGAGCCTAGTGGCCACTACGTTATTCCTTTCAACTAGTAATGAAGGTTGGTAGTCGCTAAGCATTTTATTTGATAAGAATATAAAGTCTTGATCCCTCTTGATGGAAAGCATTGCAAGAATTGGCTCCACCAGGTAATGTGCGGACAATTTGATAACATTATAATCATTGACAATTACAATCAATCTAAAGTTGTACAGATAGTGATTGCTATGACAAGAGGTAATGATATGATCGTAGTGGCTGCTAAGCTAGACCATGATTTTTTATTCAATGGATATTTTGAAATTAAGAAATTGTTGAGCCTAGCGGTTGATACCATTTTTCTCTAATACGAATGAATATGGATTACAATTTTCAAATATATATCTTAGGATAAATAAATAAGACTAGATTCCTTTGGATGGAATGTAATGTAGCAATTGGGTCCGCCATGTGAATTCTACCTAATATGTTACACTTACAATCAATGAAAGGAACTTACCATCCAAAGTTGAACAAATAGTGATTACAATGGAAAATGGTAATGATAAGATCTTAGTGGCGGCTAAGCTATACCATTGTTTGGTATTATATATTTATTCTCAAATTTAGAAACTGTTGCACATATTGGCTGCAATGTTATTCCTTTCAACTTGTAATGGAGCTTACCAATCGCTAAGCATTTTCTTTTATATAAAGAGAAAGTATTGATCCCTCTCGATGGAAAGTAGTGCAGCAATTGGCTCCACTAAGTAATGTGTAGCTAATTTAATATAATTATAGTCATTGACAATTAGAATCAATCTAACATTATACAACTAGTGATTGCTACGACAAGAGGTAATGAAATTATCACAGTGGCCGCTAAGCTAGACCATGATTTGTTATTCAATAGTTATTTATAAATTAATAAATTGTTAATCCTATCGGTCGTCAATATTTTTATTCGATACGAAAAAATATGGCTTATAATTTACAAAGATATATTTTAGGTGAAATATATAAGTCTTTATCCAAATTTTTAGAATGTAGTGCTGTAATTGGGTTCGACATGCGAAGTCCAGCCAATACGATATAATTACTATCATTGAAAAACAATATAGGTCCAAAGATGAACATAGTTCTTACAATGGCAATTGATAATCGTAGGAGCTTAGTGGCCACTAAGCTAGACCATTTTTTGTTATTGTTGGTGTCGAATCACAAGCACCCACGAATGTCTGCAACTCTATAGGTTGAGGCTCTCGGTGTGATTGCATAACATGGAGCTTTTTCCAAGTGTGGGACCTTGCGAAATTGGAAAAGCTCTCCAGATGAAGGTCGGTTCCTATTCCTCTGTTCAGATGCACACATAAAAATGTAGAGGGTTTACTCAAAACCTAATCTAACTTTCCAAGGAGACAGGGTAAGAAGATGCATAAAAATAAACCTAAACTAACAAAGGTGATGCACCGAGGAATGAAGAACACCTGTCTTGCCAATAAACACAAACCATTAAAATGCAATGCAAGATCATGCACAAATAACCAAATTTTTAGTGAAAGATCAGGAGGATGCAAATGAATACATAGAGGGCTAAGAATTATCCACAAGCATGCATTATTTGCTCTAAATATTGATACAATACACTACAAAATGCCAAGAGGCAAAGTTACATTACAGTTTTAGATGGGAGGTTTGAACTCCACAAATTCACCTGTCAAAGAGAAGAAGGGAGGGGAAAAACAAGAATGTCCAACCTTTAGAAATAAGCCCCTCCTTAAAATTTATGGGAAGAATGAGATAGGTAAGAGAGAGGAAATCCAAATCTACCCCAACCACCTCCAGGTTGCATTTAATTCATCTCATTATGGTGGTAGGTGAGAACCCTAACAAACCCTAAAAATTTGTGAACTGTATTTTGCATTTTTGAAGAATTTTTTCTCACCCAATTAAATATATCTAGTCTTAGTTGGATAGAGGACCTTTTAAGCTTTCCAAAAGTCCAACCTTGCATGAATCTGAGCTCCCTGTCAAAAGTTATGGCCATCCGAATATCTCGCGCCATGGTTTGCTTCCTATCAATGCTCGAGAATGTTCGCCTCTCAAGAAGGTGCACCATAGGCGCATCCATATTTGTGTTGAAATCCCTTTAAGTGTGTCATAGGCACATCCATTTTCATGTCGACACCCTTGCCATGCACCTTTGACTGCGCAAGGCACGACTTTTGGCGTGTCGACATCCTTTTCTCTCATGCGCCTTAACCCGCGCCTCGCGCATCCATTTTCATGTTAACACCTCTGATGTGTGCCTTTTACCCATGTCATGGGTGCATCCATTTTCGTGTTAACACCTTCTGATGTTTTCCTTTTACCTGCGCCATGGGTGCATCCATTTTTGTGTTAACACCTTTTGTCGTGCGCCTTTTACCTGTGCCATGGGCGCATCCATTTTCGTGTTAACACCTTCTGATGTGCACCTTTTACCTGCACCATGGGCACATCCATTTTAATTTTAACACCTTTCGATGTGCACCTTTACCTATGCCATGGGTGCATCCATTTTCATGTTAACACCTTTTGATGTGCACCTTTTACCTGCGCCATGGGCGCATCCATTTTCATGTTAACACCTTCTGTCAGTGCGCCTTTTACCCGCACAATGGGATAAATGTCGGGGTCTCGAGTTTCTTTGATTTCCATATTCTTTGGTTTGTCTATATCTACCTGGGGGGAGATATATACAACAGATTATTATATAGCTATTTTCAAATAAATAAAATGTTTAGCTTAGCAACTGCTACGTTAATCTTTTCAACTAGTAATGGAGTTCAGAGGTCCCTTTTTTCAAATTGAGAGATTGTTGATCCTAGCCATTGATATGTCATTCCTTACAATTAGTAATGTATCTTAGTGGTATCTACACATTCTATAATATAACAACCTAATTGAATTATACGACATAAAGAATATATCTTATGAGAACAATATAAGGCTTCATCCATCCCAAGGGTTTGTAGTGCAACACTTGGCTCCGTTAGGAATAGTCAGGATAATATGATAAAATTATAGGCATTGAAAAAAATATCAATTCAAAATTGTAGAGATAGTGGTTACAACCACAAGAGGTAATGTCGGGAAACTTGAGGCTAATAGGCTAGATAATGATTTGTTATTTTATCTCTCTTTTTAAATCAAGAATCAAAAATTCTAGTTGTCTTTACATCATTCCTTTTAATAAGTAATGGACATTCATGGCTGAGAAGCATTTTATTTGATACGAATGGATGTGAATTACAGCATACTCCAATGCTCAATTTCAAATAAAACTTGTTAGGTCTTTGGGGACTACGTTATTCTTTGCAAAATGTGTTATGGGACAACTAAACATTTTTATGTTTAATAAATTCTACTTAGCAACCGCTGGACCCATTATTGTGTTTTGTTTCTCGCACACTCTTCTCAAAATTTGAAAAATTAAATATTAATGGCCTTTACGCTAGTCCATTCAATTGGTGTTAATTACCAACAAGTAATGTTAAAAATTGTCCATTCATATGTCAACTTAAATCCTCTCTCTCTCTCGCTAACATATATGTTTTCAAATGTTCATTTCATGTTATCTATGCTATGTGGATGGTTTTCATACAATGGATAATCCTTCCAAAATATGTTGTGTGTTAATTTTCAAGAACATTTTTTCATAGTTTTTGGTATTAATGATGTGATCCACAAAATATGATTTACAATAACCAATTGAAGGTTAGATATCATTTCCATTCGAATCCTAGCAGTCACTAACATTTATGTTGATTACTCACTAATGATAAAAAGTAATGTACTATAGATATTGGTGATTGCAAAGGATAATACTTACATTCATTATCATATAATGGGAAAAAAATTTACTCCATATGTGAAGTAATTATTAATATATTATACTCCAATTACAGGTACAATTTATTCCATTAGTCGTAATCCATTCTTGGAAATTCCATTCATTGAAGGCGTTAAGTGCTGGAAGAAAAGAGATGAGGAATGGTTTGTTGAAATCCATGGCCCTGACAACTACTACAACGATCTTGTGGTTTTTTTGTTATAGATGACAAACATGAGGAAGTCAGAATGGTTATATCCTCTACTGATTGTTGATTTGAGTACACTGTGTGTTCAAGTCGAACACATTGACTATGAAAATAATAAGTGTCTTATTCTAGATATGGAGTTGGATGTTTCTTTATTCAAGAAATGGGAAATGAGGTCCTCAGAAGACAAAACACAATGTTCCTATTCAATATATGGTTGGGATTTGGGGTTGTTATTAGATAAATACAAAACTGGATATTCAAATGTAGAATACATTCACAATGGCATCTTTTTAGTACTTGGAAAATGTATAGAGAGGTGATACAAGCTCTTTCATTTGTCATTTTTTGAATAGAAAAGGTTTAGTTTCACGGCATAAACATGTCAAGTTGTTTACTATGTTGAGGATAACATATTTGGCTAAATTGGAGCTTGATCCATCTAGCTCAAAGTTTTAGGGTTTTAAAATAATACTAAAGCAATCGCATTGCTAAAGAAACCAACCACTATATTTATGAAAACCGAACCTTCAACTATTCGGCGGTTTGATTAGTTTTTGTTTAATGGTGAAGTATTTTCAATTTATATTTCTAGGTGTCATGTAGTACCTCTATAGTATTAATATCTTAATGTAGATGATGATAATGTTGACCTTCTTGTGCACTCCATGTTGATAAATGTTATTCCTACACATAGGGACATAATTCTTCTTCCCTTCTTGAAGTCTATGAATAAGGTTATGGAGCTCCAATATCTAAAATACTTGGAAAGGGATGATGTTAAATTTTATATACTTGACGGCCAACATACAATATGTTCACATAAAATATTTTAGGCTTAGATACTTTGAAAGTCTTTACATAAGAGGCTATGGTTTCAAAGGGCTTGCATTCTTTTACGTAAATGCAACTAATGAAGACATTACTAATATTTGCAAACAACAAAATGAAGTGAATAGAACTTGGATAGAAACCAAGTTTATTGATTTTTTGTACAAAGCTAGATCAGTTTGGAAATCACTTGGATGTCCTCAACATCCCGGATTGGTTAAAAAAATAGAGTGGAGGGTAATGTATTTTAATTTTATTGCATTTTTTATTAACATTTATCTTCCTTATATAAAAAGATAAAACATATGATTTTCCTTTGAATGCATAACTTTGAGAATCAATGCCTTTTGATTTTCAAAACAGACACAACCAACAATCTATACAACAAATGGAATTTTCTATTATTTTCGGATGATATATGGACTAAATGGACTACAACATTTGAGTTGTTTAGATCTGGTGGCCTTTATTTTTCACCCATTAAAGATAATTAGGTTAAATTTTAGCCTAATTCATTGGAAAGATTCACCTCAAATTCATTCAAGGATACTAGGGGAATGAACGATGAAGAACTATCAAGATTTAGCAGATAAAGTACAATAATGGGATGTCTCAAGTTAACTAAACCTATTTAGGAAGGCATAATAGTAGAGTTATTCGATTTTCTTCTTTGGATAATAAAAGGAGCAAAAAAATAAGAGTAAAAGTTATACAATATTTTAAAGACAAACATCCAAATATTGATCTATTGAAATCGTGTAATAAATCTAGTGTAATTAAAAAAACTAATTTTCATGAACCACACTACTTCTAGTTATCTCGTAATATTGGGTGAAGAGAGAAAAGGAAAGTGAAAATATGATTCCCACATAGAGAAAAAAAGCTCAATGAAAAAAGGACTAGTTGGTGGAAAAATTTCTTCCTATTGAGGCTTAGACAATATTAGACAACTATGTGGTGTCAATGGAAGACAATATACCAAAAGGATGGAGGACACAAAATAATTTACTTGTTAATGTGCATACCCATTCCATATTTCATCAACTCTAGTAGCTATTCCTGCCACCAATCCTTTCAATGCAGAATGTTTTATCACTGATTTTTGTAATTTGTCTAGCAATATTTATTCTGAAGTAATAATGGAGTTGCTAACAATTATTAGAACCAATTTGTTGGATTGTATTATTATTGTTCTCATATCAATTGAATATTCAATTTTTTTAGAGAAACAAAAAAAATACATGGAAAAGGTTAAATATAGTGAAGAATCAATTATGGATGGATGCTACAAACTCTATGATAGCAGTGGGAAATTTAAAATTTTGTGTCTTATGTACACAATAATTGGAGTGCACAACTGTGATGATAAAAATGATGAAAGATAAGAATTCACTAGGGATTGGATGGAAAAACTGCCACAACAATTGATAACTGCAAGCAAAATTGGGATAAAAGGAAACAAACATCCTTTTCCTTGCGAGAAATCATATGAGTTCTAGTCTGAGATGTTCACTCAATGTTTTTCCCATAATTCTTTAGTATTAGTGATTTACAACAGAAGTGTTGCACTATGTGCATTAGTTGAATCCAATCTATCTATTGTTTTTATTGTTGAGACACATATTCAAGAAATATTTTTGAAACATTACTATTCTCATATGAAGAAAGGTTCATATCGAATACAACTTGAACATGTGATTATGTTAAATGTCTTTCAACCAAAAAAATATACTTACACATTTCTTATTTATGTAGACAACCAAAGAAGAATAGGAGTTGATGTAAAAACCTCTCAACTTGATACTACATAATAACTCAACATGGTGATTGACCTTCAATCATTTTATAAATATGTTTAATGAGCTATGTTTTCAATTTCTATTGTTTTTGTTGTTTTGAAAATACTCTATTCTTGCCAAATTTGATGATAAATGAGGAGAACTTGGCCACATCATGCATGAATATGCAATCAAATCCTGGTATGTTAGTCATGTGCATTTATAAATAAGAGCCACTACTTTTCCCCAAAAATTTATAAAAATTAATGCTTTATGCAGATAACCAACAATCAGAGAAATTAATAATGGAGTGCACAATGGTAACAAATATGATAATGCGAAAGAACCAAGTATGTTAGCCATGCATATTTTTAAACGTAACCATTTATAAGGCTCATAAAGTTATAGATAATAATATCATCCAATTATAGAAGTGAAACCATTTTGAAAGAAGGAATTACCAAATAACCTATTTCAAAATTTCATACTAGCATCCAATGCTACATATTTTGTAGTCATCATGTTATTATATATCTACATAAACCATTAGTATCAACATAATGATACAGACATCAAAATTGATGCTTATTCAAACCCATGATGGCATAGCTCGGCGGTCGCTAATCCACATCAATATCTTAAAAGTGTTTTCTTTCAATGGGTGGTTCAATGATACTAATGAACCTTAGTGGCTATAAAAATTCATTCAGAATACATAGAAAATTTTGATTTGTACTTACCATATTACCATAGAGACCAATATGCTTTTCAATTATGCTTTCATTTTCCATAGCATGAAATCGTTTATGAATTGATTATTGTTGTTTGCAATACATCTTGCATAAAAATAGCAGCCGAAGAAGGTCTATGTAAGCCAATCCAAAAGCTCAAGATTAATTTGTAGCTACCTAAAGTGATAATATTAAATTTACCATTTTACCATGTAGATCACTATGTTTTTTTCAAATATGATTTCATTTGTCATAGCAATAGCTATATTAATAATGAATATATTGATGTTTGTTTGAAACATATCTTGCATTAAAGGATCCAACTACGAGTAAAGAAGATGCAATCCTACATGCAAGGCCCATTGGTAAGTGGTAGTTGCAAGCTAAAATGTTGATTTTTTCCATTGGTTTGAATTGATATGAAACCAATTAAAAAAATAATTTACTTCCCTACAATTAGCCACAAGAATAAAACCAATTTCCTTCTAGGGGTAGGTCATTCAAGTTCCGCAAAGAGACTATCAACATTCAAGGTGGCCCGAAAGAGTTTATAAAGTCATTATCAATAAAATTTAAAATTGTATTCTAGTTAGATAAAATCACTTTTGTTGATGTTGAAAAGATGGCAAAGGCCTTGAATAAAAAATTATTGACTTATTTAAATCCAATACTCACCTCAGAATAGAACATTGCAATATAGTTAATAGCATTGCAATAAAAGATCTAGAAAAGGTTTGGAGTAGAAATGATATTCCCTATAATTATGAAGACACAATTTTTATTACTTTAGGTGTAAATGGAAACCCTCTAACAAATTTTATGGTGTTTGAGAGAATTTTTATCGAGAGATAATTTTGGGGTGTTTGAGAGAAAATTCCAAATAAATTAATACATGGGGTTTATAAGTTGCTTTAACAAAGGGTGGTGATTTCTTATCATAATTTAATAAATCATTCATCTTATATCATGAACCACATCTCAAAAAAAAGGTATTGATGAGGAGAAACCATGCTCCAAATTTGAAGAGATTCCCTCTTGGGAAATTTTCAAAATATCCTTTACAAAATCAATGTTATTGAGAAAACTAGGGTATAATGGTTGGATAAATAGTCATGAATAAATTTTCAATCGATAAATATCATGTAAAAAATATTATATCACCATAAATTCATTTTCAAGAGGAATTGGTGGTTAAAATTTGAAGTGATTTCATCCATGAGATCATGAGATATGAGAAAAACACTTCTTGGTCTTCCTAGGGCACATGAGGGGTTTTGCAAGCATGGAGGGATGAATAACCCATTTTAAAAGTTACTTTAATGTTTTCCTTATTATTTTTGAATGAAATTTTTGAAATATGGGATGGAAAACATCTTGTAAGAATGTTATATGGTGAAGGTGGGGAGTGTTTTTGCAAATGCAAGGTGCATGGTTAAAGTGCATGTAAAAATGGAAGATCCATTAGCTAAGACTCATTTTTGGGGTACAATTACACCTCAAAAGTGTGATTTTCATGCAATTGGAGGTTACATGTGTGCCAAGCATGGAATATTGGGTCCCACATGTAATTTAAACTCATGTTTGAAATCCCAAAAAAAAAATTATTTAGTTTTTAGTTTTGATTTAAAATTTATCCAACAATTAGATAAAGGTGGCCTTATGGGGTGCAATTTCACCCCATAAGTATGCAAAGGGTGAAATGGTGCAACAAAATTTCACCCAGTGTGTTAAGGCATGTATTGAAACCTCATATTCACTACCTATTTTTTCCCTAATATTCCTTCCTTCACCCTAGGGTTCGTACTTAGTGAAGCTTGGCCATATAAGATATGATTTCACATGGAAATGGAACAATGAATATGATGATACTAGTTAAGAAGTATGCAAAGGAGTTATTTAATAAGTATTATTGTACCTCCATTTTTTACTTAGCACGATGTGCATGTGAGATGAGATGTAGGAGGAGTTTCCAAAAAACACAAACCAATCAAATTTATGGGTCATGAAGGGGATTTAGTGTTCAGTCACTATAAAAAAAATTAGGCTCCCAACTCTTCTCAAGATGTCAAAACCATGAATTACAAATCCATGTGTAGAAAGGGCCTTGTGCTAGTTTCAAAAATATTTCAACTTTCTATACCCCCTAAACTCCTTACTTATTTCACTGTGTAGTAGGATCCACATGATTTTTGATTCCTAGGATGTGATATCCCAACACCAGAAAAGGTTCCCTAAACCCTTCACCAAAGTTTCATCTTCAATGAAGCATACATACTACTTTCTTGCAAAAATCACCTAGGAAGAAATATTTCCTATGACCATTTAGAATTTCTCATAATACTTTCCAAATCATACCATAATATAGAAAAATAAAATACCTTTTCATTGATTATAACCAATAATTTTGAAATACTTTGAGGCTCTCAAAATATTTCCTAAAATTTTAACTTTAAGGGTTCGAAATTTTTATGTTTTGACTAGTTTGACCAAAAAGGGGAAAACAATTTAATGGGGTTGTCAAAGACAATGCAGTGAAATTTTATATGCCAATAATCTCTTAACTTGTAATTCGAGTATTATTTAGAAATAATTGGTTCAAAAAATTGAATAAGATTTTTTAGGAAACATGTGTATTCTCTGTTGAAATCCACCAATGCCGGGTGACATACTTTTAAATGGATTTCTCCTATCCATTTGTTTCTCTAACTAGGTCAAAAAGGGTATTTGGACACAATACAAGTTCATTAAAGGATTCAAGGATTGAAACATAGTAAATAAATATGTAAGGGGGAAGATGAAATATTTTGTTCTACTAGAAATAAATGTAAAAAAACATGGTTTTCCTCATTGTTAGCCAAACATAGAAGGTGCTTCCAAAAATACCAAGTTTTATAAATGAAAACAAAAGGTGAAGGTAAAAATTTTTGAGTAGGTACAACCTATAAGAGTATTATTACATAAGAAAGAACCAACACAACTAGAATATTCTCTCTCATTTGAGACCTTGAAAGGTAAGATTTATCACAAACCTATTTTTGAAGTAGCAATAGAAATGGAGGAATCTTATCACTACATTTTTGCTACAAAAGAAAATAAATATGTAAAGATAGAAAAAAATCCTTAAAGATACCTTATTAAGGTTGGAAACATTAATATATTGGAGGAAAAAACATCCCTTGTAGAATCAGTATCTTATACACAAGACTAAGAATTACAAACGATTCCTCGAAATTCTATTTTTAGACCAAAATGGAAATTAATGACATACTCTTGTCATATCCAAAAATAAAGGAGGAATTCAATGCTTGTTGGATGCACTAAAACTATCATGTCAAAAGAAAAAGTTAGAATATTACTCTAATACTATAAGAAATGTGTCCCCCTTATTGTTGTCTTTAGTAACCTTGTAACACCCTCGAATCTGTTGTTATCTTCTCCGAGCATTCAAAGTGTTGATATATGATTTCTTCTGTATAAGGACATGTTCCTTTGGTTTCGGGAAGTCATGCTTGATATGGATTGTATCTTCTTTGCTCTTGAAGATCTTTGACTCAGCCTTGGATCAGTTGCATTGATCCAAGGAATGTTTTAAGCTTATTCAGGATGAACAAAATTTATGGACCTTACGAAAGTTACAAGGTCTGAATGAGTTTGAATGAGCAATCCCAGAGTTTAACTCAGGATGATCATGATAAATGAAATTTGGTTCCAGATATCGTAACATCAGGAAGGCCTAGACCTTAAGCCAGGTAAGATGTTCTTGTGTATACGTAAGCTTAATTAGCAATGCCAGATAGGATCCTTTACAGGAATGTTTTACCTGTTTGGCTCTAATACTGATTGGTCCTACTTGGGAGACCTAGACTAGATTCGTTAAGGTTAATAATCTTAACCTAAACTATAACCTATTGGTTAAAATAATTGCTAATCTAACCTAGCCCTAAACTATAAGCTTAATGCTCCTAAGAGTTAACTTCTTCTAGCGCTATGGATGTAAGACTAATGTCTTACCCTATGATCTAACCTATGTTTCTTACCTATCCTAACTAATGACAAGAATGGAGGGGGACCTATGAAGGGGCGCGAGTCATGGGCAGTGGTTTCCATGGAATTTATGAGGGGGATAAGGTTGAAGGACTTGGGATGCTGTCAGATTTGGCGGAGGTTACAAACGGCTAATGTGACCTGACGTGGTAGTATCACCAAGTATGGGAATGTTTGTTTGTTTTCTTTTGGCGATCACCAATTTTGGTGGTCGGTGGCAATGGAGAATAGGTGGGAGGATGGAAGTTAATGCAATTAATGAACTTTGGTTCCCGAGTGCGGATTGCTTGGGAAGGCATGCAAATGGAATATTGTTTGGTTGTTTGGTTTTCCATGCATTCTATTTTTCGCTCTGCTTGAGCACTGGTTCTTTGAACCAGTCGTCTACTCTGTGTTGCATGGAAACTTTGAGAATTTCTAGCTTCCTTCTCTATCGGGGAAAGTTTATAAGGCATGAAGGTAACAATTTATTGTTGTTTAATCTATCGTGGAAGAAGAAGAGAAGGTGCGAGCACATTCAGAGGTCTTCTTCAAATTTTTAAGCGACACTATCAGGCATGATAGGCCCTAACTTTTAAAAATCTTTCTTTCCTTCAAATGCTTTCATTAGAACAACTCTGTTCAGATGATTTCTTTTGTATAGATGGCTTGGTTGGAAACAATGTATTGGTTTTCTTCTTCTCTTTTTGATTTGGGAATCCCTGGTTTGATTTCTGTTGAAGACCTTGCTGTGTTAGCATGTTGGTTAAACTTTTGTTGAATCCTTGCTGAGTATACATATGGATTCGATTTCTGTTGAAATGTTTGTTGTGTATACATATGGATTCGACTTCTGTTGGAATGCTTGTTGTGTTTACATGTTGGTTCGACTTCTGTTGAAGTCCTTGCTATGAATACTTGATGGATACGACTTCTGTTGAAGTCCTTGTAGTGTTTTCATATGAATTCAACTTCTGTTGAAGTCCTTGCTACGTTTGCATGTTGGTTCGACTTCTGTTGAAGTCTTTGCTATGTATACATATGGATTCGACTCTATTGAAATGTTTGTTGTGATTGCATATGGGTTCGACTTCTGTTATGTTGTTTCCTTGCTTCTTGATTAACTAAGGTAATAAGTTCCCAACTGTACCATGTTAGACATTGCGTTGGATGATTTCTTGGTTGAGGAATGACATAAAAGAAAATTGTTGTCTTATTTAGTTGGTTTATTGTTTATCGCTGGTCGTATGAGCTTTTTTTTGTTTCTTGATAGCTTCAGGTGAATACATGGTTGATTTGAGATGAAACTGTAATTCCTTCTATGGAGCTCAATTGGTTTAGTGGCAAGCGTATGAAATATGTATGAATACAAGCCTGTACCTCTGTTGAAAAGGGGTCGGGATGGTCAATAATTATGGGTTCTGTAAGTGATGAAATATCTAGTGTAGTTGTGTTTTCCTTATGATTTAACTTGGTTAATGGGAACACAGTCTGACTGAGAGAAATCTTGCTTTGAGGAACTCTGAATCCTAATAACGTGTGGGTAATCCTAGATCTGCATGATGGAAATTAGGTTTTGTACTTGGAAGGGATGGGATTGTGTTGATTTTCTTGCTTTCTTTTCTTCCCTAAATGAATTTGTAGTGCCCTCATTTTACACACCTAAATACAACAGTAAAATACCAGGATAATTTTTTTTTACTTACATTGCTCACGACACACAACACAGTAAGGGCTCCAAGTACAGAACTCGACACACATGCGACAATCACATAAGTCATCGACTCACATAGACACATGCAGACGACATCGACATGTCGATACCACACTTTTCCCAACGAATGAATACTAGCAAAGACCCAACCACAAGAAACGTGACTTTAGGAACAATGAACCCACGACAAATCAATACTTTAAATGTATTTTAGTTATGGCTAACTTTCCAAGATCCTTATTAGGTAAGCATGATTTTCTCCCTTTTTCCACCTACATGTCCTGAAAATTCGTTTCGCAATTCACTTATTGTTCAACCATTTAATTTGCTCTTTACCCTTATAACAATCTTCAGAACTTACATAAGTATTTTTCCATATATCAAAATGCCTACAAGATTCTAATTCTCTCATTCTTATGTTAAGATTTTGCTTCTCAAACGTTTATTTAATGGCTACAGTCTTACCCTTACACTCAAGCGAAAGTGACTTGATGTCCAGAACGAAATCAAGGATTTGACGGAGATTTAGACACAGGGCAGCTTTTCACCAAAATATTTCTCGAATTCACACTATATTTATTTCTCTACCATTGCTATTATAATTTGAAAACTTATTGAATTCCTATAAGAGTTATATATAGCTAGGTATACATATCTTTTGTTTTCTCATAATTTGGTCGCACCAAGGTGACTTATATTCTTTGAAACACTTGATTATATTTAATTAAGTTTTAAGGACTTCATGAGTGACCTCAATCCTAATCTCCAATCTCGTTCTCATCTTAGGATATGCTTATACATCGCACTATGGTCTCGTTCATAGCATTGTTGTGAAATCAGGAGTTACCGAAGTATTTGACTACCATCTTGAAGGGGTATATGGTCGGAAGAATTGTAAACCATACACGAACCACAAGTGACACCTCCTAATCAGCTGAGGGTTGGTTTCTTCCATTATGCACTCAATGATCCACGCCTCAACTATATAAGAGTTTAAGGCAGGTGGACAAAAATATACTAAACCACATTCAAGGACATACCAAGGGGTTATTTTGATAGAATCCAGGGTTGCACTGCTTAGTCGTTCCTTCGAACAAGGACTCATAAGGTGACTCCTAAGGTGGTCTTCAACACTCAGCCTGGTATCGGACCTGAAGAGAGTACATTCTTCTCGCGAATGCCAAATCTAGAAGGAAACTGCATACTCTGGATAAGGTTGGACCATGTTAATTCTAAAATATGGATTCACGACAATGACGCTAAACCTAATGACTATGACGGTAAACTCCAACGAGGGGTTTTATTTACCTAACCTATGAGGTCTCATCAGATGCAAGGGTTAAGGTCGTTCTTCAGTTTTAAATTTCTTATATGGGAGGAAAGGATCACATCTACAGGCAAGTCATGCACGAATATTTTATTAGGGTTGAGTGTTCCCATTAAAACTCATTACTGTGTTTGCAAGGTAAGAAGGTAACCCTATAATATTAATTTAATCATTTATTAAATACTGAGAAGGTACTACAGTGTATTAACTTCGATTCCAATTTACTAAGTATAAACCAAACAGCCTTTTTGCCATACACAGCTAAAAATCAAATTGAGCTGGTGATTAGAAGTGCATTCCATAAGTATCCTTAAAAACTAGCATATCATGCATGTTAGCAAATCTCATTTATAATTTTTCAGTAACAAGAGACTAAATTACACAGTTATTCATTTTGCAATGACCTATAAGAGTTACAAAAATAATAATTAAATTTCACATCGCCTTCTTCGTCGTCATTCATCCATCCTGCAAAACCCACGTGAGCATGATATCAGCGATAATTCGCTGGCATGGTATCCACCCTAATCAATCATAATTGTCATTTTTCAGTTTCCCATTTACATCAGAAAATAATTACAATTTGCCAATCGAAATAAAAAGTCTAGAAACATGTATTCATTGCATTTCATTTTTCTACATTTTATAAACCCGGGAGAGAGAAAGAGAAGGGAAGAGAGAGAAAATATCATTTTGTCTAAAGTTCCAATACACCCAACGAGTTTCATTCTAGTGTTTTAAACAGTTATTTACGTGTGATGAAAGTTTCCAAAGGGGATTTGGCAATCCTACGAGGGTTCGCAACTTTCTACTTTTACATTTTCTCACTAATTACAAAAGCGTTCACAACGACTCGGAGGCTAAGAAACTGCTTCCAAAAGTTACCTTCCAAAGAGAACGCCCTCCATGATCAACTTGCTACGTGTTCCCGGATATACCAAGAGTCCATAGCAACTGACGGAATCGAAAAAGAGCGCACGGTTTGCGTTTGACAGCTAGTTTTCCGGGACCTCTGGTCATAGTTCACCCAGTTGTAAAGAGACAAAAGTTAGCTCGAATGGCCTAGAAATCGTGTCCCAAACGACGTTCGACGGATGTGCACACAACGAGACTCTTCCTAGTAGTTCCCCTATATAAGGGGAATTCGTCAGAGTCGACGGAAAGGAGAACTAGAAAACCATGTTCAAACGGCGACAAGCTATCTAGAGCGACAAGACAAAAATGGACCAGTTTGACCTCGTCAAACTGCGATCGGAGGCCTGCAAAATGGCTTCGCCAAACTACCCTGAAAAGTTTTCTTTCCTATACTGAATGTTCCATGCATTTGTCTAGTATAAACGCTGGAGGTTTGTGAAAACGGGAAGTGATTTCTCTTTCCAGGTTTCAAAAGGCGATCCAAAACGAAAGCCAACTTTCTAGTTTTAACAACTCTCTACTGTTGTAAACCAGTGTAACAGGGCTCCTGTAAGGGCGTCAAAAGGATGACATATGATCGTTTCGGGCCAAACCAAAAATCAGGGTGACTCCTCGTATACCAAGGTACCCGAATGAAACTTCACATCTCGTTTCGAGAGTGGCGAAGGGTACCTGGTGAGTCTCCGCAAATTACAAAATTTAACTATTTAAAACAAGGAGAAGGTCAACTTTATCCGTGGAGAGTCAAATTTGTCTGGTCAACAAAACGATATTGGAACGGTCAAGAAGGGTAAGAGATTTCTAAATCGTCTCGAGCGAGGGTGATAGTTCATGTTTTAAGGTAGGCAAGTTATAATGGCTTTGAGAGTTGCGACACGACGCTTTATTGTTTTGCAATGAGTTGAAAAGACATTTAACTGCATTTAAAAATCCTAATAATTTTAAATTCTATTTAGTTGCAAAAGAGAACTAAAACACGAGAATTATGAGAGGTAAGGGATGAAGGACCATGCCTGGAAACGATGAGTGAAACGGTACAAGGGCTCCAAGCAGTTTACACTCGCGATTCGTCGAGACCACCATTGTTGCCATCTGATGCCAGGTAGTCACGTGCAAACCAAGCCATTCGTTGTGTACCCATGTCTCATCGAAAAGCACCAAATTGTGTTTTCAAGAAGTCATCCCGATCCCAGAAACCACATTTTCTATGCCAAGAGATCACACGCCTTTCCAACAAAATCCATTTTTGTGCATATGAATACTCTGAGGAACGACTTTCAAATACAATGCATAGGAAGCATTAATTAATGGTTCTAACAGAACAGTCCAGAAGCTTGCACTTGGAAGAGGTGAGGCAATAATTCTTGGCATGATTCTACAAGAGGCACTCATGCCATCGAAGTATTTACAACCCTCATGCATTGAACTTGCCTGACTACATGCTAATTAGACAAAAAAATGAAGCTTACATGATCAGGGTATGTTCCATAAGATCACATCTCTTTGAGGCATTCTGTCATGCAGTCCAAACCCCCTTTTTTTTAAAACCAGACCCATTTGTTTGCACATTCTGTCATCATTGCAGTCCAGGAGACCACATACCTTTCAGGTATTTTGTTGAACAGTTCATAGGATTCCACATATTGCATATGTGTTTGCCAGGGTGCTTGGAACTAAAACATTCAAAAATACTTCTCCATAATGCTTTGATGGATGTGCATAACTCTGTTTCAAAGCTTCCATTTTGACAGCAGCTGGGAGGTTGCTGGAAGAAAGGACTGTGGGGTCTGGCTTCCACGTACCAATGCATTTGTTTGGAAGTTTCCAAGGCCTTTTCAACAAACTCATTTGTGCAAATCCCGAAATCATTGCAGTCCATGGAACTGCATTTCTTTCCCACGCATTAAGACAAACTGTTCGCATGTTTCCACGTTTTTACAAGCAAAACAACTAGGGCGCTTGCAACAGCAACATCTGACAAGTTTCTCGGCCTTGTTGCTTTTGGGCGACCCCACAGGTATGTGGCGCGGCTGAGGGGAAAACTGGCACAGGCAGAAGTTGGGAGGAGTGAAGCAGTGGAAGGGGAGGCTTATGCCATGCGTGGGTGCCTCCACATGAAGACAAAACGGCCTCCCTCCTGCCTGTTGGTGCGCTAGACAAGCTTGGAGCTCCTCCCCATGGTGGCGGCGCTCACCCATACTCAGCAAAAAGCCAGAAACAAAAACAAAACGAACCCCCACCCCCCTTTTGCCCTAAACGCCCAGATTTCATGGCGTTTTTAATTTTAAAAAAAAACTTTTATTTTATTTATTATTTATTATTATTTCTTTTTTTTTTTTAAACGGGGCATTACAATTCAAGATTGATTGTATATGCTTTGCTCTGGAAAGTTGGTACTATCCGAACTTGTTTGGAATGGAGATCTAAACACCTCTGTTCTTTCTCTTCAGTTGTAAAGTACATGTGGATATAGGAGTTTTGGAATATGAAAGTATACTCTCCCTTTCTGGAAAATTATTAGTACTCCCTTCTTTTGTATTTCCATAAGAACTCTGCTATAGGGGTATAAGATGATTAAACTGTTAAATTTATGAGGAAAGAATGGTAAATGCTTAGTCTTGGCCTAAGTTCTTTTCTTATTTACAGTTATAATAATACCTTGTTTGAGTTATTCAGTTATCTACTTTAATAAAAGTAGAATTGTAATAGAAGTTGGTATATCTATCGAAGTCATGGAAATAATGCAATGAGTATAAAGGAATTTCGTTAGAGGCTATAACCGGTCTTAGCTGAATTGTTAAATGCAAATCTGTTGGATACATGCACTGGTAAGAATTCATTCTGGAATGGAGTAATTTGTATTGGATTGTTACTGTCCTTGGATTTCAGAGGGATGGATATATTAGATTCATTTTGTTCTTCTTAGTCTCTAACATAAGATGAATTATCCGAGAAGAGTCAATATGGTAGTTATATTATGAAATTATGTTAAAAAGTCATGTATGGTAGAAAGATAATTAGTGTGATTCATGTTTATAGGTTTGATGAAATGATTTCATTTAAACAGGTTGTTTAATGGAAATAATTGGTGGAATGCAATTGTTTTAAGAATTAGTGCTTATCATGCTTAGTTCATTGAACTGACTGTGTTAGAAATTTTTGCAGATGGTCATCATAAGTGGTAAAGACACACAGATCTGATATGATGCTCAAATTGTTTAATCTGGTTTTATGATGAATTCCAACTTGATTTCTCTATTTGTACTATATGAAGAAAGTTTTTCTTTTGTTGTTGAGTATTGTATCAAATATGCGTTGAAGTGCATAAATTGTAATTGTATGGCTTGGAAATAAATGAAATGGGGAGATTGTTACTTATGTGGCTACATTTTTATTTTGATGGATTGAACTTCTTAAGTTCGATTGATTTTAAGTGCATTTTTATTATTGTATACCATGGAGTTATTTGGATTCTCTAAGTAGGCCTTGTAAAGATTATGTGACTGAATACTTCGTGAATGATTAGTAGTTCTTTTATGTTATAAATAAGGCTAAATTGGAAATTAGTCCACTGCCTTTCGAGAAGTTAAGGTTAAACTAAACCTTAATAGGTAGCTGAAACGGGAAGAGTAATCTATTACTCCCTATCCATGATCTAAGTCAAGACAACGTAACTGATGATTTTAAATCACTATGTCTTAATAACAATAAGCAAGATATACTTTAGTCTTCGGAGTTGATATAAACCCTTACGGGTTTAGTTAGCTTCCTTATGAGGGGACTTAGGGCTATTGCCCAATTATGTAGAATAAGATTATTGGGAACCAATGAACTCCTAGACGAGATCTCAAATCTTATTAAACTTCTCTCTGTGAAATGGATCTTAATTAAGTAAGGCAACTCAAAGGTGTGGAACCCAGGGGTTGGGAAAAGACTACCCAGATAGGAGAGTCTTAAAATTTAATTTCAACTCAACTTAAGTAACTCTTTGAAGTTATGTAAATCTTTCTGAGGCGGTTTGTAGGATGTCGACACATGTCAACTGTAGGGTTGTACCTTTGAGAAGATTAGAATCTTCTTGAGGATACAACAATGCAGGTGACCTATGGCGACACCCTTTGTATTGATCGTTAAGATTTACACCTTAAACTCGAACAATTTTTACTCTGAGACTAGTTAGGACCATGGTCATGTTATGAGGCTTCCTTGGAGACTTGGGGTACCTTGACACACGGGGTTAAGCGTGGTTGACCCAAGATGTCGGAAACTACCTAGTCCTCAAGAACATCCTTATAACGTGTTTCATGTTATTAATCCATTCTTGAGTGAATGACTTGGGATAGGGGAGGCTGACAGAAGTCAATATAAGACATTCTATTTAACATCGGAGTGGGGTGAAGGATGTATTCCAGATTGACGAGTATGCCGTCAAGGAATACGAGACATGAATAGTATGTTTCAAATCTTTGGCCAAAGTATCACAAGCTGCTGAATGCGTTGTCCTATGTCACCTAGTCTGAGGGAGGTGATGCCGATGAATAATGGTAACAATTATCCAAATAGGTTCCTTGGACAGAGCATTCTGAAATCCCATTAGGGAAGAGAACCGCAAGAGTGAAGTGTTAAAATAAAAATTCCAACTCTATGATACTCATGAATAGATCGGTAGATCACCGAGTCATGGAATGAATAGATCGGTGGTACACCAATTCATTACAGATGAATATGGTTATCTGTTATAAGAATGATTTTTATGATCTGCGAGTTCTAAATTATGTATTTAGAACTAGGAATCACTTATCAAACAAAAAAACTTGTTCTAATGTACTAAAATGGGAATGTCACATCTTGGTATCGAGCTAAAGGTTACTGACTCTTGGACCTATTGTGTCCATAATCTGATAAAAACCTAAATTTTCTTGTAACAGAAAATGGTTAGAACAAGAGGGAACATTGCGAATAATGCTCCACCAGGGAAGGGGCAGCAACAACCCAAAAACTTGATGAGATCCTTGCTTCCCTATTGGACACAAGAGATCATTTGGCTGTACTTGAATAGCAAGTAATGGGAAATGAGGAGGATGAAGAAGCTAGTAACAATAATCAGCTACCTCCTGAGGACAACCCCAATATGGGTGTTGGTAATAACACTGGAAATGTACCTATCCAACCAGAAAACAAAAAGGCCAGGTTAGCGGGAGAACTCACTAATGATATAAAAAGGATAAGTCCACCTAAATATGATGGCACCACATTAGGAGATGGAGCTGAGAACTGGCTCAGCGAGATGGAGAAGTACTTTGCAATAAGAAACTTCTCGGAGGAAACCAAAGCTATTTGGGGAGCCTATCAGCTTTCCCACGAAGCATCTTTGTGGTGGGACAGCCGTAAAGCTGAGCTAAATATTGATGAGACCAATATCACTTGGGATCAATTTAAAGGATATTTTAGGCAACGTTGGCTACCACAACTTTTCTATGATCAGAAAATAACATAATTCTAGAACTTAGCTCAAGGAAAGCTAATGGTAACTGAATACTGGGAGTAGTTTACGAAACTCCTCAAGTACGTACCGTAGTATCAAACTGACGAGAAGTTCAGAATATAGAAATTTATCATGGGACTAAATCCCATGATAGGAGGAGAGGTCGATGTTCACAGCCCAACCACTATGGAAGGGGTTGTTGAAAAAGCCATAAGGCAAGAACAGAAATTAAAGGCTATTTCTGCTCATAAAGAGGAAGTGCGGAAGAAGATTGCAAACCCTTCTTCAACTTCACTTGCACCCAAGAAGGGGCCATGGAAAAAGTTTGGAAACAGAAGTAAGTTTCTAGTGGATAATAGTAAGAAAACGATAGCGAATAAGCCTGCTGGAAATGTAAGGGATAGTTTTGCCAAAAATTATAACAATGGGTAGAAGCCCTATGGAGGACAATGTGATAATTTTAAGGCTGGAAGTAATTTTGAGCCTAAAAAGGGACCTGTAGGAGGCTACTATAATTGTGGCAAAGACCACTACGCAAATCAGTGCCCTTTGAAGAAGGATGATCATAATCAGCAGCATAAGATACATGCTGCAGTAGTAGACAAGCAAGCTGAAAAGCAAGTGACACCTATAGAAGTTCCGGGTAAGTTATTTGGCATACCTGTCACTATTCTTTTTGATATAGGAGCTACTGAATGTTTTATTTCTAGTAAACTTGCTTCTAAACTTAAAAGAAAGGCTAGAAAAATGGATAAATCTTGGACTGTACAGTATGGTAATAACTCTGTTCATATAGTGAGTATGTGTCTTTTTGGGGTAGTCCTTGACTTACCTAAATTTTCCACGGAAGTTGACCTCTATGTTGCACCTTTGGGATCCTATGACATTGTCATCGGTGTCAATTGGTTAGCTGACCATAAAGCAAAAGTAGACTGCTTTGAAAAGAATATAAGATGTTTAGATGATCAGCTGAAAATAGCAGAGATTCAAGGTGTGAAATGGGAAATTTCAGTTAGGAAACTGTCAGCTATGCAACTTAAAAAGGCTAAAAACAAAGGATGTACCTTATATGCCATAAAGATATCTAAATTTTCAGAAGAAGATGGTGATTCCATGAAACGATACCCACTGTTGCAAAGTTTCAAGGATGTATTTCCGGAGGAATTACTAGGTTTACCACCCAAAAGGGAATTTGACTTCACCATTGAGATCAAACCAGGGACGGAACCTATTTCTAAAGCACCTTATCGGATGACTACTACAGAGTTAGTCGAGCTTAAGGCACAATTGCAAGAACTTTTGTCTAAGGGTTTGATTAGACCAAGTGTTTCACCTTGGGGAGCGCCAGTAATATTTGTAAAAAAGAAAGATGGAACACTTAGACTATGTATTGATTATCGGATGTTGAACAAAGCAACAATTAAGAACAGATACCCACTTCCAAGGATTGACGATCTATTTGATCAGATGCATGGAGCAGCAGTTTATTCCAAGATAGATCTTCAATCTGGTTATCATCAATTAAGGATTAAAGAAGAAGATATTCATAAAACAACTTTCCAAACCAGGTACGAGACATTATGAATTCACGGTTCTACCCTTTGGATTAACTAATGCACCCGTAGCTTTTATGAACTTAATGAATAATATCTTTCAAGAATATTTGGACAAGTTTGTGCTAGTATTCTTGGACGATATTCTCATATATTCTAAAAGTATCGAAGAGCACAATGAGCATTTAAAGATAGTTTTGGAAATTTTGAGAAAAAGAAAGTTATACGGTAAGTTATCCAAATGTTCTTTCTTTGATACTAAAGTTCACTATTTGGGTCATGTCATTAGTAAAGAGGGAATTGCAGTGGATCCTTCAAAAATAGTGGCAATAACCGAGTGGCCTGCACCAAAGAATGTACATGAAGTAAGAAGCTTCATGGGCCTTGCTGGTTATTATAGAAAATTTGTTAAGGATTTTTCTAAAGTGGCTACACCGATAACTTCATTGCAGAAGAAGGATAAGAAATTTATTTGGAATGATAAGTGCGAAACTACTTTCAAAATTTTGAAAAGCCAGTTGACTTCAGCACCTATATTAGCTGTACCAGACCCTAATGGGAACTTTACTGTTGTAACGGATGCTTCTGGGGAAGGCCTTGGAGGTGTTTTGTTACAAAATGATCAAGTCATAGCATATGAAAGTAGAAAACTTAAGTTACATGAGCTGAATTATGTCCCTCATGATTTAGAGCTTGCTGCAATTGTTCATGTGCTTCAAGTATGGAGGCACTATTTACTTGGGAAACCTTTTGAGTTGAAAACTAATCACTTAGGGCTGAAATATATTTTCACTCAGCCTAATCTAAATGCAAGACAATGAAGGTGGTTAGAGTTTTTATCTCAATATGATTTTGATATTAGCTACATCAAAGGGAAAGAGAATAGAGTAGTGGATGCTCTAAGTCGTAGGAAGCACATTTCTGCTCTTATAACATTAAGAACTCAGTTTAAAGATGAGGTAAAAAGTGCCTCAGAATCTGATATATACTTTCAGCAAGTAAAAGTAGCACTTGCTGCAGAACCAAAAGATGAAAGGTATAAAGGTTTTCATTTTGATAATGAAGGAATCTTACGTTATGAAAACAGGGTATATGTACCTTTGCTAAATGATTTGAGAAAGAAATTGTTAGTTGAATTTCATAATTCGCCCTTCTCTGGACACCCGGGTATCACAAAAATGCTTGCTGATCTAAAATAGCAATACTTTTGGAAAGGTATGAAAAAGGATGTTATTGATTTTGTGACACATTGTCTGGAATGTCAGCGGGTTAAGGCAGAACACATGCACCCTGCTGGACTATTATATCCCCATAGCATACCGCAGTATAAATGGCAAGTAATAAGCATGGACTTTGTACAAGGGTTGCCTATGTCAAGAAATAAACATGATGTTATCTTGGTAGTTGTAGAAAAACTAACAAAGGTAGCTCATTTCATCACTGGAAATCTGAAGGATGATTCTCCAGTGTTAGCAAAAAGATTCGTGCACGAAATTTTCAGGTTACATGGAGTACCAGAATTGATTATATCTGACAGGGATCCTAGAATGACATCAAGATTTTGGAAAATGCTTAATGCAGCTCTTGGAACGAAACTAAACTTCAGTTCTGCATATCATCCGGAAATGGATGGACAAACTGAGAGAGTAAATCAAGTGTTGGAAGATATGTTGCGAATGTATTGCATGGATCAACAGTATAAATGGGAAGAGTATCTTCCATTAGTTGAGTTCACATACAACAACACTTATCACTCATCTCTTAAAATGGCACCTTTTGAGGCACTTTATGGAAGAAAGTGCAGAACCCCTGTTAGTTGGGATAGTATTGAGGATAGAGTGGTAATTGGGCCAGAAATCCTCACTGAAATGGAACAACAAGTTAAAATGATTCATGAACGATTGAAAGAAGCAGCAGATAGGTAGAAGAGCTATGTTGACCTAAAGCGGGTTGATCAAAGGTTTAAACTTGGTGAAAAGGTTTTTCTTCATGTTAAACCCGAAAGCAGTTCTATAACTTTTGGCAAGGCTACCAAGTTGTCACCTCGTTATGTGGGACCTTTCAAAATTGTCGAAATAATCAATCCTGTAGCTTACCGATTAGCATTACCACCTGCTTTGTCTCACATGCATGATGTTTTCCATATTTATTTTCTTAAGAAATACGTTTCAGACTTGTCACATGTTTTAAATTGGAATTCCTTGCAGGTCCAAGACCCAGGAATAATCGTGGTTAAACCCACACGAGTGCCGAAACTCACCAACCGTGCATTTGAGAAATCATGAAATACAGCAATGTAAGGTCCAGTGGGACTAGTTTAACGAAGAGAGTGCAACTTGGGAAAATCTGGAAGAGATGAAAATTGTTTTTCCCTTTCTTTTTGAATAGAATGGAATCTGTTGACAAAAAAATTTAATTATTATGAACTTATCTTTTTCATGTCTTTATGTAAGCCAGCTTTGAGGCAAACATTATTCAGGTTGAATAAATTGTATCATGACATTGATTTATGAAATAATTCATGTTGGAATTGGTCTTTTGTATTGTGAACTAATAAATTGATTGACCTGAAGGTAAATCAAAAGATGTAATCATCGGGATGATGAATCTTTTAGGAGGGAAGCATGTAACACCCTGAACTGTTGTTACCTTCTCCTGAGCATTCAAGTGTTGATATATGATTTCTTCTGTATAAGGACATGTTCCTTTGGTTTCGGGAAGTCATGCTTGATATGGATTGTATCTTCTTTGCTCTTGAAGATCTTTGACTCAGCCTTGGATCAGTTGCATTGATCCAAGGAATGTTTTAAGCTTATTCAGGATGAACAAAATTTATGGACCTTACGAAAGTTACAAGGTCTGAATGAGTTTGAATGAGCAATCCCAGAGTTTAACTCAGGCTGATCATGATAAATGAAATTTGGTTCCAGATATCATAACATCAGGAAGGCCTAGACCTTAAGCCAGGTAAGATGTTCTTGTGTATACCGTAAGCTTAATTTAGCAATGCCAGATAGGATCCTTTACAGGAATGTTTTACCCTGTTTGGCTCTAATACTGATTGGTCCTACTTGGGAGACCTAGACTGGATTTGTTAAGGTTAATAATCTTAACCTAAACTATAACCTATTGGTTAAAATAATTGCTAATCTAACCTAGCCCTAAACTATAAGCTTAATGCTCCTAAGAGTTAACTTCTTCTAGCGCTATGGATGTAAGACTAATGTCTTACCCTATGATCTAACCTATGTTTCTTACCTATCCTAACTAATGACAAGAATGGAGGGGGACCTATGAAGGGGCGCGAGTCATGGGCTAGTGGTTTCCATGGCATTTATGAGGGGGATAAGGTTGAAGGACTTGGGATGCTGTCAGATTTGGCAGAGGTTACAAACGGCTAATGTGACCTGACGTGGCAGTATCACCAAGTATGGGAATGTTTGTTTGTTTTCTTTTGGCGATCACCAATTTTGGCAGTCGGTGGCAATGGAGAATAGGCGGGAGGATGGAAGTTAATGAAATTAATGAACTTCGGTTCCCGAGTGCGGATTTCTTGGGAAGGCATGCAAATGGAATATTGTTTGGTTGTTTGGTTTTCCATGCATTCCATTTTTCACTCTGCTTGAGCACTGGTTCTTTGAACCAGTCATCTACTCTGTGTTGCATGGAAAATTTGAGAATTTCTAGCTTCCTTCTCTATCGGGGAAAGTTTATAAGGCATGAAGGTAACAATTTATTATTGTTTAATCTATCGTGGAAGAAGAAGAGAAGGTGCGAGCACATTCAGAGGTCTTCTTTGAATTTTTAAGCGACACTATCAGGCATGATAGGCCCTAACTTTTAAAAAATCTTGCTTTCCTTCAAATTCTTTCATTAGAACAACTCTATTCAGATGATTTCTTTTGTACAGATGGCTTGGTTGGAAACAATGTATTGGTTTTCTTCTTCTCTTTTTGATTTGGGAATCCCTGGTTTGATTTCGCTGTTGAAGACCTTTTTGTGTTAGCATGTTGGTTAAACTTTTGTTGAATCCTTGCTGAGTATACATATGGATTCGATTTCTGTTGAAATGTTTAATGTGTATACATATGGATTTGACTTCTGTTGGAATGCTTGTGGTGTTTACATTTGGTTGGACTTCGTTGAAGTCCTTATTGTGAATACTTGATGGATATGACTTCTATTGAAGTCCTTGCTGTGTTTGCATGTTGGTTCGACTTCTATTGAAGTCTTTGTTGTGTATACATATGGATTCGACTCTATTGAAATGTTTGTTGTGATTGCATATGGGTTCGACTTCTGTTATGTTGTTTCCTTGCTTCTTGATTAACTGAGGTAATAAGTTCCCAACTGTACCATGTTAGACATTGCGTTGGATGATTTCTTGGTTGAGGAATGACATAAAAGAAAATTGTTGTGTCTTATTTAGTTGGTTTATTGTTTATCACTGGTCGTATGAGTTTTTTTTGTTGCTTGATAGCTTCAGGTGAATACATGGTTGATTTGAGATGAAACTGTAATTCCTTCTTTGGAGCTCGACTGGTTTAGTGGCAAGTGTATGAAAAATGTATGAATACAAGCCTGTACCTCTGTTGAAAAGGGGTCGGGATGGTCAATAATTATGGGTTCTGTAAGTGATGAAATATCTAGTGTAGCTGTGTTTTCCTTACGATTTAACTTGGTTAACGGGAACACAGTCTGACTGAGAGAAATCTTGCTTTGAGGAACTCTGAATCCTAATAACGTGTGGGTAATCCTAGATCTGCATGATGGAAATTAGGTTTTGTACTTGGAAGGGATGGGATTGTGTTGATTTTCTTACTTTCTTTTCTTCCCTAAATGAATTCAAGATTGATTGTATATGCTTTGCTCCTGGAAAGTTGGTACTGTCCTGAACTTGTTTGGAATGGAGATCTGAACGCCTCTGTTCTTTCTCTTCAGTTGTAAAGCACATGTGGATATAGGAGTTTTGGAATACGAAAGTATACTCTCCCTTTCTAGAAAATTATTAGTACTCCCTTCTTTTGTATTTCCATAAGAACTCAATGAAAACCTCCCGCATATTAGCAAGCCATTGGAGGAGCCCAAGGATGAGGAATTGTTGGACATGGTGGAAAGATTAGAAAAGGAGATACAAGAGCTCAAAGGGGCTATAAAAACATGGAAAGAGCTAAGGGTAAAAGAATCCTTCAAACCGAGGAGGAAGAGGGGGTTACCGCTAAATTCTTCAAGAAGTTACAAATCCTTAGATGGCATATTGGGGAATGCTAAAAGCCGCAATGACTGCATATTGTCTGCCCTCAAAAGCATTTATAATTTCATTGAACAACATTTCCATAGTGTTTGTAGTTTAAGTGGGGTCAATGAGGACATTTGGGGTCCTAAAGAGAAAAGGGATATTGCAATTGCCCAAGCAGATATGCAAGACTCCTCTCAGGCCACTGTCATTGCCTTCTTCATGTCGTTGCAGGCTATCAAGACCAAGATTGACAGAGCCATCAAGTAACGGGTTGTTGTGATGCTATTTTTTGGCTGCAATGTGGCTATCATCTGGCGGTTCTGGAGCTATTTTTGGTAGAGCTTTATATGTTTTTTCTTTTGGTTTATTTTTTATCTTTCCTTCTTTCTTTTGGATCTTTGTACGTTTAGATCCTATTTTCACTTATATTGTAATATTTGGCTGTTGAGCCCTTCTTGGTTGACTGTTTTGCCCTTCTCTAGGCTATTTCTCTCATCTTCACTATCTGGATTTTGAGCCCTTTTGTATACAGGGTATAGTCCCTTCAAAACTATTTGCCCTTAATAAAAAAATATGATTAAACTGTTAAATTTATGAGGAAAGAATGGTAAATGCTTAGTCTTGGCCTAAGTTCTTTTCTTATTTACAGTTATAATAATACCTTGTTTGAGTTATTCAGTTATCTACTTTAATAAAAGTAGAATTGTAATAGAAGTTGGTATATCTATCAAAGTCATGGAAATAATGCAATGAGTATAAAGGAATTTTGTTAGAGGCTATAACTGGTCTTAGCTGAATTGTTAAATGCAAATCTATTGGATACACGCACTGGTAAGAATTCATTCTGGAATGGAGTAATTTGTATTGGATTGTTACTGTCCTTGGATTTCAGAGGGATGGATATATTAGATTCATTTTGTTCTTCTTAGTCTCTAACATAAGATGAATTATCCGAGAAGAGTCAATATGATAGTTATATTATGAAATTATGTTAAAAAGTCATGTATGGTAGAAAGATAATTAGTGTGATTCATGTTTATAGGTTTGATGAAATGATTTCATTTAAACAGGTTGTCTAATGGAAACAATTGGTGGAATGCAATTGTTTTAAGAATTAGTGCTTATCATGCTCAGTTCATTGAACTGACCCGTGCTAGCAATTTTTGCAGATGGTCATCATAAGTGGTAAAGACACGCAGATCTGATATGATGCTCAGATTGTTTAATCTGGTTTTATGATGAATTCCAACTTGATTTCTCTATTTGTACTATATGAAGAAAGTTGTTCTTTTGCTGTTGAGTATTGTATCAAATATGCTGAAGTGCATAAATTGTAATTGTATGGCTTGGAAATAAATGAAATGGGGAGATTGTTACTTATGTGGCTGCATTTTTATTTTGATGGATTGAACTTCTTAAGTTCGATTGATTTTAAGTGCATTTTTATTATTGTATACCATGGAGTTATTTGGATTCTCTAAGTAGGCCTTGTAAAGATTATGTGACTGAATACTTTGTGAATGATTAGTAGTTCTTTTATGTTATAAATAAGGCTAAATTGGAAATTAGTCCACTGCCTTTCAAGAAGTTAAGGTTAAACTAAACCTTAATAGGTAGCTGAAACGGGAAGAGTAATCTATTACTCCCTATCCATGATCTAAGTCAAGACAACGTAACTAATGATTTTAAATCACTATGTCTTAATAACAATAAGCAAGATATACTTTAGTCTTCGGAGTTGATATAAACCCTTACGGGTTTAGTTAGCTTCCTTATGAGGGGACTTAGGGCTATTGCCCAATTATGTAGAATAAGATTATTGGGAACCAATGAACTCCTAGACGAGATCTCAAATCTTATTAAACTTCTCTCTGTGAAATGGATCTTAATTAAGTAAGGTAACTCAAAGGTCTGGAACCCAAGGGTTGGGAAAAGACTACCCAGATAAGAGAGTCTTAAAATTTAATTTCAACTCAACTTAAGTAACTCTTTGAAGTTATGTAAATCTTTCCGAGGCGGTTTGTAGGATGTCGACACATGTCAACTGTAGGGTTGTACCTTCGAGAAGATTAGGATCTTCTCGAGGATACAACAATGCAGGTGACCTATGGCGACACCCTTTGCATTGATCGTTAAGATTTACACCTTAAACTTGAACAAGTTTTTACTCTGGGACTGGTTAGGACCATGGTCATGTTATGAGGCTGCCCTTGGAGACTCGGGGTACCTTGACACACAGGGTTAACTGTGGTTGACCCAGTATGTCAGCTTACCCTAGTCCTCAAGAGCATCCTTATAACGTGTGTCATGTTATTAATCCATTCCTGAGTGAATGACTTGGGACAGGGGAGGCTGACAGAAGTCAGTATAAGACATTCTATTTAACATCGGAGTGGGGTGAAGGACGTATTCCAGATTGACGAGTATGCCATCAAGGAATACGAGACATGAATAGTATGTTTCAAATCTTTGGCCAAAGTATCGCAAGCTACTGATTGCATTGTCCTATGTCACCTAGTCTGAGGGACGTGATGCCGATGAATAATGGTAACAATTATTCAGATAGGTTCCTTGGACAGAGCATTCTGAAATCCTAGATCAGGGAATAGAACCGCAAGAGTGAAGTGTTAAAATAAAAACGCCAACTCTATGATACTCATGAATGGATCGATAGATCACCGAGTCATGGAATGAATAGATCGGTGGTACACCGAGTCATTACAACTACATATGGTTATCTGTTATAAGAATGATTGTTATGATCTGCGAGTTCTAAATTATTTATTTAGAACTAGGAAGCACGTATTAAAAAAAATTCTTGTTCTAGTGTACTAAAATGGGAATGTTACAAACATGAACCTTTTCTAGGAGATATCTGTATGTTCTAGGGTGACAACTTGTGAGAGTTAGATTATGTTGTATTGACCATGTCTTCTCAAGGTTATTTCTCAATGTCCTAAAAAGGAGAGTCAAATATTATTGGTCCATTATTTTCCCTTACAAATACAAGTTACAAAACGGGTCCTCTCACCCTAGTTGAAGGAAAAACCTAAATTAGTAGGGTAGGTCAAACCCTTAGCACGGTATTATCCAACTTTTACCAAGCTTGAGTAATAAAGAGATAGTTAGATCCTTCCCCAACTACAAAACAATTCAAATTCTAATCTATCTTTCTCTAAGCATCCCGCTCAACTTGTTGATGCTTCTTGACTTCAAAGGGAGAACCGATTTGGGTACCAACAATAGTGAGATATTGGTCCCTAAATTTTTAGCTTCAAGGTTTTCTAACCCATTTACAAGGTCAAGTAAGGGATCATTTGAGAGAGTCTATTGGGGGATGAGAGGTGGTGGTTGCATATAGGAATTATTTAGATGGTTTTATTGATAAACTTGCAGATGTGTTCATGTTTGAGGAATCTATTAGGGGTAAGTCATGGGTTGTGATTGAAAATATGGTTATTTAAATAATCTGTTGTTGGGAGATGGGAAGATGATAAGATAGTTGGGATTGGGCAGGTTGTTGTGGAAGGTGTTAAGTAGGGATGTGGGTATGAATAGGTTAATATTGTTGTTGAAAAGGGTTATACACTGCATAATGTAAAGAACCCATAAATTGGGGCTAGGAATCGTAATTGGCATGTTGGACATAAGAAGATCATATTGTCTAGACATGAGATATGATGTTTTTAGTTTTTGAGTAGGGACACTAATAGGGATAACGTCTGAAAAAGGAAAGGGAAGAGTAGTATTAATGGTTGTTTTGATCAATGGAAGATTGTGAAGGATTGGGGTGACTATCTGGGTAGTCTGTTAATTCGAGGGATTGGTAGAGGAGGAAGCAAGATGGGCTATAGAAATCTCATTAGCGGAAAGATGAGTGGTATGAGGATTGGTTTGATAGGGATAAATATTTTAGACTGGTGGTCCATCTCGGGGAATATATGTTGATTTCCTAATAATATAATCTTTGAAAGGATCGATTGGCATCTAGAAGCTCTTAAAACATCGTATCGTTGAGAGGGACCTTATGTGGTTCAAAAGGTTTGGATTGGAATGAAGTCAAGGTGGCTGGCCTAGATGGGATAGATTTATGGTAAAATAATGGATTTTTATCTCCTAAAGTTGTAGTTTGAATAAAAGGTTTGAGTTGAGAGATGTCGATAAGCGGTTGAGTGCTTAAGGGTATAGATGAGTAAGTTTTTGTAGAGAACATTTGTTGAGACAAAGGATTAGTGTAAGTAAAAAAAAATTGCATTATTTTGGCTGTTAAATGAGTGACTACAGGCATGAAAATAGTTTTTACCCAAGCAAGTAAAGCATACAGTTCTTTTATGTTCTTATTTTATTTAAGAATGTACAAAAAGAAAAGGGACGAACAACTAGGTACCTATAAAAATGAAAAATATGTCTTATTTTGGGTTTTTTATGGATGGGAAGTTTCTAGGGAAGTTTATTGTTGGGTAATGAAATCCCAATTAGAAAACCATGTAAAGGGATGTTTTTATGTGTTAATTGATTTGTGAGGTTTAAGTTGTGTGTGATGAGATGTGTGAGATGCAGAGTATCAAACCATGATTTAAGCTATGTGGGCAAGCAGGATGCAAAAATAATATTCTTTTTAATCCCAAAATGAAATGTGACGTTAGATGAGGACACAAATAGGGATGGGAAAGTACAATGAAAAAGGAGTAAATAGGGAAAAATTGGAATACCTGGATAATGTTTTTCCTATTTATCTACACTTTCGAGTGATGAGAGATCCAAGCCATGAACCGAGCAAGCAATAAAGCAAGACCTCGCACTACAGTGTTAGTGTGAAAAAGAAAGATATAGAAAAAAGAAACCACCTAAATGGGGTCCCACCATGCGTGCTAGGAATTTTTTTCCAAATTTCTCATTCATTAACAAATGAATGCACTAACTACTAAAGAAACTAGCCAACTTAGAAGGATAGAGGGTTTATGTTACCTTAGATGTTTGATGTTTGATACGAGAACCAAATGATTTATTATTATAGCTACCAAACCTACAAATAAGACTGAAATAGGATTTGATTAAAAAGATAGGGGTAGGGGCTGCCCAAAAACAAACCCGAGAAGCATTAAGTTCCTCGGTGGATTTCAGCCTTTATTTCTAGACAAAAAGTAACGTAAAAGGGAACATATACTGATAATATGTAGAGACTAAAAAATTATAGAATCTGAAAGCAATATTGACTAATTTAAATATTGATATGATTAAAATAACTAAAAATAAAATGTTAATGGTCCTGGTCGACAAAGATGACATGAGGAGCTAGATCAAGAAAATAAAAGAAATATGAGGTTTGTGTAGGGTCAAAGTGTAATCTGCAAGCTAGAAAAGCCTAGATATGCTAGAGTCAACCTATAGAAGAAGTCCTGGAGGAATAAAAATCGGGGGACAATAAGAAAGAGGGATTAAGGATAGGGATTGAAACCAAGACTCTTGTCGATGTCGATCAAGGTGTAAGCATGATGATTTACTATGACAAAGATATTTTGATGTAGGCTTAGTAAAATGGGACAATTGATAAGCACATGTAGAGGCTAAGGATGGCTCGGAAAAAAATCAAGGGATATAGAGGTAAGGTCGACAATGATCTATAAGTGTTGGTAGAGACTATGATAGAGATTGATGAGACCGAGGGAAGGAAAACTGGAGGGTCAACCTACAAGAATGAATTTACAAAAATAATTCAATGTCCAAGCTATGAGCTATGTTGATGATGATCTAGACCTGTAAAAGTTTAGATATGAAAAACACAAGATAATATGATAAATTTTGATCGAATCTATGTGAAGAAATGAAAATATCACAAAAACAATTATCTAGATTGATGCATGCACACTACAAGGAGTTTTGGAGGTTTGCAATGTCTTCTGAAATGTTCAAGCACAAAAGCTTTTCTGCAAGTTGTGAGAAAATCCACTTGCACTCAATTTTCTGATCATCAATGGAAAGGGAGAAATCAGTTTTATATGGTCAGTGGTAACCAGACTGGGTTACCACTGATTCCAGGGAAATTTTCCTTAAGATGAAGACTTTTTATCCTTTTTAATGTGATTTTGGTTTGTTTTAAGGGTTGGCTAAATGCTTTAAAGAATTAGGTGGGAATGGGCTATTTGGGGATGATGTGTAGGTGAGTTGGAGATAAGGATAGGTTATAAAAAGCATGGGGATGTATAGGACAGATATTTTGAATGAAAGCATTCCAAAATAAAAGCTATTTAGGGCATGTGGATGTGGGTACCCATTAATTAATGTAAATTAATAAGGATGAGATGATTAATTAATTAATTAATGGGGATTAATTAATTAATGTTAATTGATGAGGATTGGATAATGATAGGATATATGGGCATTTAATTAACTAATAAGGATGAACAATAACATATGTGCACACATGAAAAGAGGATATAGATACTGAAATTAGGTGTCTACATTAGCTTCTCATACAAAATCATGTGGTTGTGAAGGATAATTCAAATCGAAGCCCCTTGATATTGTCGTTGTCTCATATGAAACCAACTTTTACCAAGATGACAACTTTATGATAGTTGAGGATTGGTATCTATCGTTTGGGAGGATGCAAAGGTTCAAATTATTCAAAAAGGGGAGCTGAATGTACATAAAAATAAATAATTTTTGAAGGAAAATTGTATTGGAATTGAATATGAGGACAAATATTTTTAAACATTAGCATGATCCACAAAAATGAAGATTAGTTTGATATTTATGTGTAGGAAGAAGGGATACAAACTGATCAAGATGTTATAATTGAATGTAGTGACCCATATTGTTCTACATGTTTAGATATCATTGTACTTTTGGAGGATTGTAGTAATACACCAAGAACACCTTTAAATGTTGTAGCTAATCAAATGGATCTTTATGGAAATAAGGAAGAAAAGTTAGAATCATATTTTAATGAGATTTCTTAGAAAAATATTATATTTTTATTAGTTCGAGCTCCATGGTGAGGAGGAGGATGAGTTTGAGTTATCAAACATTTTTTTGGAAGAGGAAGAAGAAAATGAGAACCCAAAGGAGGTAGAGTTGTTTACACGAGAAGAATCAAAACAAAGCACAAATGATTTTTCAAACATCCAATATGATCAAGAAAGTGCCTCTAGTAGATCCATCATGGAGTTGAGTATAAAGAATATGGGAAAACCCAAAGGATCAATCAATTAACTACAAGGAACACTTACCCAATCAAATATTTGGCTAGCCTAGAGACACAAATAGAGTTATCATCAATCATGCTCACTTCAGAGCTTGAGAAAGAGATTCAAGCTTCTAAATATCATCCCCAATACCTTCAAAAACTGAGTGCAAATCATATTAAGGTGTTTATTATTTTCTTGGCCTATATTTTGAGTAAAGCATAGGTGCAACCCATGTCTTAATCTTCACCATGTGATCTAGTTGTGAAACTAGTCTCATGGTTACACTTTATGAGAAAAGGAAGTTATTTCTCCCAACCAGTATATGGTTTTTTTAGATTTCATTTCTCTTTGTTTAGATTAGGATTAGTTTAGGTTTGTTTCTTGTAAGATAAGTTATTTTGCACACTTTGCATGCTTCTAGTTGGACCATGTATAAATTCCATGTTTTTGTGGCATTTCTTTCCTTTTTTATTGTTGTATATTCCTTTTTTTTGTTGTGTAAATGATCACTAATTAAGTGCTCTTACCTAATCCTTGTGGTGATCATTTGAATAAGTGCATTAGATGCACAAGTTTTGGTTCCTTTTGTTTGTTTGTGGTGAAAGACTACCGATCATAGAAGCTACAATAGTTTGATATAACTCTATGCCTAATGAATAGTTCAAGGCAATGGGTATTTACATCTAATAGGAAGATTTCCCATGTAGGTTACCAAATTGTTATCCAAAACCAGCCCCGACCATTTTGGGTGTTTTGACAAGTCATGGTGTTGTCATGGATCGATGGAATTTCAAATTTTAAAGGTTATGGTTAAAATTCAATGTTTTGGACATTGTCCTCCATCTTTCTAATCTTCATTTCCTAGGAGTTAATCGAAATTTCCAAGTTTTCGCAAAATATGGGAAAAAGTAGGAAAATTCAATTGGAGGAACAAGAGGAATTGTTCCTAAGTTCCTCTCATTCCCCATATCTCCACCTTGGCCACTTTGTAAAGGAATATCAGATAAATTGTGTTATATTGGTAATTTGGGAAAGGTTCACAAGTTCTTGGTGTTCCCAAAACTATGTCATTCTGAATTTGGCACAAGTAGCAATGTGTCAACAAAATGGTCATCTCAAGCATTATTTTAATTGTTCCCTCATTCTATCACTTCTTTGATTAGCTTCCAAGTCTGATCCAAGCACAAATTGGATATGTCAATCCTTACAATCACCTTTGGGACTTTTCATGTGTTCAATGAGTTCCCAATTGGCCACCAAAGCTGATCCAAGCATAAATTGAATATGTTTGGATTTATAATAACCTTCGGAAATTTTCTCATGTTCCATGAGTTCCCAATCAGCTGCAAAATCCAATTCAAGAACAAATTAGTCAAGTTAGTGGTTGAGTTCCCATGAGGAACATTCCACCATTCTACGCGTTATCTAGAATGCTTTGACATGCCCAACCAAAAAGTCCATAAACGCCCCAAGAAGTTGTTTTCTTCAATCAAGTTGTTATTTTGAGCATCAATAGGATAAAACCATCATGGAACATGCAATAGGGAGCCAATATCTATTATGTGCATGCAAACTTCATTCTTGAGCATGGACTTTGTTATTTTGGGGACCGATTACTCTTCCCCATGCACAAATCTACTTGTTTCAAGAAAGATTAACTATTTCTATAGCAGAGGGGAAGAATGAACATGCAACGCTCTCATTTTTTTCTATTTTTACTGACCATACTTGCATATATGTTCTTTTCCCCTTCTTTTCCTCCTCGTTCTCTATGAAAATCCATGGAAATCATTGAAAATTGATCTCTACACTTTTTATTCATCATTCTGGAGTAATTTAGTGTTCTGAGTGGAAGAGAAGGGGTCATGAGTGATTTTTTGTACTAGTTTCACCTCTTGGATCAATAAAGGATATATTTCTACCTTCTTATAGCATGTTTATTGTGTAATATTGTGTTTCTAAGCTGATTTTATCTTGTTATATTGTTTTCTCCCCAATTTTTTAGTCATATATTGTGTTTAACCAAGTTTTTACAGATTCTATTTCAAAATTCATCAAATTTCCCTTTTAGAGCCATTTTTTCCCTTCTTTATTCTGTCATAGCTTCAAACCCTTCTCTAAAACACTTTTGCAATGACATATCCATTTTTAAGTTGTGTATGGTGTGCATTGTTCTTATGATCTATCTATGTGGTTAAAAAAATTCTAAAGATCCTCAAAATTTTTGTGTATCACCCTTTTTGTTTTCAATATTTCCTTCTCCCTTTTCCTAGCTCATACAAGAGAGTAGAAAATAGTTTTAGGTGTTACACTAGGGGAACTAGCCCTCTCTAGAGACTCACTCCAAGCTACATGTCATTTATAACCTAAGAGTGTCTCAATTTTTTTTTGTTACAAGGGGATACATCACATCACTCCCCAAAATATACCTTCCTTCGTGATAATAGGGATAGTAGCATTGGGTGCTCATGTCCTTAATGGGTGATCATGTACTAGGTGCTCAAAATGTTAGATAGTGAAATCATAGTTAAGTAACATTTCGGTTGCTATGAAAAACTATAAATTGTCAATTAGAAATAACAAGAAATAAAGATAAAAAGGATCAAATAAATGTAGTATTGTATTTCACCAATCATCCCAAGGCATGCTAGCACATCACTCAGCTAGAAATGAGCACTCACCCGAAGCATGCAAGGGTACCAGGTTCCTCTTTTATGGCAGCTTGTTTAAGGATTTAGCATGATCATACACATATTCCATATCCATAATATCCATTCATGAATAAAGTATAACATGAACTAGATCTATATCTTAACCATATGTAAGATTAACTCATACAAGAATCAAGATTAAATTTACCATGCAAGAACCAGTCATAGATATGTCAACAACCAATATCCAAAAACAAAGATCCATTATATTAATTATTGTAAAACACATGGTTACATACATACATAGTAATGTCATCATAAGTCATGCGCACAAATAAACCAAAGCATCATAACTCTAAAAAAATATGGACGATAACTAAATCATGCAAATCAATACATATTTATAAGTAGTGGGGACTTTCCCTTCACTACTCATGCACTCTCTAAAAATAGGCTACATGCTAAGAATAACCATGCAGCCTTACAAGATAAATACAAAAGCATGCAAGATCGCTAATAATAGATTATCTAATAATATTAACTACATATCTAATCCTATTAATAGCCCCCAAAATTGTGCACGTCACTTGATCTTCCACTTGTCCAAAATAGCTTTGCTTCACTTCCAAGTCTTCATACATTTATGTGTTCTACACTCCATGTCCATATTTAGCCTCATACTAAAAATGGCTAAGTCCTAATTTCATGCTTTCCGAGCATGCCCTATTCTACTATATTTTCGTGCTCACCTACGTGCCCTATGTCTATGTGCCCAATCCTTATGCACCTTCAGAACTTAGTATGAAATTCTTTAGCCCAACATTACCCCACACTTTCTTCATTTCTATCCCGGTAATGGGTAATCATGATCCATCTCTCCATGAATAAATAATAAAGAATGAAAGAATATCTGCACAAAAAGAATGAAAGAATACTTGGGCGCTCTATCCTTCCATAGGTAGAATTAACTCTAGATATTCATCTTTGACCTCTGCTTCTAACTCATTCTAATCACTTAGCACCTTATTAGTTTTATCCGGGATGGCAAGTACCTCTTCTAGATCATCCAAATTCATGTTCTCACCTTCATTCTGCAACACCCTAAGAACATTTTCTAGGCTTGAGATCATCCCTTCCATAACATCCATACGTCATGCAATGAGTTTTCCAATCTCCTTGATCCTTTCCTTGTGAGGGTCATGGGATGCTACAAGTGCATCACACTTCTCTTCTACCAAAGTGAGCCTCTCCTCACACCCAAGTGTCTCATTCTTCACTACTTTAAGGAACTCATCCTCCTCTTCCATATTCCTTGTCTTTTTATTTTTATGTCTAAACCCTAAAAATCAATGCCTACATTCTCTCTAACCACATTCCCGCATGCTTACAAGAAGCTCCTAGTATATATAATGGGTTATTAGCATGAGAAACGAGGAAATCAAGAGGATCTCCCTAATTTAGTAAACCTAGGAAATCCTGCCTTGACCGATGCCGGTTACCCCTAACCGTCACCGGTTAAGCCGGAACCACCGTCGGTTACCCTTTTAACCCCAAAAAAACCTTATTCTCAAGGTTGGTAGAAGGTTGGGAAAAGATTGGAAAATTTGGCTAACATCAAACATTTCAGAGAGATATCGTATCTTCTGAGAGATAATTCCAGTGAGAACATGCATGCAAGGAAGGAGATCAAGCATATTTTCCTACACAGCCATCCCAACAATGATCTGATCTAACCAAGAAAAGAGGAATGTATATGCAGCCCATGCAAAATCTTTCCTTTAGTTGGTGATCACCTGTAGCCTTAAAAACCTCTCATCAACACCTCTGTCCCTCACTCACGAGGCATCGGGACCAAAAGCCAAGTAAGTAAACATTATAATTCTCTGGTTCATTCCATTTCATCATTATATTATCATCTTTTGTTTACCTAGCCATCCATTGACCTCCTTCAACATTCCCCCTCCACATGCCCATTAAAACCTCGCCAAATCCCTCCTAAATCACCCAATACCTCATCCCTACCAACCAAAGTCATTTGTGCAATCACAAAGGAGACTTAAATCTCATTGTGTGGCATTCCCATAACTCCACAATAACTGGCACCGGTTACACCTAATTGTCATCGGTCAGGCTTAACCAACATCGGTCTCTATATTTTCCCATACAACCTAGAATAGTGACCTACCCACCTAATTCCCTCTTACCCTCATTCACCTGTGATCTACCTGAGACCTCTGTCAGACCTGCAAAGACCCAAAACTAGTTATTTGACCTTTGGATCCTATTCTAACCTAGCTGTTAGATTAGATCTATTTCTTATTGTGTTTTAAGTGAGATACCTAAATCATTTTGAATTACAATAGGTTTTACCTTATTTACCACATTAAATTGTTTAAAATAGTGGACTGACAGCCATCTAGGAAGTATCACACTTCCTAGATCTAGCACACACTAGGCAGTTCACTGCACATATTGTTTAATTCCTTAGTGGTCTTGCTTTTCATTACAAGTAGTTCCTCCTAGCCAAAAGGAAGCTCTCACAATCAGTTGTGGATTCAGAAGTCATACACGTGCAACAACCCATTAACCAACATTTGAATAGGTATTCCTCCTATGCTTGTTACCCTATTTGTTTCGTCAATACTTCAAAGAAATGATCTAGAATCAGGTGAAACATTTTGGCACACCTGGTGGGACCCATCCAGGGTTCCTTGCATTTCATTCATTCCTAGGAAAAATTGTGTGTTTGTTTCCCTTTTGAAAAGCATACACATTAATTTTCTTCCTTGGTAACCCACCTTTTCTTTCTATTTGCTCTAAAGGAAAATTTTCTTTTGGTGTAATTAAAAAGAACCATTTCTTCATGTTTTCTACATTGTAGTGAAAGAGCATCCCTCTTCCTCTTCATCTTATTGTGTCATCCAACTTCACACTTTGATTTGGGCTTAAAAATAAGTGCATTGCATTTTGATTTATCGCATTAGCTCACATTAATTGAGGGAAACCTATATGTTGGAAGTCATGAGTAGTTGATGGTTGACAAATGAATCGTAGAAATAACATCTCTCTCTCTCTCTAGAGTCTTGCCAAATTACACAAATTCAAAACAAACACATATTCTTAAACAACATCTTTCCTGGGAATGCCTATCAATGATCACTGATCTGAGGATTGGCAGGTACTCCCTCACTGCTCTGTCTCGAGTCATACTTCAGAGTGAATCCCACCCCCACCATAACATACTTAAAACCTCACCTTTTAGATCTCCTTCTTCGTAGGAAGCCATCCTCACCAAAAAAATCTATTTCACAATTCATGTGTCAGTCCTTAAATAGCATAAGCTAAACAAACATAATAGAAAAGGCACTCCTAGGATCACATTTTTCTTAGTGTTTCTACTTGGCTTGTTTTGAGGTGAGAGATCACATTCTTCATTTTTCTTGTTCATCCTTGCATGCTCCTCATCACAACTGGTGTATTCCGACTTCACATGAGTGTTCTGGGCCATATCATCATCATTCTCAGAATTCTAGGTCTGATTCTACATCAGATTTTAATTCACAACCACTTTTCTTTCATCATTGTTTTAATTTCATAGTAACCATCATCGGTTACCCTCTGACCATCATCGGTTATACCCAACTAACGTCGGTTCCAAGTCCTTTTGTTAACCTACCCAAAAGGACATTTTATTCATTTTCTTCCACTTTTCACAGTCCTTATCACTGCCATCATTCTCATTGACATTGTAAAACACCATCAAATTTGGCATACCTATCAGATTTGACCTTCTACCTAGTTTTTCACTCACTGACCATTTTCTACAATGACCGTAGATGGTTACCCCTGACCTAATGTCGGTTTGCCTTAACCGGCATTGGTTAGCTTGTTTCACTTTCAACCACCATTTGGTACCTAATCCACTTTTTACCATCAAATTCACCTATTCCTGCTTTGTTTTTGTGTCATTTACAGAGAAGTAGCCCTACGATCAATCTTAGTTCACATGGTGCTAACCGAAGACAAGCAAGTGCACTCGTATTTCATGCCAGTTATCAACCACTCCCACCTAGTCCTTCACCACCTTCCATTTTATCACCAGCCATGGATCCCATCCAACCTATCACTATCACTACCAGAGATGAGGAGTTCGCACATGACTCCTTGACCAAAACCCCTGTCACCTTGCGTTTTACCTTTCCCACTCATCCACTCGAGATGCCTCGGGTTAGTTGATATATGGCATGCCCGTATCTATCCCCCGACTCTCGCTCCCACTCCTGCATTGTCCCCATCTAGCTCTATGTTGCCCGCATCTACCTTACCCCAGTCATTTTGTAACTAGGTCCTATACCCACTATGACTGCCGTGTCTTCCACCTCCGTTACACCTACCACATCCACCATACCCTCGAAAACTATCCAAAATGCAACCTCATCACCCCTAATGTCTCACACATACCCATAGCTACACTACCACCTCCAATGTGTTGGTGACCCCTACCCCTTTTCAGAATGTGGTACTTTCCATTCCACAATCATTAGCCCCCATTTCCACTAGGGTTACCATGACCCTTCCACCTCCATATACATACTATCAACCACCTCTCATTTCCTCCATTATTCACTCAAGGTATGTACCCCCTATTTCATTACCTTCTTCCCAATCAACCTACATGGCAGCACCATACACTGGAGTGCCACCCCCATTATATGCCCAAAACCAACCCTCTCACACTACAGGAGGCACCCAATCATCGCAACCTACCAATGACCTAATCAAATTGATGTTGGACAAGATGCAGACATTAGAGGCATCGGTTTCTGGCTCCCGCAACACTCTCACCTATGATGATATTTGCAATGAGCCCATCCACCCATCCATTCCTATCTACCCATACCCCGTGCATTGGGAAATGCCTAAATTCAATCATTTCAATAGCAAAGAAGACCTGCAACAACATTTGCGGTCGTTCAAACATGGGTGTTATCTGATCGCTCATGATGATGCCTTGCTCTTGAGAACCTTTCCCATGTCTCATTGGACCTACATTAGATTGGTATAGTGGGTTACCTAGACACTCCATATTCTCATTCAATTAGGTATCCCAAGCCTTCTTGGATCATTTCTCTATCAATATCATCAAGAAGGTTACCATGACCGATCTATACTCCACGCGTCAATATGAGGATGAATCTATCATAGATTTTGTCACTCACTGTTGGTATAGCTTGATCAACCAACTCACCTTCCAACTACCACAAATAGAACTCATCGAGCTCTTCACATGGGCTTGTGCTAGACATATCTCACCGACCTTGCAGGTCCAAACCTTCCAAACATTGATGAAGCATTCACTATGGCATGAAAGTTAGAGATTCGGGCCATCGAAGAGAAGAAAATCTAATTACACAATAAGAATTTGGCATTCAAGTCGAATGATACCTCTTCTTCTTCCAAACCACAAAATAATTATTCAAAAGCTAAGGGCACCGCTAACGTAGTGGTACTCAAGGCTGGCCCAGCTCATCCATCAAATTAGGCTACCCCCTCATCTAATCTCTCACCCATCCAAACTTTTCAATTCAGATGAGAGCAGTGGAAATACACCCCAATTGGGGAACCTTACTCTTCTGTCTTAGAAAAGCTTATCAAAGCTGGAGCCATCACTCTTCCACCCATAAAACCACACACTGGTTTTGACCCTGCTCACCCCATGCCCGCATGGTATAAAGAACCATAACTATCATCGAGTAAAGGGTCATAGTGATGGAAACTACATCACTTTCAAAAATATTGTCCAAGAAATGCTCGAGAAAGGTGAGTTAACCATGGATAATCCTAATGCACCTACCAACCAAAACCTACACATCTTTAAGAAACCATTTCCCAACCATGCCCCTTCATCTGATCAAACCGGTGAGACCTCAACTCATGATACCCATACCCACGTGAGGTCCATGCTATCTTTAATGATGTACATGTTGCCTCCCAATTACCTCACATTCCTTCCATAGAGGAAATCCTAGCCCGAAATCCTCCTTCTACATCAGAACCAACCTCCCTATTCCTTCACCCATAGAGGAACATCTTTCATCTCCTTCATCACCTACGGAGGAGTCTTCCACTAACATCGAGACCATCTCACCCCTAGCTTCTCCACTTAGAGAACTTTTACCCACAGTACCTCCTCCACCCATAGAGGAGCACCCATTACCTCCTCCACCCATAGAGGAGCACCTATCCATTCCTCCACTTATAGAGGAGCTTCCATCACCTTCTACACCTACCATAGACCTAGTTGAGATACCTTTTCCTCTTGGTGAGCATTCTCCATCCGCTACCCAAAATCTTGCAGACCTACTTTTGGCTCTCTTACCCACAGAAGCTGAAGCTAGCCAATTTCCCATCTCTAAGACACATTTTATGAGAATTTCCATTAGGTCCTCATCAACTCCACCTACAGACATGTGTCATTCTCACATTTGCCGATCACTTAGATTATGTGGATAGAGCCTTATTATGGGGACACCTTTTTCTTCTGTCTCAATGCAGATGTAGAGGTCACTTGCTGATACCTTCCACTATCTACCCAAAAATATTTTGACCAATCAAACCAAACACAACCACCTCTATCACAACTCCTTCCATGACACTTTCATAGCTCAAACCACACCCTTACCCATAGCCCAATCTATAGCTAAACCCAAACCCACACCTATGACATCATCCTCGACTAAACCTATTACCACTTTAGGGGTCACCCGACTACCAGCCTTACTCATCCACCTATCAAACTGGATTTAGCTACATCCTCCAAAGACAACACCACACCTACTCTGACACCCAAATAGAAGCACCAAACCCATAGAACTCATACCCCGGTTGTGCCAATCACACCTGCACCTGTCCATCCATCTTAGGATCTCAGCTTCCCCACATGGTCAAGAAACCTCCACCCATCAATAAACCAAAAACACAACAACCCATTCCTTCCTCACAAACCTCTAACCTACCCAGACATGCCCAACATGACTTACACCCACACCTGCAACATCTTTACCACCCATACCTCTAATACCCTCAGTTATTGCTTCACTACCCACTACACTTCAGTCATTGTCTCTCACACCCCAAGCATGACCCACGTCATCTACCTTCAACACCCCCATTATCCCCATGGGTAACTCATCCTCTTCCCCCATCTTACTTTTCCTTCTAGACCTCATACACCCATATCACCTTTACCCAAGAAGGTGTAATCCAAAAACAAAATTCCACTACCCCACAATAAGGTAGTCAAAACAACCACACACCCTCCTACCCATTCACCTACTATACCCCTACCTAAACCAACATGACCGACACCCAAAACCATGCCAGCACCCAAACCCATAGCTCGATCCACTCCTCCTCTTCCAAAGACCATTCCTCAAAATCAACTACACCTACACCCAAACCCACGTTCACTTCCCATTGTGATCCACTAGCGGGGTCCTATGCCAAAATTTTAACCAACCTCCTTGAGACTTTTGTCATCACATTACCGCCACTCAGGCCTTATGACCCCCTCAAACCCAAGCCAAAAGGGTTTGATGATACTAAAATTTTTGCATACCATCGTGTGCTAGGGCACGATGTGGAAACTACAAGGCCTTGAAAACCATCCTTATCTAGTTGTGTCCCCCAGAAGCCAACTTTGATGATGATGACCTTCTCGATGAGGATCTGCTTCACTGACACCCATTCCCACACTACCCACTCAACAACCACAACCTCCACCCTCACAGCTCCTAGAGCCACCCCCAAGATTTGAAATTAACATGGTTGCATCAGAGAACTTGCCATGCCACCACCCAAATGTCATTGTGCCCAACTCACCTCATAGGGTTTTCTCCTCCGGTAGGTTTTTACCCATCGTGTCATTATACCACTCACCCTACACCTTCTCCATTTGCCAACTCCCTCAGATCAACATGATACACGTCACTACATGTGCTCAGAAGGATAAGGGTAAAGAAAAGGAAACTGACCCACCAACCAATCCTATACCCAACATACCATCTACACCCATACCTAAAATCACTATCTGTGGCCCCACGTACCCCATTTCTAATGGCATCACACATCACACCATGCTCAAACAATTACACCAGTCTCCCCTCAAAATGTCCCTATATGACCTCATCCAAACCTTGGAATCCCATCATCGTCAAGCTCTCATGGAGGTTCTTCAATCTATTGAGGTTTTACCCAATGACCCTACACCCATAGCCTCCATTATCACACCCCATCATGTAGCCTCTCTCACCAAATTACCACCTTCATCTTCACCCCACCCTATTCACCAAGTGGCCTCCCTTAGCTTCTCAGAGGAAGAGATCGCACCACACCAAAATGATGACCGGACCCACCCTCTTCATCTCTATCCACATCGATGACATACGGGTACGCCATGTGATGATTGATGGGGCGCTAGCATTAACATCATTTCATCCCATGCATTCACTCAAATGTGCATACCTAAAATTGCATGCATAAACATCTAGTCATGTTGCATTCATTCAATGATGCTATCACCTCTACACTAGGCACCATCATCCTCCACATTCACGTGGGCCCCACACTTTATTCTAGAATTTTTTACGCTTTTGGAAGGGGAATTCCAATATAACTGTTGTTGCTTGGCAGAGACCTGGATTCGTGTCATGGGTTTGTTCCTTCCACTTTGCATCATTGTGTAAAGTTTGAACATGAAGGACACACTATACCATTCAGCTGACCCATCACCTTTTAAAACATACAACATGCTTTACCGACCCAATGATGTGCTCATACCTATTAATTTGACTACCTCCACAACCATTACTTCTTCACCTACACTCCACTTACCAATACAACCATTACTTCTACCACACATACCTCCTCCATTCCTACCACTGCCATAACCTCCATGGCTGACCCATCAGCTTCCCAATCCATTAACTCCACCTCCGCATCGACCTCTGACACATCATCCATTCCAGCTACCTACATACCAACCATTGATCCCTTGGAAGGTGTTTTTCAATGCCTCACTCTGGGGGAGTACCACCTATATAGTGTCAACACATTCCTTACTCCACAAGAGTATGGAAGCCTTCACCAACACCCTCGTTATGATCACCACATAGGAGAACACCTCCTTTATGGTCCTCCTCATCTTCGTACTAGTCTCACCTATGGGGGACTTGATACTACCACTTACACACCGAACCACCACCACAAACTTGCCCCTTTTCCATTGACTTCCAATCACTTACCAATCACATTTCACCCACACCTTCCTACGCATCGATGTGCATGGAAGGGTTTTGGTTTTGGATTTTATGAGAAAGGCTGCCATACCATTATTCCATGTACCACCCACAAACATAATGACCGTAGTGGTATGGTTTTCTGAACCACCTACCAAACAGGCCCGCATTGAACTCATTAAGGACACTAGCTCTTCTCCACCTTCTTCACCCACTCCACCTTCATCACCACCCTCACCGATGGAGTCGATGGATCTGAATCTATCCCTCCTAACTTTTTTTTTCATAAACACCATTTCCTTGGGGCCTTGACTTATCAATGCGTGAGGGCGAGGCCCCTTCCACTCTTCCCTTCCTGTATCCTGAAATGATCGATGATGATACACCTTCAATTAACGTCATTCAATGTCAGGATGATGAATCTATACTCACCTACCTTAGTGCAGAAGACTCATATATTCATCGGTCGTTACCTTCTGAGACATAAACCATGTTGAATGAATCAACTATCGAGATCAACATTCATACTCAGGACGACCCGCACATCCTAAAGATCAGACAATCTTTAGATGTTGTTGAACAGGAAGCCATCACTTCTTTTCTCAAGGATCATAACCACACTTTCGCTTGGTCTTATGTAGACATGCCCAGTATTGACCCCACCATAGTGGTCCATAATATCTGTAACCATTCCCGATGCCAAACCCATCAAACAAAAAGCTGAGGAAAATGCACCCTCGCATTGCCCTTCTCATCAAAGAAGAACTTCAGCACCTTCTTTCCATTTCCTTCATCTTACCCATTGATTATCCTCGTTGGATTTCTAACATTGTCCTATCACTAAGGTGACAAGGGGACTCCGCATTTACATGGATTTGTGACCTCAACCTAGCATGCCCAAAAGATGACTTTCCCTTACGGTATTATTGACCAGTTGGTTGACCTTACCACTGGTCATGAGATGTTATCACTCATGGATGGCTTCTCGGGTTATAACCAAATTTTCTTGCCCCAGAAGATCAACACAAGACCTCATTCATCACCCCTTGGGGGACCTTCTACTATCGAGTCATGCCTTTTGGCCTTAAAAATGTTGGTGCCACATATCAGTGGGCTATGACTTACATCTTCCATGACATCATGCATCACATATTGGAAGATTACGTGGATGATCTCTTGGCCAAATCTAAAATGCCACTCTAAGCACCTAACCATCCTCAAAACCATCTTTGACCGTCTCATTAAATATTGCATCTCCTTCAGCCTAAGAAGTGTGTCTTCGGTTCTCTAGGAAAGCTCCTGGGATTTATCATTTCCCTACATGGTATAGAAGTTGACCCTACTAAAGTCAAGGCCATTCTAAATGCCTCCACCTACTAACCTTTGACAACTCCGTAGCCTACAAGGTAAGTTGTAGTCTATTTTCCATTTCATTTCACAATTATCTGATCGATGTCAACCATTTCATCATCTTCTCAAGAAGGATGTCTCCTTTAAATGGGATGATGACTATCACAAAGCTTTTGAGGCCTAAAACAATACCTTCTCCAACCACCCATACTCATCCCACCTAAAGATGATCAACCTTTTTACCTATACATATCAGCTATTGATCATTCCTTGGGAGCCATGCTCACTCATCATGATGAACAACACAGGGAGCAAGGTGGTTTATTACATAAGCCATACTCTTTTGGACTATGAAACCCGATACACCCATCCCGAAAAATTTTTTTTTCTTAGCCTTAGTTTTCATTGCCACCAAACTCCATCATTACCTACTCAACCACAAAACCTATGTTGTGACCAACACCGACCCCTTACACTTCATGTATGCCAAACCTTATCAAAATCAGCATGCCACATGATGGCTTATGCTTTTAGCTGATCTTGACCTCAAATTCATTCATCAAAAGTCCATCAAGGGCCAAGCTATCACCTGACCAATTGGCTGATGCACCTATTTCCGAGGATCAACCCTCTAATTTTGACTTTCCAGATGAGTCAATTGCTACCCTTTCCTGGATGAACCCCTTACCAAATGACACTCTTCTTCGATGGTTCCAAGTGTCAGCGTGGGGGTGGGGCTGGTATTATCCTCATTCCTCTTGATGGTGAACCCATGCCTTTGTCTTTCAAATTAGATTTTGAATGTACCAACAATATTTCCGAATACAAAGCGCTCGTACTAGGTCTCTCCAAGCTGCCTACATGCCCTAGATGTCAAATCAATCAACATCTTTGGTGATTCTCAATTGGTTGTAAACCAAGTCAATGGTATGTACCAATGTCGTAATGAGATACTTCAAAAGTATAAACATCATGTAGACATACTTTTGACCACCTTTGATCATTACACCCTTCAAACCATCCCACGTTCAACCAAGTTTGTAGATACCATGGCCTGCTTAGCTTCCCAAATACCCGCTTCACCCACCGATTCTAAAATCTTTGTCACCATACAATGACTCCAATCACCTTCTTATTTACCTCATGATGTTTACTCGATGGAACCACTACCCCGACCTGAGTGACCTTTGGTATAAACAATACTCTGACTACCTTTCTCTCTCCATCTTACCTCTGATCTCACCCAGTAATGGACAACATGCCTTCCTTAAAAAGGTCTCTCATTATGTCATTTAGGGGGGGCCTCCTCTATAAGCATGCTTTGATGGTATTCTCTTACGATGCCTCACAAGTTCTGAAATTCCTTATACCATTAAGGAAGTTCATGATGGCATATGTGGAGGTCACTTCAGTGGCCTTGTTATTATTAAGCGTATTCTTTTCTTGGGCTATTACTGGCCGACCCTTAACCATGATTATTGTGACTACATCAAACATTGTGTAAAATGCCAACAACATTCCAATCTTCATCATACACCCAGTCATGCCTTACAGGTCACTCGAGACCTTTGGCCCTTCTCTCAATGGGGTTTGGATCTTGTCGGAGAAATCAATCCTCATTCTTCCCAAGCACCATCAATGGATCATCACTGCTACCGAATACTATACAAAATGGGTGGAAGCCATACCACTCATCTCCATGAAAGCTAAGAAAATATGTGAGTTCATTAACCACCACATCATTTGTCACTTTGGTGTTCCTCATCACCTCATCACTGACAATGGAAAACAATTCAAAAACAAAACATTGCAAAAACTTTGTGATGCCTTTGGCATTCAACTTAGTTTCTCATCACCTTATTACCCACAAACCAATGGCCAAGCCAAATCCACTAACAAAACCCTCAACAAAATTCTTATGAAAGTGGTTGACGATACTGGGAAGGATTGGCATACACACATTCCTTTTGCCCTATGGGCATACCACACTAGTATTCACACTTCCACTGCGGCCACACCATTTTCTCTGGTCTATGGTACAGAGAGGTAGTCCTGCCTCTCGAAGTCCAGATTCCCTCACTCCACATTTCTCTCCATGACATGCTCAATGATGATGACTTTCGTTAGGACCATTTAGCACAGCTAGAGTTATTAGATGAATGTCATCTTAATGCTCTGGATCACCTTCAAGTTTACCAAAAATGTATCAAACATGCCTACTATGACAAATGTGTCCATGAACGAACCTTCCAAGTCGGTGACCTTGTCCTGAAAGAAAATCAACATGTAACCAAAGTAGAAAAAAGTAAACGGGGAAAATTTTCTCCTAATTGGCTTGGACCATACATCGTGACTCATACCTATGGATCAGGTGCTTATCATTTATCTTCACTCGATGGTAAACCTGAACCTGAGCCCCTTAACACCTTGCATCTTTGACCATTCTATTGTTGACTTGTAGTCCTACCTCACCTTTTGTCTCTTTCCATGCTCATCCCTTGAGTGTTATTCACTCCATACACCTCACCAATGATTAAACAAGAATCATGTGAGTACCCATCACTTGTTATCTTCTCTTGAATATGTGTACCATGGCACTACACATAGCATGATTCTCATGGATACTTTTCATCTACCTTTAGATGAGATCCCATGGTCATTTCACCTTGCCTTTTGAACAAGAGTCTTATTCTCCACCTTGGTCTTGTCCATGACTTCAAAGACCTCACATGGGACCAAACTCCTTGAGTCAAACTTCTAAAAAAATGATGACTCCCTCAAAAGGACATCTTCCTCTCGACAAAATTGCTGTTATAAATAGACTGCTCCCTAGAAGGACAGCTATGTAAAGCTCTTAAAAAAAAAAAAAAAAATGAGAGCAACCAAAGCTTCCCACATCGATCAGCTTCACGAAGACCTCAAGGAGTTCAATTTTATTCATCCCATATAGACTTCCCGCATCGATCAGTCTATCTCAACTATAAGTCAAAACACTCAACCTTTTTGTCATGGACTTGCCCATTGTGATCTAGGTTCTCTTGCTCAAAATGCATGCTACCTATACCATATAAAAATTACCCACTTTTCACCCTTCAAACCATGCCCACTCTCATTTCCTACTACCTCAAGGGACTTCTTGGAACTTAGACATTTGGTGATCATGTGACTACTTTTCACCGTAGAACAGATCCATCATGCAATGTCTTTAGGGTCTTACGTTCATCACCTCACCAAGGTATGATCTACTCGGTATGATCCTACCCAATCAGGTGGCTTTATTGCCCCCTCTTATCTTTTAACCATCTTTGTTTATGTTTTGATTACCTTATATAGGACTTGGTCCTCGACGCTTACTTTTGGGGTAATCTTCTTCTTTCACCACAATCACCCTCACCTACATCATTTTACCTATAATCTACCCACACCTAACAAACCTAAACCCACAACATGCCCAAAAACCTACCAACTCATTTTCATACCTCCTCATATTCTTCCCTAGCTCATGGGAGAACTACATCAACCTGAGGTCCTTTTCTCGGGACTATGTAGGCAGCACTCGAGGGCATGGGGCCCTTGGAGGTTAGCTTAGCCATCCTCTACCCTAAACAATTCATCTTCCATGTGCCTCACATTACATCACACCTAACTTAGTTTCCCTTTTATACCCAAAATTGGAAATTAAACCACATACATAACAAGTTGTTTCATATTTTAAACATTATCACAACATACATTTATTATGCCTACCATTTCTCTATCATCACTATGCATAGATTATACCACATCTCACATATGACCCATATTATCATTCATTGCATAAAATAATGAATCACCACTTCACCTACTTTCAACTCAACCATGCCTAAACAAACCTAACTCAACCATGCCTAAACAACCTAACTGATCCATGCCTATAACCTGACTCGAACCATGCCTATAACCTAACTCAATCCATGCCTATAACTGACTCAACCATGCCTATAACCTAACTCATCCATGCCCTACTCCTGACTCGATCCAGCCTATAACCGACTCGATCCATGCCTAAAAATAAACTCGATCCATGCCTCGATCCATGCCTAAACCGACTCTGACTCGATCCATGCCTAACCAACCTAACTCGATCCATGCCTAAACCAACCTGACTCCATCATGCCTAACTCACCTAATTTCCATCCATATCAAAATAATAAATCAACAAATTCATATCTCATAAACACATCAAAAATAAAATCATAGCATGTATCTCATCATATATAAATCAATGTGTATCTCAAATATACATGGCTATCTCATCATGTCCATCATCTCAAAATCATTGGCACATAGGCTGATATATAATACAAAATGTCATCGGCACGCAGGTTGGTCTCATATATATAATAAAATAATGAATCAATACAAAATATCTTTGCACATAGGTTGGTATATGCTCAAAATATACAAAAATCTCTCATACATCCTCACTATCATTGGCACATACATGCCGGTATGTGATCAAAACTATAAATATCTCTTGGCATGTAGGCGGTATATATCACACAAAAACTATCATACATAAAAAATAGGTGACCCATATCAGGCATCTCGGTGGATGTCCTCCATCTTTGTATCACTGTACCCTCGGCCTCTGGGTCCCTATTGGTGCCTCAACTAGAGCTGGTCTCCATGTGCTGGTAGCCTCTGCCTGATCGGGCCTCGGAGCTCATTGACCCCCTGTGCTCTCCACATTATGAGTGTGGGATCTTGTCCTCTCACTAGGCATGCTGTTGTGCCTTGTACTCGGCATAGGATATGAAGTCTATCCCAGCCACCATCAGCTGGTCCTGATAGTATCTAGCCTCACCTAGGGCATCCGTAACCTAGATATAGGCATGGTTTGTGGTGGTCCCATAGGTCTGGCCCCTACCTACCCCTGGGGACCCCCCCCTGCCTTCCTATGTGACTGGGACCTACTCCCGGTGCTGTGGTGGTGCCCCCTACCCCTGTGCTATGTATCTGGGCCTATAAGACCCCAATCTGTGCTGGGTTGTGGCCAACTAGCCCTGTAAACCTACCACCTGAGCCTGTAAGGCTGCCACCTGACCATCCCCCTCCTCTCCATCTCCATCTCCTCCACTGGCCATCTGGGCATGTAAACTGGCCACCTGTATGTGTAGCTCTGCTACCTCCACCTCGAGCCCTCCATACTGTGTCTGCAGTATACCCAATTGGGTAATGAATGTAGCTACCTACCCCTGTAGGGCATCTCTCTGCACTGTAATGGTAGCTAGATCCATTTACCTGGTCTGGGTGGTATGGCTCATAACTGAGCCACCCACCACTACTGTACCTGTCTTGTACACCCGGTCGTCATCTATCTATTGGTCCACTGGCTGCTCCTCCTACCTGTGGGCATTGTAGGTTGTGGTAGAGGTAAGGGCCTCTCCACATCATCTCTCGATACTATGGGAAGGGTGGAGGTATGTCCTGTACTAGCCCAAACTACCGTCGGACTCTATCTACCGGGATCATCTCATCCTCCCCGGCACGGTGACCCTGTATCCATCTCTCTAGTTAGAGCTCAGCTAGCTCCTCATGCATATGCCTATATGAGGGGAATCCCACATATGGCCTCCATATAATGTCCACTCAGACAACCCCTCCAATAACTACCGAGAAATGGGCCACATCATGTGTCGGCCTCTCAGATCTCTGCTCTCCTATCACCGGCACCCATCTCCTATACCCCACCCACACAAATCGTTGGGAATGCATCTACTTGGGGCATCCCTATAGGATGCACACACAAACTATGTGCTCGTAGGCCCAGTAGTGTAGTATAAATGTACACATAAGCTAAACTGTGCTGACCACCCATATGCCCACAACTCCCTGTATAGCTGCACCAAGAATGTTGGTGCCCAGGAAAAGTGGGTCTCATGCACCATCATGTCATGGAGTACCCCCATTAGTGATTGGGGAAATCATCCACCCTCTACATCTAGTAGTGCATAGCAACACACTACCTCCATCAACAGAACCACTAGCCTCATCTCTCCTCCTGGATGGGCTAGGTACATCTCTCCATAGCTCAAGCTGGCACTATGGAATCTCAGATCAGCCATCCCCTCTCCAAAAATAGACACAATCAGCTCCTGAGGCCTCGGAGGAGATAGAATAAACTGGGCACCCAATATGGGTAACCGAAGAATCTGAAACATGTCCTCCAGGGTGATAGTCATCTCACCCATCGGTAGGTGGAACGTGTTGGTCATGGAGTCCCATCTATCGATGAGCATGACCATCAAACTGGGCTGTCGGACTACATGTCTATAATGATGAACCCCACTCAAGCCCACTACCTCCACATGTTGTAGCTCCTCTGGAGTGTTGCACCATACACTATCACCAGTAGAGGTGGAACCCTATCCGCATATATGTAGTTGTGCTCTCCCTGCATCAATACAAGCATGACATTAATTTACATATATCAATCCATATTCAACCATTATCATTTCCTATACCTTATTTTCACCCTACCCATCTCAACTACCTAGCCCACACCACTTTTGGACCTTTGTGCCCAATAATCCAATCGTAGTCCGGTTCATCCTAACCGACCCGGTCACCCTTTAACCGGCATCGATCACTGTTTGGTGACCGATACTGGTTCACCCTTACCGACCCCGGTTACCCCTTAACCGGCATCGGTCACCTGTTTGGTGACCAATACCGAGTTCCACCTAACCGATGCCGGCCAACCTTGACCTTGATCGACGCCGGTCACTATCGTGGAAAAACCCATGATTTCCCAAAACCCCCTTTCTAAAAAACCTCCCCCTGCCCCTTTTACCCCACCTACAATGACCTAAACTACCCTTGGACCTCCACCCACCCCCCTATCCCATTTATTACCCTCCCCATTCCTCCTTTTACCCAATATTCCCCCATTCCCAAATTTAATTTGTGCCCACCCACCCAAAAAAAAAAAACAAACAAAACCTAAAAACCAACACTAAAATAATCCTCTAATCTATCAAATCAACAACATAGAGTAGAGCGCTTACCTCATCATTATTGCCGCCATCTCGGTGGCATGTCTAGCCACTATACTGGTGGCCCACCGATCCCTCTCCGGCCTCCGCCATCACCGAATAGCTACCCATAACCTCTCACCAATCGAATCCCTCGTAATGATCATGTGGACCCGCTGCTCACCAACCAATCACTCATCGATCACACCACCAACTCACTATTCCATTTTGTCTGGACACTTTTTCTCTTTTCTCTCTTTTTGTCATTTTCTCACTTGAAAATAACAAATGAATAACAAAAAATGTGGATTTTTTTTTTTTTATAACAAACCTAACCTAACCGATGTCGGTTACCCTTGACCGGCATCGGTCGTGTGCCCTACCTAACCATCATTCGGTTTATCATATACTAACGTCATCGGTTATCCATGACCAGCATCGGTCACCCTCACCTACACATTGCCCTAAATTTTACCCTTTACCCTACCCCTACCTCCTTTTTACCCCACCCAACCTTCACCCTGATCATTTACCCCACCCCACCTTTACCCTACCCATTTACCTCACCTTTCTTGACCTCATCATTTACTACCTCCCTTTAGTCCTCCTTTGGGGACTCATTATTTACCCCTACCTTGGCCTTACCCATGCCGTGACCTAGATATTTGGACCTGGACCATCGCTAGTGACCTTTGACCTCATGTGTTCACTATACCTTGTGGCACTATTACCTATGTTGTTGACCTAATGACCTTACCTAGCCTATTTCCATGACCATTTATCCTGACCCTACCTTTGGTGTACGGAACATACCTAAATGTTCTGCGCCTAACCTACATTGTGTTTCCTGACCATATCCTATACCTTGGATACCGAAATCACTTCAACCTTGTTTGGATAAACCTATCGACCTTAGACGATGTAGAGTTTGCCTACTCTTCAACCTAGTAGTGTGCTATAGTTTATACGTGTGTGTGCATTTGACTGTTGCTACCTTTGACCTAGACCCATTACCTAGAATTACCCAAGTAGACCTTTCTAACCTTTTTCCCCATTCCCACCTACCTTTTCCTCACATTCACCTTTTATCAAACCACTCACTGATTCTACCTTTGGCCTCGTCAGTTCTCTGGTTTGAGGGGGATCACCTTCACCCACACATGGGGCAACCACATCTTATTTTTGTTAGCGTCACTTACCAATACAAGCTACGCAACAAAAAGGGGCAAAATGTAGACACTAAAATTAGGTCACACTCCCCTTTGGTCCCTCGACAAATAAACACCCTTCATCACATTCACCTAGCCATGGCCCCCTTCACTCCACTAATATTAATTTAATTAATTAAATTAAATTAATTCATTATCCTCACTATATTTATTATTTAAATATCTTAATTTAAATAATATCCACACATACACTTCACTTAGACACCTCACCAAGCCAACTCACCTAAAACCTATTCTTAGTAAGTTGCCATAACTAACTAAGACTTACCTAAACCCTAAAAATCAATGCCTACATTCTCTCTAACCACATTCCCACATGCTTACAAGAAGCTCCTAGTCTAATCTGTGGGTTAATGGCATGAGATCATGAGGAAATCAAGAGGATCTCCCTAGTTTAGTAAACCTAGGAAATCCCACCTTGACCGACACCGGTTACCCCTAACCATCTTGGTTAAGCGGAACCACCATCGGTTACCCTTTTAACCCCAAAACAACCTTATTCTCAAGGTTGGCAGAAGGTTGGGAAAATATTGGAAAATTTGGTGAACATTAGCACATTCAGAGAGATATCACATCTTTTGAGAGTGAATTCCAGTGAGAACACACATGCAAGGAAGGAGATCAAGCATCTTTTCTGCACAACCATCCCAACAATGATCTGATCTAACCAAGAAAAGAGGAATGTACATACAGCCCATGTAGAAGCTTTCCTTCAGTTGGTGATCACCTGTAGCCTTCAAAACCTCTCATCAGCACCTCCATCCCTCACTCACAGGCATCAGGACCAGAATCCAAGTAAGTAAATGTTATACTTCTCTGGTTCATTCCATTTCATCATTATATTATCATCTTTTGTTTACCTAGCCACCCATTGACCTCCTCAACACTCACCCCTCCATATACCCATTAAAACCTCACCAAATCCTACCCAAATCACCCAATACCTCATCCCGACCAACCAAAGTCCTTTGTGTAATCACAAAGGAGACTTAAATCTCATTATATGGCATTCTCAGAACTCCACGATGCGGCACACAGTTACACCTAACCATTGTCGGTCACCCTTAACCAACATCGGTCTCTGTATTTTCCCATACAACCTAGAATAGTGACCTACCCACCTAATTCCCTCTCACCCTCATTCACTGTGATCTACCTGAGACCTCTGTCAGACCTGCAGAGACCCAGAACTAGATTATTTGACCTTCGGATCCTATTCTAACCTAGCCTGTTAGATTAGATCTATTTCTTATTGTGTTTTAAGTGAGATACCTAAATCATTTGAATTACAATAGGTTTTACCTTATTTACCACATTAAATTGTCATAGGGGAGCTTACACCAAGGGCTCCACTTTCCATCCTTCATGCCAAAGTGCCCTATGCAAAAATGTTGGTAAACAAAAAATTGTACCTATTTGTCCAATACCAAAGGAATATCCTTGGGTATTCTCCACTCATGCTCAAACGCAACATGTAAGTACTCATACCAAAGTTTTGTTCTTTTCTTGTAGGCTCCACTCATGGATCCATCACATGTGTACTTCACAAATCTATCTACAAGGGACCTCTTTTCTTCTGGGTATTTCCACATCTTATCCTTTGGCCCATCGGGCACTCCAATCTCTACAAAAACAATAGACAGAAGGATTGCGCTGAAACTTATCTTCTCACCTTGGTGTGCCTCTTCAACAATGGTCTTAGCAATGAAGTTGGCTAAATTGTATACTACTCCTTTTGTCATCTTCTTTGCAACATGTAACCATGCATTATTAACTGTGACCAACACTCTTGATTATTCAACTTAGTGAGAAGGTGTGTTGCCACCTAAATAATTGGGTACTTCTACAACTTGGGGATATTCATTCCATGCCCTCCCTTCATTTATCTTAGTGCTTTCTTGGTTGTTTCTATTGCCTCCTTATCAATGAGGTCACTGCCTATTTTAGTACCCAAACTCCTTAATCTTGTCATTCTCCTAATCAAGGGTGTAGTAAGCCTCATTCGTCACCCAGAAAAGTAAAATAAGTCCTCATGGACTCTTCTCATCAACCATTGATATATATTTTTGGTTTCTCAAAGTAAGGGAGTTCATAAAGTTGTAAAACTCCCACATTTGAAAAAACATTTCCCCCGCATCATCATACACACCATATCATTTTCTATTCTCATAGTTGTCTTTACTACCAACAACTTGTCTAATTCATCTTTTTTATCCTTAGTTCTATGGTTATAGTCACTTACTTTGCAGCATCAAACGTGTGATTCCTAATCATAGCCCATAAAAACTCCTTTTGGATACTACATCTATGAAAAATGGCTTTCATGGGTGTCTTCAACTTCTACTTTGACTTCCTTATATTTTCTACCCCCTTGTAGCCACTCCAAGTGCTCACGTAGGTGCCATAGTGACTATGAAAGTGTGTTTTTGTAATTTATTTGACCTCTGTAACTCAAAACCGGCATTCCCGCTCAAATTTGAACCCTAACTATTTATTCTCCTCCCCGCACACCTTTTTTCACTCAAACACCCTCTCCAATGGATTTCCAATCAATCGCATGCTTGAATCCATCTAGTTTAGTTTCATATCACATCTCATTGCACTTCACACGCAATGCACTCTTAGCTCATTATTCAACTCGCTCGAATGCTTCTTAATCACAAGGTAAAAATGATATCACAACACCACCTTTTATAACCTTTGCAAATTTTTCCACATTTATTTCTCTCCACCTACCACCATACTCAACATTAAATGATGTTTCCTTCTTTTTCACACTAATTTTTTGTACCCCAATCATAACCTTCTGGTGCGCCTACTACTTCTCTCAAAGAGCAACAAGCCTCCTTTCACACACCTTTATGTGTTGAAGTACATATCCACTATTCTTTTCACCAAGTAGTTTCCACTAATGCAGCCTACATCATGTTACATTATGCATTCATTCATTGACTCATGGTCTTTATTTCAAAGAAATTATTCTTTATCCATACCCTTATTCCAAGAACCTCCACAATTTTTCTCTATGCATATCCATCTTCCAAAGAACTATTGGTGCAGAATCATAGCACCCCTGGATGTTGATCAGATTTCTATTTTGATCACTCTAGCATCCAGCGTGATTGCACAACATTGAATCCTTTCTCCAAGTGTGGGACTTGCAAACATGAGAAAGGAATCTCCAGAGAAGGCTGGTTCCTCTTCCTAAACTACCTGCCACAAGCTATTCCAGTGCAGGAAAGCTAATCTAATCCTAATCTAACCATGCCAAGGAGACAGAGAGAGAGAGAGAGAGAAAAGGGAAAACAGAGCCTACACTAAAACGGTGATACACTAGAGAAGGAAAATGTTGAACATCTATCAAAACTGCCATGGAACAAAGAGAGGTGAGCAATGGGAAGGATGGATAGATGCATCACAGGCCCAAGGATAGATTTCACACAGAAAATGTCCCAAAACTCCGTGAACATAGCTCCAAACCCTGTAATGAACATTCAAATGTGCACAAATACCTGTAATGAAGAGAGGAAAGAAGAAAACAAGTGAAAAATGAGAAAGGATGGACAAATGCATCATGAAACACATTTTTGTTGCTTCAGAAGTTTGCACAGAACATCATTTTAATGGTAAAAGGCAAAAACGCCATTATGGAGCGGGGAGGAGGTTCGAACTCCATTTTCAACCCTAGAGAAGAAAAGAAGGGAGGGTAGAGCTGAAAAGATGAACAATCCTTTGAAAATGAGCCAAATCTAGCTTTTTACAATGCATGGGTCGAGCCCAGGAGAGAGAAAACGTAGGAAAATGTGCAAGCAGCCCAACCATTGACCAAAACACATTCTTCATTAAAATCGGTGGTTGAAACATCACTTTTGGCCATGCTGAAGAAGAATGTGACCCATGTGCATTAAAACTGGTTGTTGAAATGTCAGTTCTGGCCATGTTGAAGAAGAATGCGACCCATGTGCATTAAAACTAGTTGTTGAAATGTCAGTTCTGGCCATTACCACATGCCAAAGACGTTTCTTGAATTTTCTCTCTCCAAACTGAACCAAAATGCAAGATTGACCCTAAAATCATGTAGAGAATTTCACCAGCTTTCCATTGATATAAAGAACGTGAAAATCCAAGCTCTGGATCGAAAGTTATGGCGATCTAAAGATTTAGGGCGCAAAAACAGGCCAAAACGGATTTTGAATTTTTCCGCGTTCTACCACTTGGATGACACGTGTCGAGGGCGATTGGCCATGTATTCTCTCTCCTTCCTTTCGTGTGGTTTTCCTTTGAAAATTTTAACTTTTTATAACTTTTGGAAAATTTTCCATTTTTTTCCCCGCACCCCGCCACTTGGGACACGTGGCGTGATCTGGTTGGAGGATAGGGGCGCGGGGTCATCCTTGTCTTTTAATTTTTTGGCCCAAGACTTTTGTCAAATTTTCCTAAGTCTTTCCCTGGCTCGAACTCCCCCACCTTAGGACACGTGTCCTGTGTCTATTAGCTCAAGCCGACCCTTCAAACCTTGCCCTTTGAAATTTTTTGGCCAAAAAACACTTAGCCAATTTCCATTGCGCTTCCCCCTAGTGACACGTGTCACACTGCGATTCGTCCATGGGCCTCCTTGTCTCTTTTTGGCCACTTCACCTTTTCACATCCCACGCGTACTTTTGGCCCGGATGTCCCAAACTGTCTGGGACAAATTTCTCCGAACCGCCCGATTCGGGCTTCCTTGTTCCTACTTGCGGCAAAGACACGTGGCAAGATCCCATTCGCTCTTGGCTCCTTCAGCTTTTCACGTCCCATGCATACTTTTGTCCCGGATGTCCCAAACTGAAAGTCCTCTGTTTTTGAACCCGGCCGGTTCGTGTCCTCTGTGTACTTTTGTCCCAATCGTCCTGATTGCTGGGACAAATCTCTCCAAACCGCCCAAAATGGACTGACTTGCGCCAAACCGGCCGATCCACATCCCACGCATACTTTTCATCCAATTTGTCCTGCAGGCCGTGCGAAACAAGACTTAGGAAATTTTCTTCATTTTTTCAGCTAGTTCGGCTTTTCGCGCCCCGCGCATCCCGATGTCCCAATTGTCCCGGATGCTGCGCAGACCACCTGGCGGCTTTTCGGCTGATTCGCACCCCGACGTCCCAACTGTCCCAAGTGCTGCCTGGGCTAGGACTTAGCCGATTTTCTCGTATCTTGGCACCAAGCTTGGTTTTTGTAATTTTTCACCGTTTCTAACTCGTTGGATTTTCTTCTTGGACAAAGAAGCCGAGGGGACCCCAGAAACATGATTTTTTACCTTGAATCAATCTACTTGCTCGGGACTGAAAAAATCTAATGCATGTTATCAAAATTACCCTGGGGGTGAATTTTGGATAACAAGAACATTCAAACTCGATCCATTTATCTTGTATATACTCCACCCCACACTAAAATTATGTGTGGTCCTCTGCACATGAATTCAATAGATAGTAATCAGCTTCTAGCGCACAAGTGTGCTTATTACATAAAACACTGAACTAAATTGACAAAGCATAAAAATGATGAAAGGAAACACATATAAAGGAAATGCATTAAAAGGAAATCTAATCTAAATAGAAACACAACCTTATTATAAACACCAAAAAGACTTATTTATAGTAGGGCTTCAACCTACTCCCATTGAAGTAACCGGGTAACCATGTCCCATCTAATGCATGTAACTGGACAAGTACCTAAATTAAGTATATAAGTCATAACATACGGTCCCAACCAATGCACTTTGAGATTTCTAGGGTGGCACAAGAACTTGGAGTCAAAAATATGTACCATATTTCCAACTTCAAGTTGTTTATCCTTAATATTCCTATCATGACATGCCTTTTACCTAGATTTTTTTTTTTCGAATCCATCGAGAAATGGTGCACCTTTCATCCAACTACATCAGTTTATCAATATGCTCTTCAAGTTCTTTCTCATCAGCCAAACCTCCTGCGCATGCAATATGCAAAGAAGGTAACATGAATTCCACAGGTAAAACATCCTCCACTCGAAACACCAATTTCAAGGGTGTGTCTTTTTTCAATCTTTTATAATTTTTCATGCATGCCCAAAGTAAAACAGAGACTTGATCATCCTATTATTTCCTTCCAACATCACAAATCTTAGTCAGTGTATGTCCCAATATCTTGTTGAAAGCCTCACAGTTCCATTATCATAGGGTTGATAGGTTGTTGTTTTATGGTGTGCCACCATAAATTCTACCAATAGTATCCTAAAGGTCTCGTTAAGGGAATGAGTGCCCCTATCACTTGATAAACTTAATGGGCATCCATACCTACTGATAATGTTCTCCATAGAAACCTTGTTGTTGTAGTTGTCATGAAATCCATTATATACATTACTTCTTCCCACCTTATAAGATAATTTGTACAAGTTATAATGTAGCACAGACCATTCCTATGCTTGGGTGGGGAAATAGGGCCCAAAAATTTAATTTACCACTTCTCAAAAGGTTCTACACTTGCAATAGGCCTTAAAGTAATTTCATCTCTATGTTTAGGCTTTCCAAGGCACTGAAAATGATCACATGACTTACAATATTATTTACAATCCTTATACAGTGTTTCCCACCATAGGTCAGCCAATAAAATCTTACACATGGTAGTATCTCCTACATGATTTCCACCTGCAATCCCACCATGAACTTCCCCATAATAGCTTCACGTTCATGCTCAAGCACACACCGGTTCAAAACTTCATCTCGGCCTAGTTTGTATAAGTCTCCACTAATCAAAATGTAAGGCATGACACATATGGAAAGTTATTTCTTCTCTATACTCTTCATCCCCTTAGGCTCCACACTAGTACGTAACAATACAAAGTAATATATTCTAAGTCGGAAGGCACATGGTTCAACTTTGAATAATTGTGCATACGGAATTCTATCCTCAATGCTCTACACATCCTCATTTGAATTAATCCTTGAAAGATGATCTGGTCAAGAGTTTCTCTTGTGCGGCTCAACCACCATTATAAAGTCAAATTCTTGAAAAAATAGAATCTAGCGGCATATGCACCCCTACGAGAATGGTCTTGTTCACAAAGTATTTCAATGTCATGTGATATATATAAAATATAAATGGGGTAGCCAATAGTCTTGTCTAAACTTATGCATTAAATAAATCATGAACAAGGCCTCACACTCTGTAGTTGTATAATTTTGTTTAGTTGGGTTCAACTTCTGGCTTGAGAAACAAATAGGATGATCAACAATACCTTCTCTAGGAAGGGCTAATACTGCACCAATGGCCATACCAAAGGCATCCACATGCACATGGAAAGGTTTAGTCCACGAAAGAAAATGCATAATAGGTGTTGTCAGAGTAAGCATTTCCTTGATGTCTCAAACATGCGTTGTTGCACTTCACCCCAATGGAAGTTTCCCTTATTCTTCAACAATTCCTCTAAGGGCGTGGAAATCTTGGCATAACATTTGATAAAAAAATTAATAACCTATGTGCCCTAATAATCCATGCACCTCACTTTGTTTAGTAGGTTCCTCTAAGCCCAAAATAACAACAACCTTAGCGGGTTCTACACACAACCCTTCTTTCTAGATAATATGTCCCAAAAATTTCAAAGGGTATTGTAAAATGCACTTCTTAATGTTTAAGGAGATGCTCAATTACTAGCACCTCTCAAACATGAGTCTTAAATTATCACAGTGATCTTTCACTAGCCCAAAAATTCTCCAATCATCTAAGTAAACTGTTAAAACTTATCAATAAAGTCATGGAATGCTTACACAACAATGCACGAAAAGATTGTAGGTGCATTCTTTAATCCAAAACTTCCATAATTAGTGGTGAAATTTGTCTTCTCTTTATCCTCTTTAGCTATTCTCACCCAATCGGTGAATGATTAGATCTCGCGGCCTACAATGCCTTCCAGAATATCTTTAGTAAAAGGTGTGGGAAAGGGATCTATTACAGATGCAGACATTCAACTCCCTATAATCCACAAAAATTCTTATCCTTTCATCTTTATTTATGTTTATCACCATAGGGCTAACCCACTGACTCCTCAATGGGCTCAATGATCCCAGACTTCAACATCTTATCAATCTATTCCTTTACCTTGATGCACAAATTAGGATTCATCCTATAAGGCCTCTTCCTAACCGGGCATGCACCTTCCTTTAACTTGATCTTCATCTCACCCAAAGAGTGATGTACTCTTTTTAACTCATTATAGCCTCTAGGAAACAAGTCATGGAATTTGTAACATAGCTCAATTATTTTTGCAACCTCTAAGTCATACCAGTAATCACCAATGATGGCCTCCTTAAGTTCTACATCTATCCCAATGTTGACCTTCTTCATTTTCATGGGCTTATGGTATGATCTTGCCTTCTCATCTACATTTTCTAAGACCTCACACATACCCATAGTATGGTCAACATCCATATCCTTAACTTCTTCATCATCAATCACATAGACTGTTTTACCTTTTTCTTTCTCTAGGAAGGCTTTCCCAAGTTGTTTTTCATTAGTCTCTTCTTCTTCAAAACATGCCCCTAGATCTGACTCACCTAATAATTATTGAATAAGTTCCTATGCCTTTTCATTATCTCCCATATTCAATCTCTTCATAACCTGTAATGCCTCATTCACTAGAATTTTAGTGGAAAAATAGTCAAATGTTTGAATTATACATGCAGTCAATTCTTACCAATTCTCTATGTCTCTATTCAACTTTGCATAAACACACCATAAGCACACAAAACCTCATAAGGTGAAGTAGAACTTGTACACCCATAGTGAAGGTGGTAAGGCCTCTTGCCCCTCTATCCAGAGTCTCTCACACTATTTAATATGATCGATGCGAGAATCCTTCCCATGGAATTCAAATGTTTTGGTAGGTGCATTGTTCTAAATAAATCTAGAAGAGAAGGAAATTCTCACTTCTCGCCACTCTAGAACACCATATCTATGTACCATCAACCCGCACATGGTTGTCCAACATAGGGTATACACCAACATATTGCTTCTATCCACTTAGTTTTTCCATTGGGCTTTTATAGCGCATAAAATACTTCAGATTTCCCTTACCAAAGTGTACCTTGGTACCTGGTTACTACCCAAACACCTAAAAAAGTGTGGCTTACTTACACACGTAACTATACTCGTTATCTCACACCCAATCATTTCATAATTCCCATGCGCCTAGTTATCACAAGCAATACTAGTTGTATCACTCATAGATAGTGCATCATCCCATTGAATAACCCCTTCTTTTAATGGCTCGAGAACTTCAGGATCTCTAATGGTGCACACATAAATTTTGTTCAAATCCTCTTCACTCAAAGGTTCTACATAAGGTGCAGATTTTTTGTCTGTCAAAGGAATGATAACACACTCTTCCTTGTTCTCAAAACTGATATATCCTTTATTAAAGCACATATCAACATTATTCGCATAACACCAAGGGAACCCAATCAATGTTGGAAAAGTATTTTCCTCTTCAAGCACCAAGACCTCAAATTTCCCAGTAAACTTGGCCCATTTTATAGTAATAGTGGCATCCTTTAAGACTCCAATTGGCATGGTCGTAGTCATGTTTTCCATAAATAGCACATTTAAATATGGTTATAATGGTTGCCTCCCATATGATTCCACATGTCCAATGTGAGTACATTCACTTATACACTGTATCGATCAAAATTTTACTCAAAATAAATCCATTGACAACTACATTCGAGTGATCTCTTTGACATAATCCATACTGTGTGAGGAGGTAAATTAGTATGTAAAATTTGTCTCTCGTGCTCAACTCAAGCGCGTGGCATCTTCCCCCTTATATGTTCCCCTAATAAAGGAATGATGTTTTCTTGTCAAAACATCTTACAAACCTCCTTAAAATCATCAACATCCTTCTAAGGAATCTCAACTACTTTAACCTACTATATCTTCCTCGACTACTCCTTTAAACATTGTTTAATGCCCTACAAGTTTTTAATAACTTCCATGGTTTCTTGATAAACTTCCTTCTGATGAGTAGGGTCTAGATACTTTATATGTAATACCTCCTCTTTTTAATAATCAACTTCTTACTAGGAACATCCGGTGCACGCATCCTCAATGCGTGTAGTGACTAACATCGGTAACATCTCAGATTAGGCACTACCTTTGGCGCCACGATCTTCCACAAAGCATGTTGTACTCTAACTATTATCATGCCCTTATCATGCTTTTACTTCTTTCTCGGGTACTCATATAAATATGGGCATTCCTCATAGTTTTGGTTCTTTCGTAAAAGGAGCAAAATACATCGAGAATCCATATGTATAACATGTTCCATGAAGGAACTCACTTCTTCCATGGTCGTGACTTCGGCCTCTATATCATCCTCGTTCGCCTCTACCTCTACCTCTACCACCTCCATCAGATCTCCCTTCATTGTAATTATGATAATGATGCTCACCTTGTTCCTTAGGATTATTCGCAACAACGATCGGTGCACACCAAGATTATCAATAGCATAATGAATATGATCAATCAACCTGTAATTCTCCATATCATGCGTGGTAGACCTAAAAATCTTATAATAATATTACATGTTTTTCCTTATCACATGTTGCAATAGTGGGTACCCACTTGAATCCTGATCCAAGTGACATATCTCACAATCTAGCAACATGGTGTGTACCGATTTATGAGGGAAATTTTCCTTAGTGTGTCCTTTCACCTCGTAATTTATGCACCAAATACCACTACGTATCTCATGAGATGAATTAGCTGAAAAATTTTCCAATTATTTTTCCATAGCTACAATCTGGGCCTCCAAAAATGGGCTAACTCTAGTGTTTATACTCTTAACTACCTCTATGTGCAAATCTACCTCACGTGGATCTATATAAGTCTTGTGTGAGAGCACCCTTTTGAAAGGTGTGATAAAACCTCCAACGAACCATTGAGCATGTTGACTCGGGTGAATGTCATAAGATAACTTTGATAGTAAAGTTTTGAATTGTGCATCATACTCCCTAACACTTTTAGCCATGCCCTACTTGATTTCCTTCAAATAATGACTGATTCTCTTCTACTCAAACTTAGGTATGTGAAACTCTACTAAGAAAGCATCACGTAGCATGATATAGTCCACATAAGTCTAGTTTGGATCATATTTCTTGTACCAACTATGTGTGTTCCCTTGCAAAGTACTTTCAAATGGCTTGCCTTACACTAAGGATCTATAATCCCCTTAGTCGCCATAGTATCTCACACATATACACATGCTCAGCTACATCTTTAATTTCTTTATATTTTGGTAGACAAAGAGAAATCTCAAAATACAACTACTAGGGTTGGTTGAGACCATGCCCACAAGATCCAAAACTTTTATTACCTCATATTTTTCATCTTCCTCAAGAGCCACTAGATCCACTTTGGATCCCGAGCCACCTAACCCTCTTGATCCTCCTCCTGTAGTAGGAAACAGGACTGAGGATTTCCTACCGGTGCTCCAACCATTATACTAAACTAAATTCCCACGGCCTAAAAATTTTTACCACTTCTAGACATAATATCAACGTTCTACACACCCACATTTTGTATTGATGACACACTAGAAAATATACCTCCAACTGACCTCCAAATAACATAGATGAAAATTGCTCCGCCATAGATGAATAAGCTACCTGATTAACTCTTGAACTTGATGGAAAATTAACTCTATTTTTCGCTTCTCTACTACCCACACTAGTTTGTGTACTAATGACTGTCACAAAAATGGAAAACCAAGTGTAAGGGCTAAGTCACTAGGAGGTATTAAATGTGTGTCTACATTCCTTTTAGTTTCCACCAGTTTTCTCTAATCCGAGGTCAAAGAGGGTTCTCTTCCTTGCTTACCCAAATGGGGGAGTTCTAGATGCTTTGGATCCACATCCTCTACATGCGCTCCAAATCCTTTGCAAGTCATCTCACTCCATAACACCATTTTTTTCACAACTTCCCATTGCTTCTCTAAATCCCTATCACACACATCATTAAACTTAAACTTCATTTCTTCTCTCTTCCTTTCTATCACAGTGTCCTGCCATTCTACCACCAGTCCACCATCTTTCAACACACATGCCCCCTGCCCCCACACATGGTGAGGTTTATCTAGTCATAGGACATTCTTCCAAATACATAGTTACAATTAAAATCTTAACTACTAAAGGGATAACGAGCATATAAAATCCTCTCGGGTTCATGTAGGTATTAAAACTCAAAGAACCCTCGGACAAGAATAAGTAGAAACTACATACTCCAAAATGTATTTATTCAAAACACCACTCCACCAATGGTCTATAATGTGTGTCTAAGTCAGATCAGAATCATGTAGAGCTTGGAATTATTCCTATGTCTAAACAAGTGCTATTAAATTCAAATTTTTCTTCAAGGTGTATGTTACCAGCCACTCGTACAACTCTATAGGAAAACAACCAAATAACGTCTCATAAATTTCATGGTACATATTCTATACAACCCATGCATGTGCATCAAATTATGGTCATGTGTTAAATCTGTGAGCATAATCTTCCTCTAGATTCTCTAGCCAATCCTCAATGCTGGCCAAAGTCAATCGGTACATCTTCATCATGCAACATCCCGTGAACAACTAGAAAATAGGTCCCAGAACCAAACCAAAATGTAGTCTATTATTTCACCAATCAGCCCAAGGCACACTGAAACATCACTCGGCCTTAACCGAGCACTCACCCAAAGAACGTAAGGGTATCAAGGATTTAGCATGATCATGCACATATTCCATATCCATAATATCCATTCAATAATAAATCATAACATCAACTAGATTTAGATCTTAACCATATGCAAGATTAACTCATTTAAGAATCAATATTAAAATTACCATGCAATCACTAGTCATAGATATTTCAACAACCAATATCCAACCACAAAGATCCATTATATTAATTGATATAAAACACAGAAGTTGCATACATACATAGTAATGTCACCATAAGTCATGTGCACACATAAACTAGTAGCATAACTCTAACAAAACATGGATGATAACTAAACTGTGTAAATTAATACATATTTATAGGTAGTGGGGACTTTCCCTTCACTACTCATGCACTCTCCAAAAATAGGCTACATGCTAAGAATAACCATGCACCCTTACATGATAAATACAAAATCATGCAAGCTCGCTAATAATAGATTATCTAATAATATTAACTACATATCTAATCCTATTAATATCCCCAAAACTATGCATGTTGTTTGATCTTCCACTTGTCTAAAATAGCTTTGTTTCACTTCCAAGTCTTCATGTAGTTGTGTGCTCTCCACTCCATGTCCATATTTAGCCTCATCCTGAAAATAGTTAAGTCATGATTTAATGATTTCCTAGGCACGCCCTGTTCTACTATATTTTTGTGCTCACCTATGTGCCCTATGTCCACGCACCTAATCTTTATGTGCCTTTAGTACTTAGGCTGTAATTTTTCATCCCAATAAGAAATTTCAAAGAAAATTAAAGATGTGTTAATGAGTAATTCTCTTTCTTAGGAATCATACATGTAAATGACATATTTAGAGGCTATATGTACATAGTAAGTGTGTGATTTAGTGACTACATTTTCCCCCAATTTATGTTGGTGAATAAGGATTCAATAGCATAAAGTAGCAAAAAAAAACTTACCTTGGGGATTCAAAATAATATTGTGCCTAGTACCATGTCAAATGAGTGTTGTAGCGTGATGAGTGGAATAGTGCAAAATGTGTACCACTAAATTATAAAAAGAGAGAAGGAGAAGTATCTTAGTGGAAACCCTTTCATGCATGGAGTGATAATGATTTGTTTGTATTTTCTTAGAGTATCTTATTTTTCAGAGCTTGGTAATTTCATGATATTTCATGGTTGAGCAGTCATTCTAGGCATATTCCAAGACATAGAGTATGTGGTATGGTATGGTGGCATGAGAAGTGGAGTAATAAAATCATGTACAAGCATGGGAAATATTTTTTGGCACTGCATATGATGTGTGGAAGGATTATCAAGCCATTACTTAGTTTTATGATGATTTTTCATGGTCCTTAGGAAGTAAGAAGGTGAAGAGAAGGCTAGTAGGCACGGGTAATTTTTAGTGGTTGGAGAGTTTCAAGTGATTTAATTTATTTTGAATTAAATCTAATTGTAGAGTAAGTATTGTAATGTATGATATTCACATGCCAAAATATAATAAATACACATGTAATAAACCATGTAAAATATGAAACCACAGGAAAGATGAAGAGGTAAGAGGACTTATCTTATTTTCGAATGGAGAGGAAGTGATGCGGGAAAGTGCAACAGATAAATAGACTATAAACAAGGTCATCACAAGTCACTATAAAATCTATAATCTACAAATAATGTTGTACATGGGCTCCCATGTGAGGACATAGGAACCTAGGGGTTAGAGACTATAATTGGGTTCTTGTGGATTTGTGTAGGATCTCATAATCTGTTTTATTTTATGTCGCTAGAGTTCTATTGTTTCTCTTTGTTGATCACCTAATATTCGCACAATTATCTTAAATGATACATGTATCCTTTAAAATATAAGTTCACCTACACAAGCCCACAAACCACGTCAAATGTAAAAATGAAAATTTAGAATGGGTAATTGGACTAACCTTGGCAGTCACTGAAGAGTGAACTTGTGATCGATCGCTACACTACATCTCAAAATCCATTTATTTATTTTGATTACGTGTAGAAAATTTTCCCTAGGATGCCCTTATATAATATACACTAGATAATAAGCTAGAATTTCTCAATGATGCAAAATGTGTGGATGGAATAGAATAAACATCCCCTTCCTATGTTATGTATACAAAGTATGTAGCCCATTCTCGCTTTTAACGGATGCTAGATGGATGTTTTGAAGTGATTTTGGTGCCTTTTGAATGCAATATTAGGTGGTAATAGTAATGCTTAGTGTTTGGTCCCTCATTTTGAAAACATAACTATGTATTTATATGATTCCCTTGTTTGAATTTTATAATTGACAACTAAAAGGCTAACCCAAGGTAATAAAATGTAATTAAGAAGTGAAAGGAGTCCAAAAGGGGTAGGAAAAAGATAAAGAGGGACAAGAGTGCCTAGGAGGATAGGAGTTCCTAGCACTACTGTCTGAATTAGGTGTTGGTGTTCAAATCCATAGAAAGATAAAACATTCAAGTGTCAAAAAGAGTAACATTTGTATAAAGCTAATAAAAGTGCAAAATTTGACAAAGAAACGGGATAACGGTGTTGTCAATTACTATTTTTCTTACTTATGAACCATGTAAATGCTATCATGTTTATTAGAATATTCATTAGACCTAGAAATGTACCTAAGTTTGTGATTTTGTGTCTACATTTTCCCCCACTTTATTTTGTTGAGTGAATATAACATAAAGTAGATAGAAGATGTGTACCTTATGATCCATGTAGAGCGTGTGGCATGTGACGAGTGGACAAATGAAGCATGAAGTGATTGTAAAATGAGGCGTGGAGACTAGGAGAAGGCAAGTGTGACCCTAGGGGTGAAGCATATGCATAAATATGTGTTGCTAGAAAATGTGTTTTTAAGTAAGTTTTTCCTTGTGTATTAAGAACGGACCTTCAAAAGAAGAGCGAAAAAGTAGTCAAATTCGTGTAGATGAAAAATATGTGTAAAATATGCATAATTATGTAAAAGTAAGTAAAAGTCTGTAAAAAGGAAAGTGTGTACCTGATATGTAAAAGAGTAAAAGGTATAAATATGTCATGTTGCTTGGAAATTGTTGATTTTAATGATGAAGGTGAGGTTTTTGGGTGATCTCATACCAAGACTAATTTTTTTGGGTGATCTCACACTAATGATAAAATTTTGGGGAGAGAGGTTTATTTTTAGTCCGATCTATGACTCTACCCAATAAACACCACTACATATGGTACATCCCTAATTTGTTCCTTTTTTCCTTGATTAGTTCCAAAATATTGATTTTAATAATTACTGCTGATTGTAGGAGATAGAATGTATTTTGTAACTAAAGGTTTGTGCATGTAACTATAGAAGGGTTTTATAACATGTTGTAAACTATTTTGTGCGAGAAATTTAATCTATTTACCCCTAAAACATTAGTGACTAGGGGAGGATACAAGCACCTAAGAGTTCCTGTTTGATCCTAGGCATTGGCATCTACTCTGTGATTTTGACCCAAGTCTTATTCTTAGCTAGTTATGTGATTATATCCTATTATTTTTTTGTATTGTATTGTGTTATTCCGGAAATCTATAGTGTTGTAGGGGTGATTTGTTCACCCAATGTATTCCCCCTCCCTATTTTGGGTGCATGCAATGATGGTAGGTAGATGTCGCCCAAAAAAGAGGATGGGATGTTGATTCGAAGTGGATCCCTGCAGGGGGAGGGGATGTGCATGGTATAAACCAAGGCACATGCAAACAAAGTAGGCTAGAACTGTGTGTTAATGGAAGCAAAGCATGTAGTAGAAAATAATGTAAGAAGAAAATTTTCATATAAGATAAACCACAAAAAATGGGTTTCATACATGGGACATCACTCAGAATATCACAAGACTAGCGAGGGATGAAGAGGAAAAAATCTTACAATGATCACACAAGACATAGGGTATAGCTTGGAAAACAATAGCATAGAATGGAAAACAATAGTAAGAAAAATGTATCAAACAAACATTGTGACATATAGTTTTGCAAAGAAAAGGCTACACATGAAGCACCCATTAACATGTTATAAAGATAAGTAGTATGTCATGAGTGTGTATAAATCAGCAAAAAGTAAAGTAATTGTAGTGAAAAGTAGTGAAAATGTAGTAATAGAACCTGTGTAGTATATGATAGAAAAATTAGATTCCCGAGGCTTGGTGGGACTAGTATAAGGTACAATGCTAAGCATTGTTACAACATGTATGAACCTATAAGAGATGTGCATTCACCTCAAAATACCAAGTGAATGTGTATGTGTATATATAGAAAGATAATGACATACTAAGAATTCATCTAGCATGGAAAATGAAGTGTAACATGTAAGTATAATAAGCTAGCAAAAGTAGATGCAACCAAGATATGCAAATGTAATGTATGAGTGTGATGGAATGGTATGAAAAGTGTGAAGATGGTAGGGGCAGCATGCCCCAATGGAAATTCATGAGATGAGATTCATTTATAAGATATCCCTCAATAGTCAAGAATGAACCATAGAACAAGAGTGTGTCATCGGGAAATGAGTGCATTGTACAAGTAGATGCTAGAAAGATGTACCATGAAGCATAGAGCGTGAGATGTAGATGATGTGAGGTTCATTTCATAATTATACCCTTAGTAGTTGAGTATGAACCATGGAACTAGAGTGTATCATAGGGTAATGATTATATAACACGTGTATCAAATGGTGTGAGATTGCTTAGGAAGATTAATCATAAAGTGAAGAGCATGAAGTGTGGTAATAGATATTAGAGATGGTTGATAGTAGTGGTGTGCCAATTATGGATATCTATGTGACGATGAAAGAGAGATATGGTGATGGTGACAGAGTTTGGAATGTAACATAAGAAAGCATATTGTCGTCATAATGGTAAGTAGGAGCAAGAGTAGAACCAGGGTTGGATTTTGGGTTGAAAAGAAGAAGTCGAAAGAGGTCATATAGAGTTTTTTGGTCTTGTTTATTGATTAGTTCCTTATTTGGGATTGGTAACATCATAGAATACTTGAGAGGAGTAGTGGATGGACTGATTTTTAGAGGAGGTTGCTTAGTTGGAATTGGTAATGTTGTAGAAGACTTGAGAGGAGGAGGGGATGGACTGATTTTTGAGGAGGTTTCTTAGCTAAAATTGGTAACATTGTAGAATACTTGAGAGGAGGATGGGATGTATTGATTTTAGAGGAGTTTGTTTAGTTAGAATTGGTTGGATAAGTGGATCTTGACTGACCAAAGAAGTAACATTAGTGATTATGGCATGATGCTCACTAGACATATAGGGATTGGATTTGGGAGCCCATTGGGATTTAACAATTGGAGACATAGTAGGAGGTTGTGAGGAAAATGAAATAAAATATTGATGCTAAAGGTTCTAAATTTTTCATTTTAAAGCATAGAAATCATTTTCATGATGTCTATTAAGTCTATGATAATTGTAAAATGGGAGACCTTGGTATTTGGCAAGCCAATAAGGAGGGTAGTAATGAGTAGTTAGAAAGTTTTAAGACTTGCGTTCACTTATATAAGAACATATTAAAGACATAGAAGTAGGGTGATATGTATAAGAACTAGCATGGGCTTGAGAAGCATCCTTGAGATGTTGGATTTCAGCTTTAAGAGATGTAATTATTGTTTCCATAGCTTGAATTTTATCTTGAAATAAACAATGTAAAGTTTGAATTGACTCTAAGATGGGTTGATTAGATGGAGGATTAGGAGTGATAGAGTCATCAGATAGACGATCAAAAATGACACTAACTTGAGTAGGTGGTGTATTATGAGGAAAATACAGTGTCTAGGGATTTTTGGAGAATAGATTTGCAAGGTGGGTGCATTTGAAGTAATTAATGCAAAGATATTTGAGGAATTTCAGGATCCATGAAAAATATTGGATAGAATAAGAAAAATGAGGATCCAAGTGTATGACCATGATTGGTGTTCACTAAATGATTTAATTTAATTTGAATTAAATCTAATTACAGAGTAACTACTGTAATTTATGATATTCACATGCCAAAATATAGTAAAGACACAAGAAATAAAGCATGTAAAATATGAAACCCTAGGAAAGATGAAGAAGTAAGAGGACTTAGCTTATTTCGAATGGATAGGAAGTTATATGGGCAAGTGTGACAGCTGAACAAAATGTAAATAGGGTCGTTACTAATCACTCTAAAATCTGGAATTTATTAATAATGCCATAAATGCATGCCCACATGAGGACAGAAGTACCTAGGCACCTGGAAACTATAATTGGGTTCATGTAACTACACAAGAGCTTAGAATTTGATAAAAAAATTCACAAGGGTTCCATAATTGTTATTTGATGATTGTCTAATATTTGTAATATGATCTTCGATGATACTTGTAACTGTAAAATAGAAGTTCCCCGCACAATCCCACAAACCGCATAAAACCTAAAAATTAAAAAAATTAATGGGGGTTGGACTGACCTTGGTAGTAACATGAAGAGTGAAATTACAACCGATCGATGTAATACATCTCAAACTCCATGTAGTTCTTGTGAATATGTGTAGAAATTGTGCCCTAGGATGTCCTTGTGCAAGATGCACTAGATAGTGGACTAGACTTGATCAATGATGCAAAAGGTGTGAATGGAATAGAATAAACTTCCCCTTCCTATATTTTTTATGTACGAGTATGCAGCCCTTGTCCCTTGAATGGATGTTATATGGATGTCTTAAAGTGTTTTTGGTGCCTTTTGAATGCAAGCTTAGGTGGTAATAGTAATGTTTAGTTTTGGTCCCTCATTTTGAAAACATAACTATGTATTTATATGATTCCCTTATTTTAATTTCATAATTTACAACTAAAAGGCCAACCCAAGGTAATAAAATTCAATTACTAAGTGAAAGGGTTCTAAAAGGGGTAGGAAAAAGATAAAGAGGGACAGCAGTGCCGAAAAAGACAAGAGCACCTAACGTTACTATCGAAATGGGTGCTAGTGTCTAAAGCCATAGAAAGATAAAAAATTATAGTACTTGTAAGAGTAACAGGTGTATGAATCCAAAAATTGTAAATGGAAGAGAAACATGTTATAGGGAGTTGTCAATTACTAGTTTTCTTGCTTAGGAACCATGTAAATGTTATCATACTTTTAGGACCTATAAATTTACCCAAGTGCATGATTTTTGTCTACATCAGATATATTTGAGAATTGATGATACTTGTGTCAGTTAGATGAGGTAGTCATGCTGCTTGAGTTAGGTTTCGGGTTAAGATGAAGAGATTTTCTCAAGATATGAATTTTTGGTAAAAACAAGTTTTAGAGAAGGCAAAACTAGCTTGATATGGTGTCTTGTTTTTCTCACCCACACATAAAAATTTTCATGGGAACCTAAGGCTTTGGGTTATGTTTTTACATAGAGTATAGAATATTTTTATAAAATAATGAATTAGTTTGAATGTCCTGTCTTTATGTTTAATCATTAAGAAGTTAAGTGGTTTGAAACCTTAGTTAAACATTTATAGTAGAGTGACTTGGAAGATTTACATCGTATGGTCTCAAAATGATATTGGAAATAAAAATGATGCATCAAGGTTGTATAGGATTCCTTAAATCTCATTTTAGTGGTAGTTTGGTGTTCCAGTTGTTTCATAAAGTGACATAAAAACCCTAGTTTTATGGAGATTTGTAGTTTTAGGGATGAGGTGGAAGCTTTAGGAGGAAAAGTGAACTATTCCAAAATCCTTAAGAGTTTTTATAGACATCCATGGAAATTTTTAGGTATATTTAGTGTAGAAAAAAATATATATAGGTCATCAAACTTAGCCTACCGATTTTGGCCTTAAAGGCTAAAAACCTAGTCTCTTGGTTTGAATTGAGTTTGATCATTTTTCTTTTTGTTGCTTCATCCGATTATCATGGATACTTTATTGAAACCTATTATGATGGTTTTGAGCTCTTGGAATGATATGATGATTTTTTTTTAGTTGAATACCTAATGACCTAGAAATCCCTATTTGGCTTCTCAATAAAGTATGAAGAAATAGGTGTGTTGGATCAATTTTCTTCACATAAGATTTACATGTTAGTTCTTGATGATATTTTCCAGGTCTTACCTGATGTTTTCCATGCTTAATTTGTGCTTATAAGTGGCCTTATAGGTTTTTGAAGTCATATTCCTTAATATTGTTTGTCGAGTCCTTGGAGCCTAAATGAGCGATTCTAGAGATTGATATGTTTAGATGTCTTAAGAATTGAAGTAAATATTATAATCAGTTATTACGAGATAGTAGAACTCGTAATATTTCTATTTATATATGGTTTTTCATTGGTGAGGTGTTTTGGTGTGTGAACTAGCTCGTTTTGAATACCTTGTTTTGTGCCCTTAAAGCCAGCGTGAGAAGTGTTTGAAAAGATGTCATTTTGGGGTTTTGTGCCATGTTTTGAAGATTATGATGAGTTTCATCAGTTAGATGACATCAATACATTATGTTTTATGTTTCATTTTTGTTATGGTGATGATTTTTGGTGCTTCAAGTCATTCACTATTGAAGGTAATTTTCGGGTGTTGAACACCTAGTTATGTTTGCTTGCAACTTGGTGAGTTTCATGGTGATGATAGCTAATGTAGATGTTACTAATATTGTGGAAGGTGTGTAGATAATTTCCTTGGGTTTTTTTGCATCTTATTGATTCATGAAAAATATGGTATATTCCCTTGAATATTAGTTTGCATTCATTGGAGGAGAAGGTTAATGTTTTAGGCATTATTTGAGTGTCTTCATGATTATTGGAGTTGTTTTGACCCTTTCCAACCTATTTGGGTATTTTTTATGTTTTATATGGATTTTTAGATGTGTATTATGTTTGGCATGGCTGACCTTAATGGTATTAGCTGACCTATGGTCATTATGGTGTATATCAAGTATAAAAGTGCACTATAATTGGTCATGTGTGACTAGTTGATAATATGGGGTTATGAGAGACCCATATGAGGCTAAAGAAGAGTTAAGAGGGGTCAAGGATAGATCTAAGGAGAGTTGTGAATTTATAAATAATATTGAATATCGGGTATGAAAGGTAAATTGACCTAATCATCCCATAAAGAAGAATATTTAAGCAAGTTAAAGAAGAGGACAGTTTGAAGAGGGTTTGGTGTGTTTGGAGCTGAATATTTGATCACAATCAGTTATGGAAGAAAAAATACCTAATTAATCATCATCTTGAGGATTTTAATTGGTTTCTTGATCACCTTAGGGTTCATTATCCTCCTTGTATAGTGGGTGTTCCTTGTGAAGTGGGTGTTTCACTAAATAAATCTTGTGTGATGTCTAATATTCACATAATTCCTTTGTTATGATTAATATTAGTAGAGGTTTGAATTGGTTTTCTTCCCATTGAGGTTTTCCCACTTTATATCATGTGCACTTGTGTTCTCTCTCTTTTTACATACTTTTGTATGGTTATAATAATCTTAATAATATCACACGGTTATGTATGTTGAATGGAAAACTTAAATTATGAATGTATGGTTAGGTAAATGAAGTAAAAAAATTGTATGAGTAATTCACCACTCCTCTCATTCACTTTAGTTCTAACAATTGGTATCAGAGACAAGCATTTTTGAAGTAAGTTTAACAACTTGAAGGAGATCGTAGAATCACAATGGGAAAGTCATATAATGTTGAGACTTCATTGATGACATTGAAAAGAGGTATGAGATTTCTGAGTACCTAATTAATGGATTGCATGATCAGATCAGTTGTATGGAGATAGAGCATTTTCAAGTTATCAAAGAGCTAGAATAAAAATTTAAAAGTGTGACTATATCCCTAAAGGATAAAGAAGAAGCTTATTCCCTGTATGAATAAAATTTTATATCTTTGGAATTTTATCTTGAAGGTGCATCTAGTAAGTTGAATGTGTATGAAAGGTTGCATAAGAGATATGAAGCTCTTGATGGAATCTTGGAGAGTCAGAGAATAGATAGTGACAAGACATGCCTAGGATTCAAAGGAGAACATGTGAAGAATGATGAAAAAGATGGTCGAAGCACTCAAGAAAACATGAAGGTGACCAAGAAGTTTTATTCAAATGATTTTAACCCTATTATACAGCCTAATGCAATGAGGTATGTTCATTCCTTTAATTGTTATTTTTATTCATGCAATGAATTTGATCATAGAGCTAGGGATTATACAAAATTCTCAAAGAGTGAGTTCTCATGGATAGATGAAAGCTCCTTCAAAGGTTGGTGTTTCTCATATTATGAATATGGTCATAAGGAAGATGATTTTGGTTGGAATCTTAACCTCTATCAGTTAAAGAGAAAGAATGGTATTGTGTGTTACAACTATCACTAACATGTACATATTGAAAGATATTACTACCAAATTGAATCTCTAGTGTATTGTAGTTGGTTTCAACCTTTCAAAAGGCAAGAAAGAATTTACTCAACAAGAATATCAATATTAAGCATGAGGATAAGAAAGTATGGAGGCCTAATTCATCTAAAATGGAAGCCAATGCAGCAAAGATCACTCTAAAGGTATGATCGACAAGGAAGGACTAAGTACATTCAAGGAGGTAAAGAATATTTATCCTCTAGAATAATCAGGTATAGTTGAGACAGTTAAGGATATTGATCAAGAATTTCTAAGTCGATATACGGGGTATGAGATATGAAGAGAAAAGGCATGATAAAAGGAGAATGACAAATGATGTGAAGTGATTGCAAAATTTGACAAGGCTAAGAAGGTAAAAATTGGAAATGGTATAAAGAAGAAGGAAAAATGACAGTCTAAAAAGAATCTAGTTTAAACAAGATACCAAAAGGTGTTGATAAGGCTAAGAAGGAAGAAATGAGGTTTGACAAGAGCAATGCTAGTCATGAAGGACCATTAGCTCTAACTCGAGAAAAATTAAATGAATGAGGAGTATCATGAGTGTTTTACATGTCACTAATATAAAAATGAAGGATTTTCAAATGAAATCATCATAGCTAAAACGTCATCCAAAAAGAGTGAAAGGATATCAAAGACAGTAAAGAGAGAGGATATAGTCGTGGGATCATTTGATAACTATATTTTTTTCTAAGTGCTTCAAATGGCTTGAGTTTCTTATCTAGGCTTACGGAAGACATTTATCTAACAAAGGAAGCATTGGTGTTGATCTTGTGAGCTCCTATATTCTAATTCAAGTCTTATCAAGGTATGTTTATACTTTTTCTAAGCTACATATCTGTCATAAGGTTTGTGTCCATTCTTCTATTAATATGTAAATTTTTCGGTCCATATAATGTATTTGAAAGCAATAAAAGGTGTGTCATTGTTGTCACCCTCAAAATTCCCCTCTTTTGAAGTCAAGTTTTGAAAATTTTGAGTCGGTACCATGGAGTAATATGTGCTTTTGCTTGAAAATATTTTCCTTCATTCGGATGTCGTTGTCAATCCTTCTCTTTGGTTGTGGATCGCATAGAGCCTGGTATTGTTTGTAGTTTTTCATTCCATGGAGAACAATTTAAAATTTGGGCGTAAAGGTGGGGTTTTCCATTTTATTTTTTATTTTCCACAATTGTGAACGACAAGTGTATCTTCCTGTCAATTTTTTCCCCAACATCCATGGGTAGTATGTGGACATCTCTGATTGGATGCGGTGTGGCCATGTTTCAAGTGGCAGCGGAAGCCTCCATGCATCCAAATGGTGCAAATCCAAGGGCAGGGCCCAAGGGACAGTCCTCAAATAAGCACAAGATTTCCACATGTCCTAGGTTCAAAATGAAGATAGAACAAGCCCGAATCGGCTAAGTATGGAAGGTTTAGTAGATGGCACCATGTGTCTCATCGGCGTAACTTCAAGGGTTGAAGCCAAGGGTGGTTCCCCAAACTTGTGCTAGCCCTCCACATGTCCTAGGTATGAAAAAGGGACAGATCCAGCTGTTTAATTGACTAAGTATGAGAGGTTTGACAGAAGCCTCCATGTTCCTCAACATTGTAACTTCGAAGTGAGACCAAAGGGCCAGTCTCCAAATGAGTGCTAGCTCGCCACATGGTTAGAATCAAAGGAGAGACTGAGTTAGCTATTAAAGAGTCCAGGATCGTTAAAATGAGTCATGCGTCATCTTGGCACCTTTTCAGGGAGTGAATTCAAATTGAAAACTCAAATGAGTGCCAGCCCTCCATGTGTCTAGGGTCCAACAAAATTCAAGTGGGAAGTAGACACAAATTAGCTAAGTATAAAAGAACCGGTGGAAGTCTCCACGTGTCTCTTTGGTGTAAATTCAAGGGAAAAATCTAGAGGCAAGTCCCGAATGTGCGCTGAGCCTCCATGTTTCGGGTCAAACATATGGCCCCGCCAAACAAAAGGGACTTAGTTAAAAACACAAAAATACTGAACTGGCCCACAAAGGGACACGTGGTCATGTTTCAAGCAAAGGTGGAAAGGTGGACACTTTTTTGTTTTGATCCTTCGAAAGTTAAAGTAGGAAAGTGGGCCATCAGAGTGATTTGGGAATTTTGGATTTTTTTCCATAAGGGCATAAAGTATAAAGTGGATCGTGACTCCGCTGTTGAAAATTCAAAGCACGAAGGCAGGCTGTTAGAGTGATTTGGGAATTTTGGCTTTGTTTCCATAAAGAGCTTAAAGTTATAAAGTGACCCGCAACCCCGCTCATGCCAAGGGATAAAGTCAAATGTTGATCCCACATCAAAAGTCAAAGCGGGAGGCGAGGTTGGTGGAGCAATTTAAATTTTGAGCCCACATTGAAAAGAGGTAAAATTATAAAAGTGAGTCGTGACTCCATCACCACTCAAGTAAAGCCACATGTCAAGCCCGTATTAAAAGTGGATGGGCAGGCCGAAATATTCCAAAGTGCCATTTCTCTAAAAATCAAAAAATACAAAATGTGTCCTCAAGTCAGCTTCTATTTAAATCTCTCCCACATGGATGGCTCAAATTCAAAGTTTGCAAAGGAAGATTGAATGGTTGCGATTCAATGTGTCTGGTTTTTCCACCAAGCATGGAAATGGCCAAGGCATTGGAGAAGTTCAAACGTCAGTTTATTGAATCAGTTTCATCATTTTTGTAACCAAATGTAACCATTCTTGGAAGCTATTTAATGGCTTCTCCATGCCATTGTTAGGGTTGGATCTTGATACTCTGTAGAGGTAATAGATTTGAAGTAATCAATACAGATTTTTTCTCTTTCTTCCTCTGTTATTCCTTCTTTCCTTGTCTAAAAATTTGGGAATCATCCATCTTTTATGATAAGAAACTTTGTGTTCTTGTTTATATGATTTCTAGAACTTTGTGTCTATGGAATTATATTGGTTATGAAAGTGAATGATTCTACTATGCATCTCCCTGGTTCAATACGTATAAGGTTATACTCTGCTATCTATATTTCCTGAAGGTATTGTTATGTTCTTCCTCTCTCATCTCCTTAATTCTTCCATTCTTTTGTATTGATGATCTTTGGGCATAAAACGTTTCAAAGTATCAGGAATCCACACTTTGAAATTTGTACATCTATATATAAGTTTTGTTTCTTACTTTCAATAAGGGAACCTCTCCCATTAAAGAGGAGGGACTTGTTGTCCCCTGACTATGGTTTTTAAAGTATCATTTTAAAACTCAACAATCGTATAATTTTTTAAAGGTTTTATGTTATCATGGTGTGTAAGTGTCTAAGTATCATCATAAGGAACTTAAAAATTCAATATATCTAGTTAGGTGTGTACAAAGGTCCGGTTTTAATAAGGCGAGTTTTGATTAGTCTATTTGGTCTTTTTAGGAGTCTTTGTTATTAATAAGATGTATGCTCTCTCGAAGAAGCATTGATAGTCTTCCCTAATAAGGTGTAGTTGAGTCTTGATCATCCAAAAATGGAAGGTATGAAATTTCTGGTTATTGGTAATAACAATTAGCCACCTCCAGAGGACAACGCCAATTTAGGTGTTAATAATAACAATGTGAACATACCTAATCATCCTGAGAACAAAAATTCTAGGCTAGAAGCTTAGCTCACTAATGACATAAAAAGGATAAGTCCACCCAAGTTTGATGACACCACATTAGGAGATGGAGTTGAGAATTGGCTCAGTGAAATGGAGAAATACTTTGCAATAAGAAATTTCTCAGAAGAAACAAAGGTGATATGGGGAGCATATCATCTTTCCCATGAGGCATCTTCATGGTGGGACAGTTGTAAGGCTGAGTTAAACATTGATGAAACCAATATCACATGGGATCAATTTAAAGGTTACTTTAGGCAACGTTGGCTGCCATAACTTTATTATGATCATAAAATGACTAAATTCCAAAACTTAGCTCAAGGAAAGCTAACTGTAACTAAGTATTGGGAGCGGTTTACTAAACTCTTTAAGTATGTACCTCAGTATCAAAATGACGAGAAGTTCAGGATACAAAAATTCATCATGGGATTGAATCTCATTATAGGAGGAGAGGTGGATGTTCACATCCCAACCACAATGGAAGGGGTTGTTTAAAAATCCATAAGGTAGGAATAGAAATTGAAGGTGATTTCTGCTCATAAAGAGGAAGTAAGGAAGAAAGCTCCCAATTCCTCTTCATCATCTCTTACACCTAAGAAAGGACCATGGAAGAAATTCAAAATGAAAAGTAAGTTTTCAGCTGATAATAATAAGAAAGAAACAACGAATAAGATTGCTAGTAATGCACAGAACAACTTTGTCAAGAATAATAATAACGAACATAAGTCCTATAGAGGTCAGAATGATAATTCTAGGGCTAGAAATAAATCTAAGCCTAGAAAGGGACCTGTAGGAGGCTGTTATAACTATGGAAAAGATCATTACACAAATCAATTCCCTTTGAAAAAGGATGATCGTAATCAGTAGCACAAGATACACGCTACAGTAGCTGACAAGCAAGCTGAAAAATAGGCCACGCCCATAGAGGTTTTGGGTAAGTTATTTGGCATACCTATAACTATTCTTTTTTATACCGGAGCTATTGAATGTTTTATTTCTAGTAAATTAGCATCTAAAATAAAAATAAAATCTGGAAACATGGATAAAACATGGACTGTACATTATGGAAACAATGATGTTCATACAGTTAGTATGTGTCTTTTAGAGCATTCCTTGACTTACCTAGTTTTTCCATTGAAGTTGATATTTATGTTGCACCTTTGGGGTCTTATGATGTAATCATAGGTGTTAATTGGTTATTAGAACATAAGGCTAAAGTGGACTATTTTGAAAAACATATTAGTTGTTTAGATGATCTGTAAAAAATAGCATAGATTCAGGGTGTGAAATGTGAGATTTCTATTAGGAAACTGTCATCTATGCAACGTAAAAAGGCCAAAAATAAGGGTTGTACCTTATATGTAGTAAAAATTGTAGAAACACTGAAGAGAACAACGATGTCATAGAATGATATCTATTGTTACTGAAACTTCAAATGACACATTTCGAAAGAGTTACTGTGTCTTCCACCCAAAAGGGAATTTTATTTCACAATTGAGATCAAGCACTGAACCGAACCTATTTATAAGGCACCATATTGAATGACTACTATAGAATTAGTAGAGCTTAAGGATTAATTTCAAGAAATTTTTTCTAAAGGTTTGATTAGACCAAGTGTTTCACCTTGGGGAGCACCAGTGATTTTGTGAAAAATAAAGATGGAACACTTATATTATGCATTGATTATGAATGTTAAACAAATCAACAATCAAGAATAGATACCCACTCCCTAGAATTGATGCTTTATTTGATCGGATGTGTGGAGCATTGGTGTATTCAAAGATATATCTTTGATCCGGATATCATCAATTACGGATTAAGGATGAGAACATTCATAAAACAACTTTCGAACAAGGTGTGGACATTATCAATTCACGCTTTTACCTTTTGGATTAACAAATGCACCTGCACCTTTTATGAATTTAATGAATAATATCTTTCAAGAATACTTGGAAAAATTTGTGCTCATATTCTTGGACGAAATTCTCATATATTCTAAAAGTATAGAGGAAAACCATGAGCATTTGAAGATAGTTTTAAAAATCTTGAGAAAAATAAGGTTATATGGTAAGCTATCAAAAATTTCTTTCTATGACATAGAAGTGCACTATTTGGGACATGTAATAAGTAAGAATGGAATTGTTGTAGATCATTCTAAAATTGTAGCTATAATCGAGTGGCCTACACTAAAGAATGTACATGAAGTTAGAAGCTTCATGGGGCTTGCTGGTTACTATAGAAAATTTGTAAAATATTTTTCTAAGGTGGCTGCACAAATAACTTCATTACAGAAAAAAGATAAGAAGTTTGTTTGGAATGAGAAATGTGAATCTGCATTCAGAACTTTGAAGGAATAGTTAACTTCAGCACCTATTCTAGTTATACCAGATCCTAATGGAGACTTTATGGTAGTAACGGATGCATCTAGGGAAGGTCTATGAGGTATTTTGCTACAAAATGATCATGTCATAGCTTAAGAAAGTAGAAAACTAAAGTTACATGAGTTGAATTATGCTCCGTGTGATTTAGATCTTTTTGTCATTGTTCATGCACTACAAGTTTGGAGGCATTACCTACTTGGTAAACCTTTTGAATTAAAGACTGGTCATCTTGGGCTGAAGTATATTTTCACTCAGCCAAATCTAAATGCAAGACAAAGAAAGATGGTCGAGTTTTTATCTCAATATGATTTCAACATAATTTATATCAAAGGTAAATAAAATAGAGTGGTTGATGCTCTAATTCGTAGGAAGCACATTTCGCTCTTACAACATTAAGAACTCAATTTAAGGATGAAGTAAAAGTGTTATGGAATCGATTCTTACTTTTAGTAAGGAAAACAACGCTAGCTACAGATCCAAATGATGTGAGGTATAAAGGTTTTCACTTTGACAATGAAGGAATCTTAAGATTTGAAAACAAAGTATACATACCTTCGCTAAATGATTTAAGAAATAAATTGTTAGCAGAATTTCAAAATTCACCTTTTTCGGACACCTGGCATTACAAAGATGTTTTTGATGTAAAATAGCAATATTTTTGGAAAGGGATGAAAAAGGATGTTATTGATTTTGTGACACATTGCCTTGAATGTCAATGTGTTAAAGCGGAACATATGCACCTAGTCGGTTTATTGTATCCTCATAGCATACCGCAGTACAAATGGAAAGTAATAAGCATGGATTTTGTATAAGGGTTGCCTATGTCAAGAAATAAACATGATGTTATTTTGGTAGTTGTTGATAAAATAACAAAGGTAGCACATTTTATTGTTGGTAATCTGAAGGATGATTCTCCTGTATTGGCTAAAATATTTGTACATGAAATTTTCAGATTACATGGAGTACCTAAATTAATCATATTTGATAGAGATCCTAGAATGACGTCAAGGTTTTGGCAAACACTTAATGTAGCTCTAGGAACTAAGCTGAATTTCAGTTATGCATATCATCGGAAATGGATGGACAGACTAAAAGAGTTAATCAAGTTTTAGAGGATATGTTACGAATGTATTGTATGGATCAGCAATATAAGTGGGAAGAGTACCTTCCACTAGTTGAGTTTGCTTATAATAACACATATCATGCCTCTCTTAAGATGGAACCTTTCGAAGCATTATACGGAAGAAAATACAGAACCCCTATTAGTTGGGACAACATTGAGGATAGAGAGGTAATTGGACCTGAAATCCTTACAAAAATGGAACAAGTTAAAATGATTCGTGAGTGCTTGAAAGAAGTAGCAAATAGGCAAAAGAGTTATGCTGATTTAAAGTGAGTTGACAGGAAATTTGAACTTGGTGAGAAATTTTTCTTTGGGTTAAACCAAAAAAGATCTCAATAACTTTTGGCAAGGCTACCAATTTATCACCTCGTTATGTGGGACCCTTTGAGATAGTTGAAGTAATCAACCATGTAGCTTACCATTTAGCATTACCTCCTACTTTGTCACGAATGCATGATGTTTTCCATATTTCTTTGCTTAAGAAATACATTTCATATTTATCACATGTGTTAAATTGGAATTCCTTGCAGGTCCAAGACCCAAGAATAATCATGGTTAAACCCATACAAGTGCTGGAAACTCACCAGTTGCATTTAAGAAATCATGAAATAAGTCAATGTAAGGTCCAGTGGGACCAGTTTAACAAAGAAAGTGCAACTTGGGAAAATCTAGAAGATATGAAAACTACTTTTCCATATTTATTTGATCAGAATTGACTATGATGACTGATAAAAATTTGTGATTTTATCTTTATATGTCAATAAGTCTGCCAGATTTTGGGCAGACAACTATTTATTTATTTTTAAATAAATAGCTATGTGAATGTTGATTTCGGGAACTTTAAATTCTTGATATTGTTGCAAAACATATGTTAAGTAAGTAGATAAATTGATTATCCTTAATGCAATGATCAAAATGAGATAATCATCGGGACAATGATTCTTTTTAGGAGGGAAGTATGTAACACCTTGAAAAACTGTTATATTTCTCTTTTGCATAACAAGCGTTGGCATGTGATTTTCTTGAATGAGGTGTGTTCCCTTGATTTTTGAAAATCATGCTTGTTATGGATAAATCATTTCTACTCTTGGATTCATTAGACTGAAATGATATGGCTTACAAGAATCCATTCTTCACTTTTTATAGGTGAGTTACAATCTGATTTTGAGAGTCAAAGCTTATCTCTTTTCTTAACTCATCCTTGGATCAATTTCAATGATCTAAGGAATGTTTTAAATCTCCTTAACGGATTGAATGGTAAATTGACATTCATAATCCTGAGAGACATAGCGGACTGAAATTTTGTATTTTACAAATTCTTTGGTCTTTTATGAATGTGTATTCATTTGGTTGTATGATTTTTCTTGGATCTTTGGGATTGACCTCTTCAGACATTATCAAAGCATAAATTAAATATAGTCTGCTTCATGACTATGAAGGGGATCATAATCATAAAAATAAAGGATTATCCTAATGGTATCTTACACTAGGTAAAAAGCACCTACTTCCTAGCTATGTCTACTTATTTGGGTTTCATTCTAACCTAATCTTCTTATTCTATTTTGTTGGGATGGTGTCCTAACCTAAGCTCTTGTGCTAAATGAATAAGGGAGAAAATTACTAAAGTAATGCTAGGCTATTTTACCTAATACCTAATACTATATGGTTGTGAATTTGATCTAACCTAAGGTGGAAATTACCTATGGCAATGTTTTAAGACCTAAGGTAATTATTGTTAGACTAACCTAAGTTTTGGGAAATCTATCCTAAACTATTAAAAGGAACCTAAGGGGTCACATGGCACTATGGCGACGGTTCCAATGGCATTTAATTGATTTGATTGGGTTAAATGAATGGAGGTACAACCAGTTTTGGAAAAGGCTAGTAAACTTTAGTGGAGGCATACGTGGAGGCTTCACTAAAGATGGAAATGCATGTTAAATTAGAAATGGCATTCGCCAGTTTTGGGAGGCAGTGGCAAGGAGAGATAAGTAGGAGATTTGGTAGTAATTTCATTTATGGACCTCAGTTTTTGCATAAAAATTGTCTTGGAAACAAGGGAGGTGGATTTTTGAGAGGTTGTTTGGTCTTGCATGTCTCACGAATTTTTCTCTGCATGGAGCTATCTGGTTCTTTGAACCAGCAGTTTGAATTCTACTTTGTGGTTATTTTTGGTTCTCTGGCCTATTTTTGATTGAAGGAAAGTATATGAGGCATTGGAAGAAAAGATGTTTGGTTGTTGATCTTTCATGGAGGAGAAAAAGAGTTGGAAGCTCAGTTGGAAGTCTCCTTCAAATTGGCAAAAGCACTATCAGGCATGATAGGCTCTACCCATTAAGATTTATTGCTTTCTTCTAAATGATTCATTAAAACAACTCTACTCTCATGAGATAAATGTTTTCATGATTTTTCTAGTTATTTACTTTCATGGTTTTATGAATCTTTGTGGTTTTTGGATATAAATCCATTGCTAAATAATGTTATCCTTTGGAAACTTTCTCTCTGTGCAAGTTCAGTGGTGACATGCATGCGAAACTTGTATTTAAAGCTTTATATTTTGTTCTTAACATGTGTTCAAGGCTGGTGTTGTTCTAAACTGGCATTTGTTGCTTTGTGTGGTTTTGAAATTATATTGGGGCCTTGTGTTTCATTTGAACTTATATTAGAGCTTCATGTTTGTTCGAGCTTGTATTGGAGCTTCGTGTTTTGTTCTAAGCTTGTATTGGAGATTGTGTTGCTCAGAACTTGTGTTCGAAGCTTCGTGTTAAGCAATTTAATCATTATCATGACTTGTGTGTTCTAAAATTATATTCAAGGCATTGTGTTTGGTTTTGTACTAGTAATATGAGCCTTAGTTTTACTTGTATGCAAGGTTTGAATACTTAGAACTCATATGGGGACTATTTTCTCGAAAAAAGGCTTCAAGAGATTAATTTTGGTTTGAATTTGATTTATTAATATCTTTTGAGATCTTCTCCTTATAGCTTATTGTTGGATTGGTTGTGGTAATTTTGTTGTTGGAGACTGTACCACCTTCTTTGAACTTGTAAATTCATACGAGTATGGAGGATAATCTTCTCTCCTTTGCTCTGAGCATACCCTCATCTTGTGGAAGGCTTGTTTGTTTTGTTTGAAGTGTTAATAGACTAGAACTGTATCTTGTTATGGGTTTGGTTTGATATAGAGTTCGTTGGGAACAATCGTTAACAATTTTGAGGTTTATGGAAATGCAATATGCATTCTCCTTATTGTGATCAATGTTTGAAATGAATACCTTCCTTTTCGCAATATTTTTAGGTGGAACTTGAGAGTCTTTGTTGTGATTCTGTTTCAGTCACATTAGAGGTAAGATTGGGACATTACTTGACTTAAATGTATATTGGGTTTTCTTACTCTCTTTAGATCCTTTTAATTGATTTTTGGTTTTATTAGAAAGATGAGTTGAATACCCTAGTGTACTAAATTTTTTATGGAAGGATACATTATCTCTGGTTCAGATTGTTTTGTATAACTGTTCTTAATTGGATCACGAACTACTTGCTCTTTTGTATTGAGTTGTTGAAGCTTTGTAAATGGGATTACAGTTTTTACTGAGTTTGTGAGTTTTATTGAATCTTGTTTATCTTATATTGTTTTGGGTTTTCTATTCCTTTTTGGATTCATTGAATGAATCTCTAGGTCTTTATAAAGAGAAAGGAATATGTTCTCTTGTGGACAATATATTGTTTTTGGGTTATCTTGGGTATTCCTTTTCAAGTTAATGAATTTGAACTTGTGTTTAATGAATTGGAATATATAAACTAGGTTGTATTGATTTGTAAGGGAAACTAGAAGTGTGCTTTCTTTAAACTGTGGGTTTGGTTTTGTGTTCTCTCTTGGGAACTAGTTAAAGAAATTCTAAGTTTGAAATAGAAATGGGAATTCATTGATAGTATAAATGAAATGAATTATTGATTGGACCTTTTCTATTTGAGATCCTTTTGTAAGATAAGTTCACTTGATTGAACTTCTCTGTATTTTGATTTTCTTCTTGGCTGTAGGGTGGTTTTTCTCTTAGGCCTGCTCAACTTCTTGGGTTCAAATTTTAATGTCCTTCTGTCTTGTAGGAAATAGTGGGAAACCACTCTTCTGAGATGGAAATTTATTTTTGGATTGTTTAGTCTACTTGTACTAATCATTTGTTGTAATGATGTGGAAAGAGAATAGCTGAGTCGATCTATTTGAAAAGAAAATAATAACATGCTTAGACCGATTGCTTTGTTTGACTGAGTCATACTTCATTTGGATTTGATATTGGAAGGTTTTATATTTTTGTAATTTGTCTTATTATGAACCCTTCTTAGTTGGACATGAAAAGAAATTAACCCTGTGTGATTCTAGATTTGAATTGTGGAACGCCTAGTTTCGAGATCTTTGAATGATATCTTCTAACATGTAGAAGTTAGTAAGACTTGCAATTAGACTGTGTTGATCCTCTATTCCTTCATGGATTGATTTGTAATTCTTGTTTATATTTTGTCTCCTTAATATATAATCCATATTGTTATCTTTGAAGTGAAGCAGTTATGTGTGTACTGATCTTGTTTCTGACTTTAAGATGATTAGTGTATGGGGAATAGAATGTATTGATTCTTCTATTTTTCACTTATATGGAAGGATGAATCATCCTAATATGAGCTATGCTGTAATTAACTTCTTTTGCTACATAGGAAAGATAACTGTTGTATTCTAATCTAATAGAAATATGAAACAATTAGATGACAAGATATGTTGTTTTTCAAGAAGAAATTGATAAGATAAATTAAACCTTATGTTATAATGCAAATGTTGCAGATTATATTATGCTCTTTTCTTAAAAGTGAATTCAGATTCATTATTGCACTTCTTATCTAGTTGTTATTACTTATGCTTATTTGTATGATATATTAATTGTTTCATTAAAGTAGAGTTGTTTTAATATAAAATATATGTTTTGTATACTCTTGCTATTATCATGTAATAAGTTGGATTAAGGGATAAGACGATCCCCCCTTATTATAATGAAACTTGTTAAATTACAAAAGATGTCGTTCTTTATCTACACAACTAAATTTTAATAATGAAATATGCATTGGGCATATAATTAAACTATATGAGTAAAGAATGATAAAAAGGTTATGTTAATCCTAACATCTAACCATGTAGAGGAAGACTCTTCCTCTCTCAAAAGAATGAAAAGATAAAAGGAATAGTGGTTTTGATCTTTAATCTTTGTACTTCGTTTATAAAGTAAACACTAGCTAAATCTAGGTGGATGACACACTTGATTTGGACAACTAGGTTGCATTAAGAATTAAACGATTGATGTTTGTTGTCCTATTTTTGGGATAACTGCTTGTTATGCCATGTTAATAAACATTAATGCAAACATGAGTTAATGAAGTTCTCAATATCAAATTAGATTAATTATGGATATAGAACTTAATGAATGTTGGAATTAGGGTTAAGCATGGTTGTTGTAATCTGAATCTTAATCTAATTTAATTATGAATTAATGACCACTAAGGGAGTATGTACATCGTGATGAATCAGTTCTAACAGATGTTGGTACATGCCAATTGCAGGACTGTACCTTCGAGAAGACCAAGGTCTTCTCGAGGATACAATGTTGTAGTTGACATGTGGAAACACCCTTTCGTATTTTTTCATCTAGATCTACACACATTTGGACTTGAACTTAGTTTCTCTCTGGGTCAAGTTAGTAGCATGATTAGGATAGGGAGTAGCTTTCTATGACTCAGGGTACCTTGGCACATTTGGTTGACTTAGGTCGATCGAGTATGCCCATATACCCTAAGTCATCATGAGCATCTTCCTATATCAAATTATGTTGCTAACCTAGACTAGGGTCAAACCTTGGGCAAGTGGACTGACGGTAGTTAGTAAAGACCATTCTAGATAATAGTAGAGTGAGGTGAAGGACATATTTCGAAATGACGAGTATGTCATCTAGGAATAGTAACATGAATAGTATGTTGAAAATATTTGGCCAAAGTATCGCAAGTTGTTGGTTACGTTGTCCTAGGTCACCTAGTTTAAAGCAATGTGATGTCAGATGAATATTGGTAACAAATATTCATATAGGTTCTTTAAACAGATCACTCAATACTAGAATAGGGTAGGAGAACCAAGTATACATAGTATACATAAAGTATTCTATACTTTAAGTCAACATGAGAGATCGGTTGGTAACCGAGTCATGGAATGAGAGATCAGTAGCATACCGAGTCATTACAACTGCATATGGTTATCTGTTATGAGATTGATTGGCATGGAATGTGTGTTCTAAATGATGTTTTATTTAGAATAGAGAACATTATGTTTCAAAAAAAAAATCCCTTGTTTCTAAAGTCTTAAAATGGGAATGTTACATATTTTCACAATCAAGATTGTTGGATGAAATCATTTTATGATCTAAGTTGGTATCAAATGTTTTTCGGCTTAAATAATAAACTTCTCATCCTGGGGAAGTAAGTGAGCATCATGGAGTTTTATTGTAGGTATGTTTTGTTTCATCAAAATGTATTCAAGTATGTTGATAATCAAGCTCAAGAAGGTCTTTAGGTTTGAGATTTTATAAGAAGTGAAGGAAAATTTTGATCCATTTCTTGGATGATACGGTTGAAATAAGCCTTGAAGAAAAGCATAAAGTGAAGATGGTTTACCATTGTCGAAATGAAGAATTCAAATCCTCTATTTCAAAAGCAAGAGTGACTATGGGTTTTTTTAACATGTAAAAACTATGTCATGAATTATATGATGTAACTTCATGAACCCAAGATATGTATCAAGGTGATGATGGCTCTGTCTTTATCATTCCATTTATGAAGTATGAAAATTTATATACCAGTCAAGGTTTTGCAGGTGTCTGTAGTAGGAAATTTGAAGAGTGACACAAAAGTACTAATATTGTCTTATTGTCAATCAAATAGTCTTGTCAATTGATATCATTGTGAGAAGTATGTAAGGTATATGTTTTTCCATAAAATTTTATTTATAGTTTTTACAACTATGTAGAGAATTTTGTGTTTGATATCAAGGATTGGTCTAAGATACTCTATGCCTTGAGTTAGCTCAAAGACTAATATGTATTTGGTGTAACCTTACATCTTGTTGACATTATGAAGAATGTTATACAATGGCAGAGAAATGGATCCCTAGGTAAATGAATGAATGATGTGTTACAAAGTGCATATTTTGGTTGTGAACCTTGAAAAGGGTGATTCTATTTTGTGGATGAAGTATGTAATCTGATGACAATGTTGTAGATGTTATTTTTATAGATATGTTGACCATGATAAGTATCAGTCTTGAAGGATTTATAATCTAAATGTGCATATGACTTACTCGATTGTGTGTGTGCATTAAAAGGTTCTTTAAGAATGAATTATAACAGAAATAGTATGTTTTTATAGGTTGAGAAGTGAATTATAATGATGAGCTACTGTTGAAAGAGACCTCATGAAATAAGATGACCTCGATCTTGACCTAAAAATGTTTATAAAGTGCCAATAATGGTTGATAAGGTGAATTATTTATTTTTTCAAAGAGGAAACAAGAAGGATTGATGTTGTTATGTTATCTATTAGTGAGAAAATTTATCGATATAGAAAATTAGGTGTCTCTACCAATGTTCAAGGTGGCTATGCCCCTCTCGCATTGAATGGTGCAACTCTCATTATTGAATGTGAACTAATTTATTCCTATCTAAATGTTGTTAGTTGGCAAAATATTTTGGATATCACAAAGAAAAAATCTACTAAACCTATGGAAAAATTATTGTATGGGGTACAAGGGAGTAAATTACAGCGATGAGGGGTGAAGGAGAAAAATTAGACAAAATAAGGTTATTGTTGTGAGTAGGACAATTGTAGAGGTCACACCCAATAAGTGGAGTAGTTCAGCATTCAATATAGAGTAAAGCAACAATGAAGCTATTAGTGAGACAAATAAAACCCACATAGATACACAGTTCTCTGAGGCTCATTCATCAAGATACAAATCCTTTTTAATCACTACGCTTACAAAGTGCATATAAAAGATAAATAGAATAATATATAGAAAAAGGGAAATAGAATAAATATAGCCTTTATTTTATGTATATTAGTGATACAAAGATCCATAGAAACAATCCAAAATTTCTACAACATAGAAGCTATCAAAATCTATCATTTTCAGCATTATTTGGAATGGATAATCCATCCCAAATTATGGCAATGTGAATTGAATCTTTGCCTACCCCCCAACATAACTCTTCATGGTCTCATTTAAATTATGAATTTTCACCTTCCTAGCTATTGGGTTTTAAAATGATACTTTTAACAAACCATAGTCAGGGGACAACAAGTCCCTCCTCTTTAATGGGAGAGGTTCCCTTATTGAAAGCAAGCAACAAAACTTATATACAAATGTACAACTTTCAAAGTGTGGATTCCTGATACTTTGAAATGTTTTATGCCCAAAGATCATCAATATGAAAGAATGGAAGAATTAAGGAGATGAGGAAGGAAGAACATAACAATACCTTCAGAAATATAGATAGTAAAGTATAACCTTATACGTATTGAACCAAGGAGATGCAAAATAGAATCATTCACTTTCATAACCAATATAATTCCACAGAAGCAAAGTTCCAAAAATCATATAAACAAGAACACAAAGTTTCCTATCATAAAAGATGGATGATTCCCAAATATTCAGACAAGGAAAGAAGGAATAGTAGAGGAAGAAAGGGGAAAACTTCTGTATTGATTACTTTGAATCTATTACATTTACAGAGTACCAGGATCCAACCCTAACAATGGCATGGAGAAGCCATTAAATAGCTTCCAAGAATGGTTACATTCGGTTATAAAAATGATGAAACTGATTCAAGAAACCGATGTCTGAGCTTCTCCAATGCCTTGGTCATTTCCATGCCTAGCGGAAAAACTAGATGCATTGAATCACGCTTGTTCAATCTACCTTTGCAAATTTAAATTTGAACGCCCATGTGGGAGAGATTTGAAATGAAGTGGGCCTGAGGATGCCTTTTGCATTTTGTACCTTTTAGAGAAATGGCACTGGAAAAAAATTTCCCACCCACCCATTTTTGATACGGGCTTCGACACTTGGCTTTACTTGAGTGGCAACAGAGTCACGGATCAATTTTATAATTTTACATTTTTTCAATGCGAGCTCAAAATCAAATTTCTACCGACCCACCTCCCTACTTTGACTTTTGATGTGGGCTTGTTATTTGACTTTATCCTTGGCATGGGCAGAGCCACAGGTCACTTTATAACTTTAAGCTCTTTATGGAAACAAAGATCAAATTCTCAAATCATTCTGACAGCCCACCTTTGTGCTTTGACTTTTGATGCAGGCTCAATATTTGACTTTATCCCTTACCAAAATTCCTAAATCGCTCTGACTTCCCTCAACGGCATAAAAACACAAAAAGGGCTCGCATCCCCACTAATGCTTGAAACATGACCACGTGTCCCTTTGTGGACCGGTTCAATATTTTTGCATTTTTGACTAAGTCCCTTTTATTTAGTGGGGCTATATGTCTGACCCTAGACATGTGGAGGCCCAGCACACATTTGGGACCTACCTTTGGATTTTTCCTTTGAATTTGTGCTAAGCTGGCACATGGAGGATTCCACAAACCCTTCAATATTTAGCCAATTCAATGGTCAGATCTCGCCCCTTTCTTTCACTCTGACCATGTGGTGAGCTCACGCACACTTGGGAACCCTCTCTTGATTCTTCCTTTGAAGTTGTGCCAAACTAACATATGGATACCTCTGCTAGTTCTTTTATACTTAGTTGATTCAATCCTCGCTACCTACTTGACTTAGTTGGACCTTAGACACATGGAGGTTTAGCACTCATTTGAGTTTCTGCTTTGGATTCACCTCCAGAAAGGGCACCGAGATGACGCGTGGATCCTTCCGCTGGTCTGGGACTCTTCAATGACCAACTCTGTCTCTTTTTTTTACTCGACCACGTGGTGAGTTGGCACTCATTTGGAGACTGGCCCTTTGGTCTCACTTCTAAAGTTACACCATTGAGGCATGTGGAGGCTTCCACCGACCCTCTCATACTTAGTTAATTAAATGATCAGCTCTGTCTCTTTTTTGGACTGGGACACATGGAGGGATAGCACAAGTTTAGGGAACTACCCTTGTCTTTGACCCTTGAAGTTACGCTGGTGAGGCACGTGGCACCGTCTGTTGAACCTTCCATACTTATCCTATTTGTGCTTGTTCTGTCTTCATTTTTGAGCCGGGACGCGCCAAATCCTCCCGCGCTTATTTGAGGACCGTCCCTGGGCCCCGACTGGAGTTATGCCATTGAGATGCATGGAGGCTTCTACCAACCCACTTATTTCATGGCCACACAGGATCCTATCAGAGATGTCCATGTACTACCCATGAATGTTGGGAGAAAAAAATGACAGGGAAGATACGCCGTCATTCACAACTATGGAAAAATAAAAGAAAGGGAAAACCCCACCTTTACACCCAAATTTTCAAATTTTTCTCCATGGAATGAAAAACTACAAACAATACCAGCTCAACGTTTTCCATTACTCCAAGGTACCGACTCAAAATTTTCAAAACTTAACTTCAAAAAGAGGGGAATTTTGAGGGTGACAACAACTGGCTCTTTTTGGGGATGACTTGAAAGAGGAACAAGGCAAGATCAAGAACCATAGAAAAACTCTAGGAAATCAGACCAATGCCTTATCCATTGGGAAAATAGATTTAAAGGAAAAACCAATACAGAAGACAAAACACACGAAAGGGAAACAAACAAAAAGGAAAGACAAAAACAAAACACAAAGGATAGACCAAAACTAAAAATTGTACACAATATGTATGAAGGATTGCCTAGTCACATAGGACTTGAAAACTTTAAATACATCCCATTATAAGGAAGTGCGAGAGGATAACCATCCATATAATCCAAATATAATGATTTTCTCTAGCAAAGTTCCCGATTTTGAAAGGACTAAACCAAAGAGAATCAAACTTACCATGGCTTCCCTAAGGTTCATGCCTTTTTCCCACAATAGAACAATGTCTCCCACTTGAAAATATCCGGGTCTAGCTTTCATTTCAAACAAAGCCTTCACCCTCGTTGATGATCCGATATTCTATCAAAACTTGCAACTTGTCTTCATCCAAGCCTTTCTGGAGATACATGGTCCTCTTGTCCAAGAAACTCGGCAAAACTTGAATCTTCAATAGCCTTCATTAAGTGTAAGGTTGGTAATTCCACTATTACAAGAAACCGAGCTTCAACACCATACACCACTTAAAATGGAGACATTACAATTGCTCTTTTGGGTGTAATTCTATCTACCCAGAGAGAATTATAGAGCTTCTTGTTCTAATTCCTCCGAGATTCATTCGACAAGCTTTTGAATGATGATTACTAGATTCTTATTTATTGATTTTTATTTTCCATTCCCTTGGGGGTAGTAGTCAAAAGAATGAGCAAGGAAAATTACATAAGCATAGCAAAAACCATCATCTCAAAAGAAGAAAAATTTGAAGCATTATTAGTCACAATCTTGTTTGGCACCCCAAACCTTATCAATATGTTCTCCTTAATGAAATTTCACACCACCTCAGAAGTAGTACTTTTGACTGGAATGGCATCTACCCACTTAGTGAAGTATTATATAGAAGTTAGCATGTGAGTATTTCCAACACTGGAAGGTGGGTTAAGAGTTCTAATGAAATCCAATCCCCACTGTTGAAAAGGCTCATCAATCACTACTAGCTTTACCGCAAGCAAAGCAGCCAACTTAGTTCCCCAACAAAATTTCGACAGATTCACACTTACCTACCCATTTTGATGCATCTCTCGAATAATGTAGGTCAATGGTACCCAACACGAAGGATTTTATGGGTAGTGATAAGTAGAAGAGAAATTCCCTCCATAATCTTGGTCATGAAATTTTGATAACTTCTTATGTTTCTCTTTGTCTACACACTTCAAGAATCTTCCATTTATGCCTCACTTGAACAAATCATTCTCCCATAATACATATTGTGTAGACCTTAGCTTAATAGACCTATTTTCCTTATCACTCAAGTGGGAGAGACACTCTCCATAAGTAAGAAAATGTCCAATATCATCATACCATTCATCTATCAATCGAGGAAAAGGAAGATAGGAACATCAATTGTTTCTTTGGACAATGTTGCATCAGCTCCTTCAGCAATAAGCTCACACAAGCCTTTACCTTGGACTAGCTTAGTTGGCTTGATATCAATGTCATATTCTTGGAATTTCGCTACCCAATCGCTCTCTTAGTTCCAAATTCATCTTGTGTAAGAATAGACTTAATGGTTGTCATGTTAGTGCAAAATCACAGCACCCCTGGATGCAGATCAGGTTTCTAGGTTGATCACTTTGGCATCCAGTGTGATTGCATAACATTGAATCCTTTCTCCAAGTGTGGGACTTGAAAAAATGAGAAAGGATTCTCCAGAGAAGGCTAGTTCTATTCCTCTGCTCGATGCACACAAAATATGCAGAGGGTTTTCTAAAACCTAATCTAATGGCCAAGGAGACAAGGTAAGAAGATGCATAAAATAAATCTAAGCTAATAGAGGTGATGCACCAAGGAATGAAGAACACCTATTTTGCCAGTGAACACAGACCATTTGAATGTGATATAAGATCATGCACAGATGACAAAACCTGTAGTGAAAGACCAGGAGGATGCAAAATGAACACAGAGAGGGCCGAGAATCATCCACAGTGCATGCATTACTTGCTCCAAAGATTGATACAATACACTGCTGTAATGCCATGAGGCGTAATAGTATTACAGCTCCAAATGAGAGGTTCGAACTCCACAAATTCACCTGAGGAGAAGAAGGGAGAGGCAAAATAGAAAAATGTTCGACCCTTGAAAAGAAGCTCCTCTTTACAATATATAGAAAGAATGAGAGAGGGAAGAGAGAGGGGAAAGCCAAATCTACCCCAACCACCTCCAGGTTGCATTCAATTCATCTCATTATGGCAGAAGCGGCGGATCCTGTCAAAAAGGCGGGTCATTGTCTAATGTGAGCGGCGAATCGTCTCGCTGCATTAAAGTTGTTTGTTGAAGCATTACTTCTACTTGTTATTTCGCACCACAGGTGTTTCTTGATTTTCTCTCTCCAACCTAAACCAAAATGCAAGATTGACCCCGTAATCATGTAGAGAATTTTACCAGCTTTCTGTTGATATAAAGAACGTGCAAATCCGAGCTCTGGATCGAAATTTATGGCGATCTAAAGATTTAGGGCAAAAACAGGCCAAAACGTGTTTTGAAATATTTTCCCGCGCTTCGCCACCTGGACGACACGTGGCAGGCTCTGATTCATTGAATAATTCTCTCTCCTCCACCTTTCCGTGGGCTTTCCTTTGAAATTTCCCTGGGCCCTAAATGGGACACGTGGCACTATCCCATTGGTTCTGGCCGACCCTTCAAAACTCGCCCTTTGAATTTTTGACCTTTTCCATTGTGACACGTGTCATGATTTGATTGGTCCGCTGGCTCGCGCTCTTTCGCGCCCTTCGCGTCTTTTTGTCCTGAGATGTCCCGTGAGTCGCCTGGGACAAAACCTCCGATCCGCCTCGAAATGGGCTTCCTCGTCCCTCATTTGGCCGATGACACGTGGCATGCATTGATTGGCTTTCAGCTCCTTCACATCCATTTGTCCCGGATGTCCTGAAAGGTCGCCGGGACAAATTCCTCTGCTCCGCTTTGATTCGGCCGGTTCAAGGCCCTCGCGCCCGGATGTCCCATTTGCTTCCTGGACTGCTTTGTTCTCATTTCAACCGATTCGGCTGGGCCGCATACCTTTGTCCTAGATGTCCCAAAGCAGTTAGTGCGAAAGTTCTCCTTTTCGGCCAATCCAGCAAACAAGGATTCGCGACTTTGTCCCAGATGTCCCAAAGCGCTTAGTGCGAAAGTTCTCCTTTTCGGCCGATTCAAGTGGTTCGCGATATTCGCTCCAACTGTACAAAGGAAACCTTTAAAGACTTAGCCTTTCACGATTTTTCCTATTTCAATCTACTTGCTTGAATCGCAAAACTCGATGCATGTTATCAAATTTACCCTAGGGGGTGAAATTTTGACAACATTTCAGATGTGTACAAGCACAATAGAGTGAGAATTAAGAATTTAAAAATGAAACTACTTAACAGCCTTCCAACCACTACAAAATCATGTTTCTCCATCACAGTATATTTTAACTCATGAGCTTTTAGAACATAGCTCATGAAGGAAATTAGAAGTTCATGATCCTCATAATTATTCCGAAGTCAAAGACAAAGAGACAAGGTATTCTCTGTAGCATAGAAATAGATGATAAAATCCTTGTTGAAATCAAGACATGCCAAGATGGGAGTTTTAGCAATGGCTTTCTTAATACCTTCAAATGCTTCCTTACCCTCAGAAGACCAACCAAAGTTTTTCTTTCCTTTCATCATGTGAGCAATGCTCATAGTCAATTCTATAAAATCAAGAATGAATCTCCTTAGGAAATTTATCTTACCAAAGAAAGAGTGGACACCCTTTTTGCTTATGGGAAGAGGAATCTGCTGGATTTCTTGAACTCTTTCTGGATCTATCTTGATTCCCTCTTTGGAGACAATATTCCCAACAACTTTCCTTCAGTGACACAAAATATAGACTTCTTTGGATTGAGAGAAACTCCATGTTCTCTACATTTCTGGAGGACTGCTTCAAGATGTTGAAAGTGATATACCCTTGTTTTGGAGAAAACATTCAAATCATCAAGGTACACTACAACACACTTTCCCTTTAGAATTCCAAAAGCCAATTCATTTCCCTCTAAAATGTGGCACCAACATTGATAAGACCAAAAGGCATTCTCTTATAGGTAAAGGTACCCCAAGGAGTAGTGAAAGTAGTTTTTGGTTGATCTGGGGTTCTGACTTACACTTGATTGTATCCATAGAATCCATCAAGCATAGACAACATCTCAGATCCTAAGATAGCTTGCAAAACTTGATCCATCATGGGGAGAGGATAGTTGTCCTTCAGAGTGGCCTGATTCAAATTCCTGAAATCCACACAGATGTGAATCTCACCATTCTTCTTCCTAACAAGCACAATGTTGGAAATCCATGTTGAATGATGTATAGGGAAGATGATCTTTTCCTTTAGTAACTTTTGGATCTCTTGAAAAATAGTGCCAGCAACCTTGGGATTGTATTGCCTTTGTTTCTGCTTGAACGGTTTGATCCTATGTTTCAGAGGGATAAAATGTTGCATCTCCTTTGGCTGGAAAGCCTTGAGATCATCATATGAATAGGAAAGAACATCAACATACCTTTTTAGTAGATTTATTTCCTTCTTCTTCTCCTCTTGAGTGCAACATTTTCTAATGTTCACCATCTTGGGTTCATCAAGACTCCCAATATTAACCTTTTCACATTCTATGATTGTTAAGCTCCTTAGGAAGCTTTAGACTTAATGTACCTATCATGCTTATCAAACAAATATTCCAAACTCACCATCCCTTTAGGGATCTTTTTACCTTTCAATTTGATGCAGCTATCTTGATATGTCTCTTCCTTGGTATCTCCTTCATTAGAGGATACACACTCTATAGGCAAGGCCTCACTTCCTTCAAAATACAATTGGTCAAAATTATCCTTAAGCTCCAAGAATGAGAGAAAGTTTTGATCATCATTGAAAACCTGCCAGTTATTTGCATTATCTAGTACATTGGGCCTATGAATCATTTCAATGGTAAATTTCTCCTGAGAGAAATCTAGGTGAGGAATCAACAAAGATCCTGAGACAACTAGAGAATCAGCTCTAGTGTTCCTTTCTCTTGGCACAACTTCAATGGAGAAAGCATCAAGAAACTCAATGGAATCCCAGAAAATATTTCTATAATGCTTCAATCTCTTATTCTTCACTTGAAAAATATCTCTGACTTGTTTCACAATCAACTCTACATCACCATGAGCACAAAGATTCTTCACTCCCATTTCTTTTGCCATGTTCAATCCAAGTATGAGTGCCTCATATTCAGCTGTATTGTTTGTATTTTCAAAAAAAATCTTGAAAGAGAAAGGATGAATGTTCCCTTCTAGAGAAGTCAACACCACTCCAGCTCCATAACCAGCTGAAGAGCTTCCATCAAAATCTAGAGTCCAAATGCCATTGGGGTCATGAATCACTCCCTTAGGAATTTTTGCCTCATCGTGTGACATGATCATGTAGTTACCATGCCATGTATCTTCATAGAGTATCTGTGCTTTTGGATCATCATTCTTTTGCACAATGTATTCAGTTTGTTTCTTAGGTAGCATCTTCTTCATTTTTCCATTAACCAGATCAAAGCATGTGACCAATCCATTTGAATTTCACCTCCTACCTCCTTACAAAAATTTCTACTTAGCAACATCCCATATGAGGGAGGAATATCAGCTACCAAAATAGTGGCTAAGACCATTTTCTCTAGAAAATCAAAAATCTACTTGTGCATCTTTAATTCTTCCAACCAAAGGAACTTTCCTACTTTCCATGGAATAGCATGAACCAAAGGCATGTGTGTTAGAGTCAGACCCAAAGCATGAGCTACTTTTGTAGGCATTACATTATCTGATGCTCCTGAGTCTATAACACAATTATTGATTTTATGGCCAGCTATGAGAAGAGTCACATAGAATGGTTCAATTTTCTCATTAGGGGAAGTGACTATAGCCACAAGGCTTGATTGAGGTGAGGAAGAGGGGGTGGGGAAAAGACCTTTAGAAGTATTGGATGAGACTTTGGATTTGGAATTGACAAATTTTACCATTTTAGCAAAATATTTTGGATGAGTTTGGTAAAACTTTGCCTCTGAGATTTGGATTTTGGTCTTTTTGAGGTGATCAATAATATCAAAATATCTAGAGGTAGATGGGGCATCATTACTAGGAACTTGAGAGACTTTTTCTCTATCAGTTTTAGGATTTGAAGGACAAGAAGTTTTGGAAATAGAAGTAGAAGGAGGAGGATTATCATTACTCACCTTTTATGTGGATGCATTAAGAATAGGAGCTCCTCTTCTTGCAACAATTGGGATAGTTATAGGAAACTCCTTAGATTTCTTAGCAGGATGCACCACTTTTTCTTTTTGTTTGTTTTCTCCCGAGTCATAACAGCATATGACTCACTATTCATATCTTCCACTCTTTCATCATATTCATATTCATCATCCATACCTTCAATGGTGAGGAAATGAACTTGAGATCCACCAAGATCCTCCAGTTCTTCATCAATATCTTCTTCTAGTTCTTCATAAAGTTCATTACACTCCTCATCATCAGGTTCTTCAACTTCACAAGTTGCATTGACCGGAACCTTGATGGGTGGGCCTTCAATAGCCAATCTAGTCTGAGAAGAAGGTAGATGGTTCCTGGGCTAAAAATTATTTCTTGGAACATCTTAGTAAGGGGTATGTTGAGCCAATTGTTTCTTGAGAGAAATGAGATCATTTGCAAGCTTTTGTACTAACTGATCAGAATTGGCTCAGGGGAAGAGGAAGAAGAAGAAGATTTAGACTTGGAGGATTCTCTTTTTAGTTTACCAGACATGATTAAGTCATCCTCAAAACTGATAACCAAACATTGATCAGCATCCAAAGTTGCAAGGTTAGCTCTTCTTAGTGCATAACTCACTTCAGGCAACTAGGCATTGAGGAAGAAGCACTTTTGAATTTGATCCATTGGATGAGTGTTCTATGGAATTTTATGAATTATCTTGTTGAATTTAGCCACAAACTCCCTCATGGGCTCAAATGGTTCCTTCTTGATATGATAAATTTGTGCTAACAGAGCATGCACATCTTTAACAGGTTTGAAATGCTACTCAAAATGAGTTGTCATGGTATTCTAATTAGTGATCAATTCCCAATAGGAAGATGATAAAACCAATTAGCAGCATTTTCCTACAATGTCTCCACAAAAATCCTGACAGAGACATCTTCATGTTCAACCCCAAGAATCCCACATGCAACAATGAAGGCTGCAATGTGTTCATCTAGATGAACTTTCCCATCACCTCGGAACTTGGGAAAACTTTTCCTATTACCCCTAGGTAACTCATGTAATGGCTAAGGAAGAGCAAGAAGCCCATTCTATTTTCCCCAAAGAAAATGGGTTGCCATCTTTAGAAAAATTGGTTAAAGGGTAACTGAAACACCAGCAAGTATTAAATAATGGAGATTAGGGCTGAGATGTTCCTCAGGAACGCTATCCTTGGAATTTATGTCTTTAATAGGAGGTGTACTTGTAGAATGAGTTCCCATGTTCCTTTCTGGAAGAGAGATTTTTTTTTCTCCAGAAGTTTAAAATGGGAATCCTTAACCCCGAGAGCTTTCTTCCCATGTGTATACCATAGATTCTCCAGACCAACAATGATCTTGAAGTTGTTTCTTTAGAAAGGGATCTATTTGAAATGAAATCCCTAGTGGAGTTGCCAAAAATGTTGGGTTTTAAAATGATACTTTTAACAAACCACAATCAGGGGACAAGCAAGTCCCTCCTCTTTAATGGGAGAGGTTCCCTTATTGAAAGCAAGTAGCAAAACTTATATACAAATGTACAACTTTCAAAGTGTGGATTCCTGATACTTTGAAACGTTTTATGCCCAAAGATCATCAATACGAAAGAATGGAAGAATTAAGGAGATGAGGAAGGAAGAACATAACAATACCTTTAGGAAATATAGATAGTAGAGTATAACCTTATACGTATTGAACTAAGGAGATGTAAAATAGAATCATTCACTTTCATAACCAATATAATTCCACATATGCAAAGTTCTAGAAATCATATAAATAAGAACACAAAGTTTCCTATCATAAAAGATGGATGATTCCCAAATATTTAGACAAGGAAAGAAGGAATAACAGAGGAAGAAAGGGGAAAACTTTTGTATTGATTACTTTGAATCTATTACCTTTACAAAGTACCAAGATCCAACCCTAACAACGGTGTGGAGAAGCCATTAAATAGCTTCCAAGAATGGTTACATTCAGTTACAAAAATGATGAAACTGATTCAAGAAACCGACATCTGAGCTTCTCCAATGCCTCATCTATTTTCATGCCCGGAGAAAACCCAAATGTATTGAATCGCATCCGTTCAATCTGTCTTTATAAAATTTAAATTTGAACCATCCACATGGGAGAGATTTGAAATGAAGTGGACCTAAGGATACCTTTTACATTTTGTGCCTTTTCAAGAAATGGCACTTTGGAACATTTTGACCCACCACCCACTTTTGATACAGGCTTGACACGTGGCTTTAATTGAGTGGCGACAAAGTTGTGGGTCACTTTTATAATTTTACCTCTTTTCAACACGGGCTCAAATATTCAAATTTCTATGCCGACCTACCTCCCCACTTTGACTTTTGATATGGGCTTGTTATTTGACTTTATCCTTGGCATGGGTGGGATCGCAGGTCACTTTATAACTTTAAAATATTTATGGAAACAAAGCTCAAATTCTCAAATCACTTGACAAACCAACCTTTGCAATTTGAATTTCGATATGGGCTCAATATTTTACTTTATCCCTTTCCAAAATTCCCAAATCACTTTGACGGCCCGCTTCCCGCTTTGAATTTTCAATGGCATCAAAACACAAAAAGGGCCCACCTCCTTCTAACTCTTGAAACATGACCACGTGTCCCTTTGCGGACCAACTCAATATTTTTTTTTTGACTAAGTCCCTTTTGTTTGGCGGGGCTATATGTCTGACCCTAGACACATGGAGGCTCAAGCACACATTTGGGACCTACCTCTGGATTTTTCCTTTGAAGTTGCACCAAGCTAACACGTGGAGGCTTCCACAAACCCTTCTATACTTAGCTAATTAAATGATTGGCTCTGCCCCTTCTTTGACTATGACCATGTAGTGAGCTCATGCACACTTGGGAACCCGCTCTTGATTCTTCCATTGAAGTAATGCAAACCGACATGTGGAGACCTCCACTAGTTCTTTTATACTTAGCTTATTTAGGCCTGTTACCCACTTAACTTCAGTTGGACCCTAGACACATGGAGATTTGGCGCTCATTTGAGTTTCCACTTTGGATTCAACTCCTGAAAGGGTTCCGAGCTGATGTGTGGCTCCTTCCATCATTCCGGACTCTTAAACGACCAACTCTATCTCTTTTTTACTCTAACCACATGGCGAGATGGCACTCATTTGGAGACTAGCCCTTTGGTCTCACTTCTAAAGTTGTGTTGTTGAGGCACGTGGAGGCTTCCACCAACCCTCTCATAGTCAATTAAATGATCAGCTTTGTCTCTTTTTTGGACTTGGGACACGTGGAGGGTTGGCGTAAGTTTGGGGAACCGCCCTTGGCTTTGACCCTTGAAGTTGTGCCGATGAGGCACATGGCACTGTCCACTTAACCTTCCATACTTAGCTGATTTGGGCTTTTTCTATCTTCATTTTGGACCTAGGACACGTGGAAATCCTGCACTTATTTGAGGATTGTCCCTTAGGTCCTGCCCTTGGAGTTGCACCATTGAGATGTGTGGAGGCTTCTACCAACCCACTTATTTTATGGCCACGCAGGATCCTATCAAATATGTCCACGTACTACCTATGGATGTTGGGGCAAAAATTGACAGGGAAAATATGCCTGTCATTCATGACTGTGGAAAAATAAAAGAAAGGAAAACCCGACCTTTACGCCTGAATTTTCAAATTGTTCTCCATGGAATGAAAAACTGCAAACAATACCAGGCTTGACACGATCCATTACTCTAAGGTACTGACTCAAAATTTTCAAAACTTGACTTCAAAAAGAGGGTGATTTTGAGGGCGACAACACTAGGAAATGAGAAATAAGTTCCCTTTTTATAAATTAAAGGGACTTTTACAATGTAACTTTATAAATTCACTTAAGTGAATGAGACAAAATACAATGATTATGTTTAATGAAGAATTATAAAGGGGATAGGAGGAAGAGGGAGAAATAGAGAAGGAAGAATTTTTTGTCTCGATGATGAATCTCCCTATGATGATTAACTTTGTTCATTCATTCCTTCTAATGATGAGTCTCTAGAGCAGGCTCTTGTTCCTTTAATTCCTTACTCAATTGAGCTACTTCTAGTGCTAACTTATCTTCCTCTAGAATGCAAATGCAGCCTAACACCTTGGTCCATGTCCCAGGGACATCACTGATCCTTTTACATTGATGAATCCATTCTTCATGATCCATTGCAATTGTAGCAATGAAACTTATGTTGGCCAAGGACTCTAAGTTGTCTTCATTGAAGGAAAGAGAGTCACCTACCTCTTTCTTGACCAACTCTTGAAATGAAGCATGAGTTCCTCTAAAGATGAATCCTCAGTGAGTGGAGGGAACTCAAGTCTTTGAACACAATTTCACAAATATTTCAAGATATCAAATTAATGTTCTCCACAAGATTCTAACATGAATATTACATTCCTTATCATTACATATGTCATGTCCATGATGTGGATCTAAATTTGAGATAAGTTATTCATAGCAGATGCGAACATGTTCTTACTCACAAGGGTGTGAGAGTCAAATGAGATCATCTTAGATACTAGTGGAAATATAACATCCAAATGGTTGGCCTCTTGTGTAAATATATCCTTTTCTTTCTTAGCTTACAACAAATTTGCAAGGATGTACTTGATGAGAGAGATGACATCCGGAAATAATATATTTCCCTACTTGATGATTTTCTCAACCCATTTCTTGCTAGCCTTCCCCTGCATCATGTATCCTTGGGCCTTCTTGACTACCTTTGGATCAAAATTTTTGATTGGATGAATTTCTTCGATTAGAAGAGAGGATGTTGATTTGGGTTTCGAGAAGGGTTGAATGTAAGCACTGAGAGCTTTTACTTGTTCCTCCAATTACACAATTATTTTCTTGTATTCTTCATTCCAAGAAATAAGGTGAGAAGATGATTCTTTGAACATATGGGAATCACCCTCATATGAATATTGACCCAATGAGATATGGGTCAGTTCATATTACAACAGAGTCATGTCCTTGATGGGCTTATTATTATTAGCTCTAGCAATTTCAAAATATTGGTTACGAAGTGTCACTAAAGAAACAAGATGTTGTTTGACATTTCTTTTATCACTTGGAGTTCATTGTCCATGAGATTGCTACGATATTGGGCACAATAGTGAGTTGTGTTGTACTTATCCCACTTTCAATCATTTATTTAATCCATGGAAATGGATCTTTAGAAGTTGACACAATATTGGTCATCGAAGAAATTTTAAAAGCTTGTTTTGGAACTAAACCTTGATCACCATGAGGAAGGTTTGTTATTAGGGAAGATATATTAATATGCATTTAAATAATAATGTGTTGCAATGAATCACTCATGAAATGCCAACGACCTTCAATGACACACTAGACTCACTCACATGGCTCAAATCACTTTGGCCAACTCTCCCAGCTCACCTTGGTTTACTTAGCTTATTGAGCTCATTTAGCCAACTCTTCAGGGAGGTGTGGATGGATCTCGACTTGATTAATGAATTGAAATTATGATCTTTAGAGATCTTGACCTTTTTTTAAATGTCTATCAAACTACATAATGCCTCTTGGTTTTACATGCTACGCCCCATGGTGCCTTATTGTGCCACTATGATCCAAATGATGCTTAAAGGCCTATGTGAAGGATGAATTTCCTTGTTTGAGCTATGTAACATTCATATAACCCTATCAAGATGAAAAAAATAAGTGAGATAATTGAAACAAGGGCCTACTACAACTTTATCCACTCAAAACGGATATTTTCTATTTTTAGCAAGTGGAATCATGACCTACTATTTTGGGAAATTTCACCTTTTTCAAATGTGAACTTATTGATCATTTGGCATACTCATTTGTCATTTTTGAAGACACTTTTATATTTTTGGAAACTTTATATTTTCAAATAGTTTCCCTTTCTTTTTCTTTTTCTCGGTTTTTGCTTTTTTGACTAGATTTTCCTAGTTTGTCATTTCCACTATTCACTAAGTGCATTGTTTTGAGGGGACTTAATATTTTTATTAAGTTACTATTTTTAGAAAGAAAGGATTCCAGATACTTACTATTTTTAGAAACTACATTTTTCCACCTTGGTTTGCAACAAAAATAGCGTCACTAGATTAGTTTCCTTCTCACGATATCGTGCTTCAATTTTAGCTCAATATGCCCACCTGGAATGGCCAAAAACTAAAAATGTAGACATTAGGGAATAAAAATAGATTTTTTTGCCATTAATTATTTAGATAATCATGTGGTATTCTACAACAATGTTCCTAAAGGCTCTTGGAATAAGGAGCAACTGAGAAAGTTTCACCCAATTTCGTTCACAGGTTTGAAAGATATGAGTTTTTAAATTTGATGCATATGGCCATTCTGGATGAATTTGACATATTTTCTAGATATTTTACAAGTTTAATGGAGGTTCTCACTCAACATTCATGGAGATATGAATAAATAATGAAGTGGGCAGAATTTTATTTCACATTTAAAACTTTTCGACATCATTTTTCATTCACGTGTGAAGGTGGAAAGAGAAACAGTGAGGTGAAGTACTTAGTAAATTTTTTTATTTACAAAGCATGGGTATTGGGTGAATTTTTTTCCCTAATATCCCCACTATATCAAGACAATTGGGATAGTAAAATTTTCCCTTCTCTTATATCCTAACAAGTGGTGGGAAATGAGTGGGTGAGGATGGAGGAGGAGAGAGAAAGGTTTTGGCACCTGAGAAAAAAAAATTGATCATATTGTGAACCTAAGAAGGGATAGGGGTGGGGAACATTTTACTTTCAAAAGTTTCCCAACCATCCCAAACAGTTGGGATAGTAGGGGAAGAAAATGTGCCCAGGGCCTAGGAGGTCAAAAACTTAGCCAAATTTACATGTTTGATCATTTGAAGCACTGTCGGGAGTTCTAGGGTCACATGGGAGTCTAAGGACTTAAAATAGGGGTTAGGAAACATTTTTTTCCCTACTATCCTAATTTTCCTAACTTTCCTATACATTTGGAACAGTCGGGGACAGTTGGGACAAAGTCTAGACACCAAAATGTGTAGGCTTCCAACTGTGAATTTGACTAACTCCTAGAACCTTGAAACAAACTTTCCCAGAGTTATAGGAACCCTTTTTTGGAAAAAAATTATATAAATTTTACTCCAAATTCTATTTTAAGAAAAATGGGATAGTTTTCAATACTTTATTCTACATCCTTCTCCAAAAATGTAGCTTTTTCATTTGAGACCGCAAGGTGAGTCTGCACAAATTTTTTTGCACTAATAAGTGCCTATGCCTTGAGAAGAATCTGATTTTTCCATCATGTAGGGAATTGAAATATATTTCTAATGGTATCTTGTTTTCCTGGAATCATCCTAGATCTCCTAGAATATTTTGTTGAAGTTTAGGTGTTTTTTCCATCGCTTAGTCTTTGCACCTTAAAACCCTGCAGCTTGCACAATTTGTTCCTAAACCTCTTAAAAACTACCAAATATCCATAAACATGTTGAAATATGTTCTTAGCTCTTCTAGACCACTTCTGATGAATTTTATCTTTCAAATCTACCCGGAGGTCACACACATGTCCCGAAAAGGATAGAAATAGCCTTTTTAGGCCTATCGAGAGAAATATCTCTCAAAAAGCATTGTATTGAATGAACTGAATGACCATGTTTTTACATTTCCAATATCGAGGAAGGTATACAAAACACATATGAGGACTTTCAAGAATCAAGGATGGGCATGATACTGAGGGAATATTGATCCGGATAGGTGTTTATGAGGTCTATTTAGCATAATTTTTACACAATGGTATAGTTGTCATGTTTCAACATTAAATTTTTCCCTGCAAAATATCATGAAAACATTATCATAAGAAAAATACTAAAAATAAGTCATAATACACTAATATTCTAACTCAAGATAGAGGCATTTGTTATGACCCCATCTCCATGACATGTGAATAAGGTATGAGCACTCAATCTTGCATAGAAAGTTAGTACTTTATGGTATAATGATAGGGGGAGCTACAAAATGATGTTTCATGAGTTTTGTTTGATCCTAGTGCATTGAGAAGTTTTTAAAACTAGACTAAAGTTGTGGTTTATGGCTCTTAGTCTCAAAATGATGATATGTTATATTTGGAGGCATCATTTGTGGTTTCTTACGTGGTATAGACCTAGAAGGTGATGAATAACAGGCATAAATAAAAATATGGAGAATATCAGTTTAGAGGGAGCTATGTTGATGAATTATAGACCAATTCCATGGATCTCAGTTGTTGTTGAAGTTAGAAAATAACAAGTAAAATACAAGGGGGAGCTTGTAAGTAAGTAAGTTTGAGTCCATTCATTGTTTCCATTGTGATTTATCATTTTTCATATTGATTCATCATTGTATCCTTTTTCATAGATGTCAAAGGGGGAGTAGCATCAAAAACATGAAAAAGAGATCATGTAGGTGTTTTTTCTTGAGGTTTCCATCAATTTTTCTAAAGGTGGTTACCATCAATGAAAAAGGGGAGATTGTTAGCCATTGTGTCTTGTGTTATCATTGATGTCAAAGGTCATTGATGGTAAAGGGTGTCATGGTGTCATATGTGTCTCAATAAGGTGTTATTAATTTTCTAACATGAAGGTTGATTGGTAGTGTCTTGGTTTGGTCAAGTTCTATGTTGTCTTGGAGCATGGTCTACTAGGTATGATCATAGTATGAGCTATCCAAAAAACAATTAAGGTTTTCATGAGGTAAATCATAGTTGGTATGATGTGGGAAAGGTGGCTAAGTTTCTACAATGAGTCATCTTGGTCATTTCATGAGTTTTCATGGTTGAGTCGGGTCATTCTATGCTTATTACTAGACCTAGAGTATGTGGTTTTGTATGGTGGCCTGATATTTTGAGAAGGGTAGTCATGTACAAGCATGTGAAAGATGTTTTGGCACTTCACATGATGTTTGGAATGAGTTTCGCTTTTTTACTCAATTTTTTGATGATGTCTCATGGTATCCGAGAAGAAAGAAGGTGAAGACAAGGATAGTAGGCATAGGTAAGTATTAGTGGCTAGATATTTTTAGGAATATTTGAGCATTGATGATACCTATGTCAGTTATAGGAGGTATTCATGATGCTTCAAGTCAAGTTTAAGGTCAAAATGAAGAGATTTTCTCAAGATATGAAGTTTTTCGTAAAATGGGTTTTAGAGAAGGTCGATGTGGCATCTTTTTACTCACCCACTCACACATACTTTGCATGGGACCCTAAATATTCTATGGATGTTTTCCATGGAGAATAAAATATTTTTCAAAAATAATAAATTAATTTGGACGTCTCATCTTTATGAACAATCGTTAAGAAGTTAAGTTGGTTTGAAACCCTAGTTAAACCCTTATAGCGAAGTAACTTGGAAGATTTGTAGTGTATGGTCTCTAAATTATTTTGGAAATAAAAATTTATGCACCATGGTTATATATGATTCCTTATAACTTGTTTTGGTAGTGGTTTGATGTTACGATTGTTTAGGAAGTGAGAGAAAAACCCTAGTTTTAGGGATATTTGTAGTTTCATGGTTGAGATGGAAGCTTCAGAAGGAAAATTGAACTATTCCATAATCCTTTAGAGGGTTTGATATATATCCATGGAAATTTTTAGGTAGATTCAGTGGAGTAAAATAAAGATACATGTCCTCAAAGTCACTCACTGATTTTTTCCTTAACAAATAAAAAGCTAGTCTCTTGGTTTGAAGTGAGTTTAATCATTTTGCTTATTGTTTCTGCATATGATGGTCATGGATAGCTAATTTACACTTGCTATGATGGGTTTTATCTCTTGAAATCATATTATGATTTTGTTTTTAGTTGAATACCTAATGTCCTAGAAATCCCTAGTTGGCTTCTCAAGAAGGTGTGAAGGAATAGGTGTGTTGGATCAATTTTCTCCACATATGATTTACATGTTAGTGGAAAATGATGTTTTCTAGGTATTCTTTTATGTGTTCCATTATTATTTTTCTTTTAATTTTCCTTACACTTGTTTGGATTTGGATTTATCAAGATCTGGTTCCCGACTCCTTGGAGCTGAATGAGAAGTTCTTGAAATTGATTTGTTTGGATGTCTTAATCCTTGAAATGAAGATTCTAATCAGTTGTTCCGAATAGTATACATCTTAATATTACCATTTATATATGGTTTTTTCCTTGATGTAGTGTTTTGGTATGTTATCCATCTCAGTTTTGAAGACCCTTTTTTGTGCCCTTGAAGCTAGCTTGAGTAGTGTTTAAAAAGAAGTCATTTTGGGGGTCTTGTGTCATGTTCCAAAGAGTCTAATGAGTTTCATGAATTGGGAGGAATCAATATATTTATCTTGATGTTTCATTTTTGTTATGGTGATGATTTTTTGTACTCCAAGTCATTCACTTTTGGAAGGTGATTTTTAGGTGTTGAAGACCTAGTTGTGTTTTCTTATAACTTGGTGTGTTTCATGGTGATGAGATCTTATGCAAATGTTCTTGAGCTTGTGGAAGGTGTGTAGATAATTTCCTTTGGTTTTTTGAGATTTTTGAGTCATGAAAAATATGGTATATTCCCTTGAATTTTATTTTTCATTCGTTGGGGAGAAGGCTAATGTTTTAGGCCTTGTTTGAGTGTTTTGGTGATTGTTGGAGTTGTTCGACCCCTTCCTACATATTTGGGTATGCTGGTATGTTTTATATGGATTTGTACATGTGTATTAATGTTGGCATGACCTAACTTAATGGTCTTATCTAACCTTTGGTCGTTATGGTGTATGTCAAGTATAAAATTCGATTGGGTTTGGTCATTTGTGACTAGTTGAGAACATGGGGTTATGAGCAACCTATAGGAGGTTCATGAAGAGTGAAGAGGGGTCAAAGACAGGGATGAGGAGATGAATCAAGGTATGAATAATATTTAAGGGTAGGTATACAAGGGGACTTTACCTAATCATTTTGATAAAAAAATATTTGAGTGAGTTAGAGAAGAGGATAGTTTGAAGAGGGTTTTGTGTGTTTGGAGATGAATATTTGATGACAATCAGTTTTGGAAGAAATAATACGTAAGTGGTCATCATATTCAGGTGGTTGAGTGGGTGTTTGATCACCTTAGGGGGTAGTATCCTCTTTGTATAGTGGGTGTTATACTAAATAGGGGTGGGTGATCCTTGTGAAATGGGTGCTTCACTAAATAAATCCTGTGTGATGTGTAATATTAACTTAATTCATTTTTATGAGTAATATAAGTAGAGGTTTCGGTGGGTTTTATTCCCTTGATGGTTTCCCACTTTATATGTTGTGTACTTATGTTCACTCTCTTGTTTTTCATACTTTTGTATGGTAACAATCTTAATAAGATCACATGGTTATGTATGTTGAATGGACAACTTGAATAATGAATGTATGTGTAGTCTCTATTTGTCTCTCATTTCACCAATCAACCCCATGCATGCTGGCACATCATCTAGACTAGTCTGGAAGCTCACTTGAGGCACACAAAGGTGTCAATCCCCTCCTTTATGTGAGCTTCATGAGAATGTTCTTCCTTAATAAGGGGTGTTGTATAAACAAAGAATGACCCACCCATTCTTGATAGCCAGTGTGTAAGCACTAACTAATCTAATCATAAGATAGCATAATCGTATTATAATGGAAGTAGAGATAAATCATGATTATCATCAAGGAAACTAGTAATACACCCATGAACATAAAAAGGAAATGTACATATCTAGATTCATCACATAAGTGCTTCAGAATCACTTCATTATATTTATATGCCAAAGTACAAGTAGCCAAGATTACATTAAAGAGTTCCATGCATGAAGATATTCATAGTAGCAGAGATTTGACACATTATAGAGCTTGTCATCACACATTACATATATTTTCTAACTATCTCCTTTTTTCTTCCATACTCATCTCTACACCTCCCTCGTCGAACCATCCATATGAGGAACTCTCTAGGAATCTTCTCTTAACCGCTCATCATTACATGAGAAATCTTGAAGGAATATTTCATGATTTCCCTACCACTACCCAAGAACATGCCAAATTTCATCATATTTTCCCCTAATCAAGTGTCCTTAGCATGCATGTGTCAGCTAATCCATAACAAACTTGGCTCCTTATCCTTTCATGATAATTGTATTGATGCCCTAGAATATCCTTTCCTTGAGTCTGCAAGTCTCCATAGCTTATCCATATCTATATCTAGTCACTTTTTCATCATTGTTCCCTAAACGCATGTCCTTTCCTATTGTCTAAAACTCACTAAGTCCCAAATCCATCCTGCCTAGTGTGAGCCTTCATACATCTCAAGAACTACCTCCACGTGTGTGCCTTCACACCTTGCTTCTATGCACCACCAAGTTTTGTGCCCTAGGTACTTAGTTAATTTAGGGGTCCAACATCACCCCACACTAATCTGATGCCACACCCTAGAAATACTTATCACTTCCCAAACAAATTCTTGATGACTAAAATCTACTAAGGCAAAAATTTTGTTCCCCAAAGAATAAAGAATAGTGGAATTGGAAGAATCTAAACAAATAATTGAAGACTGGAAGGAATATGTTATGTAACCAATTGGAGGAGTTTAGGGAACTCTACGTCTATCTCATCCTTCAATTTCTCCAGGCCTTCAAATTTGATAAGGCCTTCCCTGGTGCTTCTCCCACAGTGTTGGGCACTTGGTCTGGGGTAATTTCCTCCACCTTCCCTTTAGTGCATTTATAGCTACCACTAGTTCTGCATGTAAACTCCTTTGAACTCATCCATCCGCTCAGTGATGGAATCCCGAGTTCGCTAATCCTGAAGTCTAGCTTCTCACGCTTTGTTTTGATTTTATCCTTTATGAGTTGTGGTGTTAATAACCAACTACGCGTTTCGGCTTGTTGGTGGGGATGGTCTCCTATAAATCCTTGAGGGTGGCCTCCTCTTCTGCCACCCACGCATCAATGATGGGATCACATTTTCTATAGTTGTTGAAGCCCCTATCTGTAAGTATATTTTCTTCCTTGAGTTGGGTGAGAAAGTCCTCCAACTCAGTGATCTAGGATTCAAAAACAACCTTTTTCTCCTCTTTCTCCCTTGTGAGCTCTTTAATTTATGGTCCCCACACCATCCTTGATGTTTGTGAGAAACATCCCCACAAGGTCTTCAAGATATTCCATCTCATCCCCATAGTTTTTCTGGCTAGCTCACCAATGTTGGACATTTCCCAAAATTCTCTTCACATGAGGGCACCATCTCGGTCGTATGCTTCCTTAGTTCATGCATGTTCACCCCTTAATCCCTAGTGCATAATCTATCTCATTTTCCTTATTTTTTATTTTCCGTGACTAGGGTCTAAACATTTTCTCATACATCCAAGTTGCATCAAACCACTTCGAAGACATATTTTTAAGTGCATTGCATGCTTTCTCATTTGTTAGGTGGTTAGGATCCACCACCCTATATGTTTCTCCTCCTCTTCTTTAGGTGGATGGTCTTGATCACATGATCATTGACCTCAAACTTAGGCTCTTCATGTGGCAATGCATGTTCCAGCTAAGCATCTTCCTAGTTCTAGGCACACCCCTTCTTGATCCATCAAATCCCATCCATGTAGATTTTCTAGTGGGAGGGTGCCTAGAAACTCTACACGTAATACCTTCATGGGGTCATCCACGAAGTCCATATGTGGGGACATGGGTGTCCACTTCTTCCTTGTAGCTTTGTACTTCATCCTCTACTTCTTTTCTCCATGGGTGAATCCTTTATCCTCCTTTATAGTAAAGGATTCCCCCTTATCTCCCCTTAGGCTAGTGCGGTCTGTGTCGAGGAGGCCTCGACACGTTGGGCTCTTCTCAGGTCCTGCAAAGTTCTCCTTTCCTTCCTCATGTGCATCTCTCACATATGTGGTTTCATCCTTAGCTTCCTATTCTTCCAACTCTACCTCCAACTCTTCCTTGAAGGTGGTGGGGTCTTCTTCTTCACCTTCCTCTAAGCTTGTTGTGGGGCTTGATGCATCATGTGTATTTTTCTTATTTTCTTCAAGATCTTCCTCCTCTTCCTTCTCTTTCTCATGCACCCCAGTAATGAGGCCTTGGTGCCACCTTGTAGTGAAGTTTTGGTGCCCTTACTACCATTTGGTGCATGTGTAGTACCTCCTCTTCAGGAAGTATCTAACTTACCTTCACTTTTTTTTCTTCCTCTTCTTTGACTTGTACCACTTTCATGGGTGGGATTGGTGCCTCCCATGGACTTTGGAAAGGGGGATTTTGTAACCTCCACTTCAATCCCCCTTGTTTTTTGGGGTGCAATTTGCATGAACACCCAATGGACATACCCTTTGATGGTAACGTTGACTTGAGGGTGCAAGTCTAGAAATTATGGCTCCAAAACTTTGACATAAGTAGGTTGAGTACCATACTTGTATGTCACATACAATGTATGGACATCAACATCCACTTTTTCTACATCAAAAAAATCAACTTTTGTGCATCCTTTATCGGTTGATGGTGCACTTCATGTACTTAGTAGTAAACGTGAAGGGGAGCTTACACCATGGCCCCATCTCTCCCTTAGCCATCATAAACTTTTCTAGGAAAAATTTTGAGTAACTATGAGTTTTACTGATCCCCAAACAACTTGTGGAAATTCATGGGGAATGTGTCACTCATTCTCAAATGCTTCATACAACTATTCAAACCACATGTTCATCTGAGCCTTGTAGGTGCTGAGATGGTCCCATCACAAGTGAACTTCACAAATTGAACTGCAAGGGATGAGTGCACCAATGGGTGAACCCATATGTTCCCATCTGGCCCATCTAGGACACCAATCTCCCAAAATACGATCAATAGAAGTATGGAGCCCCATGTGATTTTTTTCTCCGCCTCATTCTATACTTGTGCTTCTTCAAAAATTTGTCATTTGTGATAAACTCTAAAAATTATAATGTGCCCTTTTTGACACTTTGTAGGCCACATACAAGAATCTCTTATTGATGTTTTTCCACCTCTCTGATGCACCCAATTTTCAACTAATGATTCAGGAGGTGACTCTCAATGTTGGGTCTGGGAGATCTAGAATCACATATGCCCTTCCTCCCTTCTCGTAGCTCAATCTCTTTGCTAGCTCCTCAATCTTCGTAGTGGCACATAAATCAAGTATCATGTCCTCGTTGGTGTTCCGTAGGCCTATAACTATCCTAATCAAGTGGCTTGTAATTCTCATCCTTCTTCCTATGAAGTAGAAGAAGTCCTCATGCACCATGACATTAACCATTGAATAATGGGGTAGGTTTCATAAAGAAAGGAAGATCCCACAACTACAAAACTCCAGTCTTTGTAGTTCTTGTTGCACCGAGTCATCAACCTTAGGGTTTCGAGCTCGTCCACCATTGGAGTGTTTGAAACTAAGTCTACCCACATCATATTTTTGTTGTCACTTGTCTATGGTTGTACTCACTTGATCTTGCACTTGTATAACTTTGAGCTCCACTTTTTTTCCTTGATAACCCCTAGGGGTACTACATTTCGAGTAAATCTCCACGGGATCCTCCTTCTCCACCATTGGTCTCTTTGTTTGAGCTTTCTTGGGTGTCATCTTATTTATTCTTTATTTTCATGCCTCTCTCCTTTACCTACCGGAATCGATGACTTCTCCACTTCTCTTTCATGCAACCCCTCTCTCTACTATTTTCTTCCTTCCTCCTTGCAACGTCCCAAGACTACACTACATCTTGACAATTCCTCTAGTTCATGACAAGTACCTCACTTTTCTCTTCTTCACAAAACCCTCATCGCACTTCGAGCTTGGGAGCACAAAATAAATTATCTAAGGAAAAGTAGTCAAAATGACTACTCTTACCTCCTATTTATACTTTTTCAATGCCTTAGAGTTCTCTCGACCACATGTCTTAACGTCACTTTTTAATAGAGCACTTTATTTCACTTAAATCAACTTCCATGACTTCCCCTCATGTGTTGTAGTTGTAACCTTTTGGAGCTCTACTACTTCACCACAAACCTCCTTCGTGCACATCACTATGCCAAAGTACATAACCTTTGTGTTTTCCACTAAGTAGTTCCCCATGGTGTTGCCTACCTTATGTTGTATTGTGTGATCTTTCCCTTCTTCATGGTCTTTAAACCTTTCTTGACACACCACCATAACTATGAATTCAAGCACCTTAACCATCATTCCACTCATTCTTCTACCCTTGTGCTAATCATTCCCATCAGTCCATTTTCAAAATAATTTTTCAAACATATCGACATATTTGTTACTTCACTCCACCCAAAAATGTATGTGCATGGTCCTCTGCGCATAGAATCTCTTACAATGTAATTAGCTACTGGCACACCAATGCGCAACGCAAAACCCAAAAAAATGATGACAAAGGAAACAACCAAAAGGGAAAAGCATTAAAGGAAACCTAATCTAATTGGATAATATTACCTTATTTATAGACACATATAAGCCTTATTTATAGTAGGGCTTTAGCCTACTCCCATTGAAATATCCTAACAACCTTGTCCCATCTAGCACTTACAACTAGCACACGCCTAAATCAAGGATGTAAGATATAATATATGGCCCTAACCAATGGACTTTGAGTTTCCCAGGATGGCGCAGAACTTAGAGTCATAAAGTAAAACCATCTTCCCAACCTCAAATTGTTTATTTTTAATGTGATGATCATGTCATGATTTTTTTCTCACCTTCTTAGTCTTCTGACTCCATCTAGAAAGTGATCATCTTTTATCCAATTACATTAATTTATCCATGTATTCTTATAATGCTTGCTCATCGGCTAATCCTCCTACATGCATAATATGTAGAGAGGGAAGCATAAACTCTACTGGTAAAATAGCTTCCACATCCAAACACCAATTGAAAGGGTGTGGCCTTGTTTAATCTCTTATAGGTTGTCCTATATGCCCATAGTATGGATGAGACTTTGTCATCCCAATCTTGTCTCCCAACATCACAAATCTTGGTCAATGTGTGACTTAGTATCTTGTTAAATGCATCTTATGGTTCCATTAGCTTGAGGGTGATAAGGGTAGTCTTGTGATGAGCCACCATGAACTCTGCCAACAAAATCTTGATTGTCTCATTCAAAAAATGTGTACCCCTATCACTAGTCAAACTCAATGAACACCCATAACTTATTGATTATATTTTCCCATAGAATCTTTCCATTGTGGTTTTTGTGTAATCCTTCGTAGTGCAATGCCTCTTCCCACCATGTTAAGTAATCAGTACAAGTAATGATATAGTGTGAACCAGTCCTTCACATGACAGTAGGTGAAATAGGTCCTACAAAATCAATCACCCACTTCTCAAATGGTTCAGCGCTAGCTATATGGCCTCAAGGGAATTTCATCTCTTCTTCCTGACTTTTCAAGGCACTAGAAATGATCACAAGCCTTGTAAAACTCGATACAATCCTAGTAAATTATTTCCCACTAGAGACCTGCTAGTAAAATCTTCACGTGGTGGCATTTCCTAGCATAGTGTCCTCCTACAATTCCACCATGTGCTTCCTCCATGATTGTAGTGTGCTCATGCTCTAACATGCAGGTGCAAGATCTCATCATGACCTAACTTGTATAAGTCTCCACCAATTAACATGTAAGGCATGGCACATATAGCTAATTGTTTTCTCTCTAAAGTCTTCATTCCTTCTGGTGCCATACCTATTTTGAGAAACACAAAAATATCCTCTAATTTAGAGGGTATGTGTCGTAATCTAAATAGTTGTGCATATGGAATTGTATCCTCAATGCTCTGTGCATCCTCCCCTGAGTTGATCCTTGATAAATGGTCAAGTCCCAGGTTACTTTTACCTGGTTTTACAACAACCATAAACTCAAACTCTTGAAATAATAGGACCCACCTGCATATGTGCCCTTGTAGAATGGGCTTGTTTACCAAGTACTTCAATTCCATGTGGTCCATGTAGAATATAAAGGGTGTTTTTAGTAGATACTTCCTAAATTTGTGTAGTGCGTAGATCATCAAAAATGCCTCATGCTTAGTAGTAGTATAGTTTTGTTTTTGGGGTTAGCTTCTTCCTACTAACAAAGCACAAGGGTGGTCAAAATTCCCTCTCTAGGTTGTGTTAAGATTTCTCCAATCACCATCCCTAAAGCATCAACATGTACATGGAATGGCTTATCCCAAGAAGGAAAGTGTAATATGGGTGCGGTGATAAGCCTATTCTTCAATGTGTCAAATGTCATCTGTTGCACCTCTCCCCAATGAAATGTACTTTTGTGCTTCATAAATTTTCCAATGGTGCATGAAATCTTGGCATACCCTTAATAAATTTTGGTAATACCCCATATGCCCAAGGAATCCATGCACTACACTCTAGATGGTAGGCTCCCCTAATCCCACAATAATGGCAACTTTGGTAGGATCCACTAGTAAACCTTCCTTACATATGATATGTCCCAACAGGGTGCCAAATGGAGTAGCAAAAACACATTTCTTAATGTTGAGGGATATACTCAACTACCGGAACCTCTCAAACATTAGCCTCAGATTGTCGCAATGGTCTTTTACTAGTCCATAAATCATCCAATCATCAAGGTAGACTTGTAGAAACTTATGGATAAAGTCCTAAAATCCTTGAACACAATGCATGAAAACATAGTAGGCATGTTCTTCAGTCCAAAAGGCATGACCGTGTAGGAAAAACTTCCCCATTTAGTGGTGAAAGTTTTCTTTTCTTGGTCCTCCTTTGTCAATTCTAACTGATGATATCTTGAGAATCCATTTGTGAAAGAATAGATCTCATGCCCGGCTACTCCTTCCAGGATCTCCTCGGTGAAGGGGTTGGAAAAGGGTCAATGACACATACCACATTCAAATCCCTATAATCAACACAAATCCTTATCCTTCCATCCTTCTTAATGTTGATGACCATTGGACTTATCCATTCTAATTCTTCAACAACCTCAATGATGCCTGATGTGATCATCTTATCAATATCCTCCTTGACTTTGACATGCGAATTCAATTCATTCGATAAGGTCTCTTCCGAATTGGGCACACACCTTCCTTTAACTTGATCTTAATTTCTCCCAAGGAGTGGTGAACTCCTTTAAGCTCATGGTACCCACACTGGAAAAAAATCCTAAAATTCATGCAACATATCGATGATCTTTGAAACCTCCTTTTTCTATCAGTAATCTCCAATAGTATCCTTCTTAGGTTTTACCTCCAAACCAATGTTAACCTTCTTGGTTTTCAGGGGTTCATGGTAGGTTGCACTTACTCATCATCACTATCCATAACCTCGTGCATACCCACAAGTATGGTTAACATCCAAGTTCTCCACTTCTTCACCATCGATCACATAGACCAACTTTCCTTTCTCTTTTTCCATGCATACGTGCTCAAGTTGTATTTCCTCTGGCTCTCCCTCATCAAGCACACTTCCAAGTCAGGTTCTCCCAATAATTCTAGTATTTTATCCTCCACCATGGCACTATCTCCCATAGTTAGGTACTTGACAACCTATAGCACCTCATTCACCAATGGTTTAGTACTCTAGTACTCAAAAGCTTGAAGGAGATCAGCCATCAACTCCTATTAGTTTCTTGTCTAACGATGCATCTCTAAGTGAATGTACCATGCACATGCGTAGCCTTGTAAGGTGGAGTAAATCTTATGCACCCATAAATATGGAGGAAATTATTTCTGCACCTTCCATCTAGGCCTTCTCACATGCTTGGACATGAAATGAGGTGGGTTCCTTCCCATGATAGTCTTGTATAGCAGTAGGTGCATTACTTCAGAGAAACCTAACAGAGAATGTGATTCTCACCTGCACCACTCTAGAAGGTTATTGTGATGGGTCACCCACCAACGTGTTGTGGTCCTAAGCAAAGTATAGCTAAGAATCCTTCTCCTTTTGATCTCACATCTCCATTGGGTCTCCATTACTCACAGGAAAACATCAGGGTTGGCTCCCTAGTGTAACTTGGAAACTACTTTCCTCCAGGCACTGACTAAGCACGCCTTTTTTACTCTCATCACATAGAGCCTCTTAACTACCTTCAACTAACTCATATGTCTTGTGCCCAATTTTCACATGCCACACTAGTTATATCACTTATAGATTGATCGTCTTCCCACTGGATAACACCTTATTTTATTGGTTAGCACAACCTCAGGGTCCCTGATAGTGCACACATAGATTCTATCTAGGTATTCTTCTCCCAAGGGCTCAGTATAGTGTGTTGACTTCCCATCCATCAAAGGAATGATAACATGTTCCTCTTTGTTCTCAAAACTTATATACCCTTATTGAAACGTAAGTCAACATTGTTCTTATAGCACCAAGGGCACCCAAGTAATGCTTGGAAATTTGTCCACCTCAGCAAGCACTAAGACTTGAAGTCTCCAATGAATTTCACCCCTTGGATAGTGATAGAAGCATCCTTTAGAACACCAATGGGCATTGACTTTGTCTTATTAGCCATATACAACACATTTGAAGATGGTTGTAATGGGGCCTTCCCATTTGATTCTAGGCATATATGGTGAGAACATTAACTCTACACCCATGTCAATTAGAATATTACTTAGGATCCATCCATCAACTACTACATTCAAGGTAATCTCCTTATCATAGTCAATGTTGTGAGGAGGAAGGTTAGCATGCAAGACCTATCTCTCGCGCTCTCCTCTAGTGCTTGGTACTTTGTCTCTCAACCATTCTCCTAATAGAGGAATGATGTTCTCTTTCCTCAAAGCATCTTACATACCTCCCTAACTTCATCTAGATCCTTTCTACGGAGTCTAGACTTTTATTTTGCTCTCTAACTCCATGAAATTTCTCCTTTAGGCATTGGATCTCTCCTTGTAAGCTTGAATCACATCCATGGTTTCTGATAGAATTATTTTTGATGAGTGGGGTCAGGTACTTCCCATGCACCACCTCTTCTCTAGTAACCAAGTGGTTTTATCTTTGGTATCTTTTGGCATGTGTAACCTCAGATTGCGTTTGTCACCAATACAAGTTCCAACTCTAACTCACATGCCACCCTTGGCATCCACTACGAGTCATCTTTCTTCATGCTTAACATCCCAGCGCCCTTATTCTTCCATTGGTTTTGGCTCATGTGTTCAAATAATTCTGGGACACTCCTTATACTTGTGCTTCTTTCCACACCAAGAGCATTGTAGCAAATCAGGGAATTCATGCTTATAGTGTTTATAAACCCATAGTTGTAACAAGTTCCACACGTGGGAACTCACTTCTTCCACCTCTGCGGTTGCCATAACCTCTAAATCCTCCATGAAATCCTCTTCCGTGACTTCCTTCCATCGCACCCTTCATAATGATGGCCCTCATCCTTGGAACTACTTGCAATACTAGTCTTGGCACACAGTATTAATGGCATCATGTATTTGGTCAATCAATCTACAATCCTTGGTGTCATGAGTAGTAGAGGTGTAAATTTTACAATAGTAAGACACATTTTTATGGATCATGCGTTGTAGTAGTGAGACACCTACTTACATCATGATCTCTGTGGTAGATCTCATAGTCTACCATCATCGTGCATACTAATCTTTGAGGACAATTGTCCTTCGTATGCCCTTCTACCTCACAATCCATACACCATAACCCATTATGAGTCTCATGAGCCAGAGTTTGCAGATAATTTCTCCAGTTGTTTTTCCATTGCAGTAATTTGGGCTTCTAGGAATAGACTAACTCCTATATCAACACTTCTACTACCTCAATGTGCAAAGGAAGCCTCCAAGGCCTTGTGTGGATCTATGAAATTCTTCTGTAAAAGCCCCTCCTAAATGGTGTGATCATTCCTTCAACAAACCACTAAGCATGCTACTGAAGGATGAATGTCATAAGATAACTTAGATAGGAGAGTCTTGAAACATGTGTCATACTCCCACACACTCTCCACCATTCCTTGTTGAATCTCCTTCAATGTGTTAATGCTTTTCTATTCAAACTCAGGTATGTGGAACTCCACCAAAAATACATTACGCAGCACAATGTAATCCACCACTATCTCTGGTGAAGGTCATACTTCATATACCATCTATGCACACATCCTTGCAATGGAATTGTAAACTGACTAGCCTTCCACACCGAGGTAGTGATCCCCTTCACGCACCATAGTAACTCACACTTGTTTACATGTTTCGTGGCATCCTCAAAACCCTTGTAATCAGGTAAGTGGAGTAATATCTCATAAAACACTTGTTGATGGTGTTGTGGACCTTGTCCACTAGATCCAAAACCTTGATTCCCTCCGATGTTACCTCCACCACCAAACCCACTAGATCCACTAGTGCCAATGCCTCTAGATCCACTAGATCCTCTCTTGTCATAGGAAAGGGGCCTAACACAATTGCACCCTACAAACCTACTATCACACTAAACTACACGTCGACAGCCTATGATACCAAACTACTCCCAGATTTGTTTCTCGTGTTTCTCCCAAATGTAATACTCAAACCTTGTGATCCCACACCTTTTCTAAATGTTTGCCAAAAAAATACCCTAAAACACAAGAAATGAATGTGCAGCCATAGATGTACCAAATGAAAAATTATACCTCCTAGGTGTCTTTTGACTACGAATATCGATACCAACTATAATATCAAAACGTATCTTAGGAACTGGAAAATAAGCACAAGGGTCTAGTCACCATGTGGGTTAAGATGCACACCTATAACTCTTATCCTTTCTTCATATAACAAGCTCTCTCCAAAATCTAAGTGGATTTCTCTTCCTTGCCACGATGGGGTATCTCAGACTACTTAGGTTCCACGTCCTTTGTGTAAACCTCAAATCCTTCCCAAAAGGTCTGCCTCCATAAATCCATCACTCATGCAGCCTTCATGTTGTCTTCCAACTCCCTCTCCCAAGCTTCATTATACTTGAGCCATCTCTCCTCTCTCTCCATTTCTATCACAAGGTCTGTCATCCTTCTACCATGCCAGCTTTTGTGCCCCACACCTAGCAGGAGTTTAGCCATCCATGGGAAAGGCTTCCAAACTCAAAGTAATAACCAAGATCTTGATAGCTAGTGGAATAACATGCAAGAATGATCCTCTAGGATCCCTCAAGAACTCAAACTTAGCAATCTCTCGGGAAAGAATACGTAGAAATAGTGTATTCTATGGTGTAACTAGTCAGCACTCTACTCCACCAATGATCAACAACATGGGTCCAGTCATAATCGGTATCATGTAACCAGCTTGATATTCCTCTTAGGTCCAAACATGACGTCTATAGTACAACTTCTCCTTATGCATATGTTGATATCCATTCATACAACTCTACTAGGAAACAAAGAATAATGTCTCATAGAGTTTGTGATACAGAGTTCTCCTCTACCCATTTTTGTGCATCAAACTCAGATCCAATATTGAACCTCTAAGAAAACTCATCCTCTATGCTTTTAAGCTAGGTCTTAATGTTGTCCAAGGTCATTCACTTTGTCATCGCACATCATTCTCACAACAACTTTGAAAAGAGGTCCAGAAATGGAACCAAAATGTAGTCTCTATTTTCCTCTTGTTTCGCCAATCAACCCCAAGCACATCGGCACATCATCCAAACTAGTCTTGGAAGCTCACCCGAGGCATGCGCAAGTGCTGATCCCCTCTTTATGTGAGCTTCATGAGAATTTTCTTCCTTAATAAGGGGGTTTTGTATAAATAGAGAATGACACACCCATTCTTGACAGCCAGTGTAAGCACTAACTCCTAATCTAGTGCACCAAAACATAAGATAGCATGATCATATTATAATGGAAGTAGAGCTAAATCACGATTATCATCAAGGAAACTAGTAATACACCCATGAACATAAAAAAGTAAATGTACATATCTAGATTCATCACATAGTGCTTCAAAATCACTTCATTATATTTATATGCCAAAGTACAATAGCCAAGATTACATTAAAGAGTTCCATGCATGAAGATATTCATAGTAGCAGAGCTTTGACACATTACAGAGCTCACCATCACACATTACATATATTTTTTAACTATCCTCCTTTCTTGCTTCCATACTCATCTCTACACCTCCCTCGTCGAACCGTCCATATGAGGAACTCTCTAGGAATCTTCTCTTAAGCTGTTCATCATTACATGAGAAACCCCGAAGGAACCTTTCATGATTGTCCTATCACTACTGGTGTCCCCTAGATTTCATCCTGAAATCTGCGACTAACCTATCCAAAAAAAATTATACTTTTAAAATAATGGGTCGTTTGGTTTTTTTTTGCCGAAAGTTCTTGTATTGCATCAAGATATTCCCAAAGAGCCATATTAGCCTTTTTCGCCAAATACCCGGATGCCCAAAATTGTTATATTCAATCGCTGTGAGGATTTGTCGTGGGAAATTTGTATTTAATTATTTTGAGCCCCATTTGAGGTAATTTGCACTCCGTTTTTTAACCCTGTTTTGATCGAACATATCATTATTCCTATATACCATAATGGTTTTAACTAGGAATAAGTTTACGGCTTTATTTATGACTTTGACAATTTTTCATGTTTTTGTGTTGTTCGTTCCGTTTTCGTGAAATTTCTCTGGACCAATTCTTTTGCAGTTAGCCCGATTCTTGGCCTAGAGTAGCTAGAGAACATATACGCACGTTATGCCTAGAGGAATTCACCATCGAAGGTCTAGTTCACTGGGAAAAGGTGAAGTCATGCACTAAAAAGCCCCTGCGGGGTCGGGCGCATTTTTGGAAAACAAAGGATTTAAGTGGATCATGGGAAAAATAGAAGCAGCAGGAACGTGGGATTTTATTACCTGTCTTGTAGGGTACTTTTTCCCATGATGGAAAACTCACTTAAGCTAAGTGGGAAAAATAGAGAGGCAGGCAAGTGGGAATTTATTGCCTACCTTGGAGGGTAAAAATTCCCATGGTGGAATAAAAGAAAAGTGACTTAAGTGAAATCTTGGGATTTTATTGCCTGCCTTATAGGGTAAATAATCACATTGTCAAAGTCAAATCACTTAAGTTGATCATGGGATTTCCGGGGCTGCCTTTCATGGTAAAGAATCCCATTGTTATAAATTCTTAAAAATAGAATTATCTTTAGCCAAAAAGTGCGACCCCTTTAAGGAGAAGATGACAACCTTTAAAGTGTTTATTTTAATTAATTCTTCTTCTAAAAAAGGCACCCAAGCATGGAAGAAAGTCAACAAAGCCAAGGGGAATAAATCAATTGCAAATAGATTATCTAAAATTAAATAAATTAATTTATTTGATGGTTGCCCCCTTCATGACAAAAAGTGTGCCCCTTTTGGGAAAGATATAATGCTTTTTAAAGCATTAAATGATTAAATTAAATTCTATTTTCAGTGGCTATGGTCAAAGCACACTGTGAAGCTTGAGTGAAGTGAAGAGTGGATGATTAAATTGAATTAATTTAATTTATTGGATGGCTATCCTTAAACATCTTTGTTTTAACACACCGATTAAAGAGAAGAGCATGATTTTTAATTAATTAATTGCCAAGAATATGAAGGAAATTATTAATTATAGAATTATAAGGGTTATATAAGCATGGGCTGCCATAAGGGTGAATTAATTAATTCACAGATAAAGAATTACAGCCAAGAGGAAAAGTGTGCCCCATTTGAAGTGGATTTTTTCTCGACAAAGGTGAAAACAAGGCTAAAATCTTCCAAAATTTGGCGCATGCATTAAAGGAGATTGATTTTTGTTTGCATAAGTGTTACAGTGCTTAGGTGAAGTTGTAAAAATTCATGCTCTCTTTGCATGTAAATTAAACATCAATTTTGGGGCGGTAGGCTTGAAAAGTGTAGATTTTTACAATTAAAATTCACTATTCATGCTCTGGTGGCCATCTTTGTCTGAATTAATTACATGAATTCATTACAGATGCTTTACAAAAGAAAAGGAACTCTAATCAATGTCCAATACATTGAATATATCCTACTGAATACGAAGAATTATCCAAATCTACACCATTTTTGAAGAAATCGCCAAGTAAGAAGAAAAAGAATTATTCGAGACAAAGCCATGGTGAAGAGAGATGAAAAAGAAAGCACTGTGAGTCATGCATCACTTCCAAACTTGTAGACAAAGGAGACATAGATCTAGGTCTAGAACCTCTTTCCGAATTGATTGTGAGATCCAGAGCGGGAAAGACTTCACTCATGCGTGCAGTGAAAAGCAGTGGAATTATTCGAGCTGCAATCTTTCCATACACAGCCCAGTTGCCAGATTTTGTTATGGAGTGAACTAGATCTTACCATCCTACATCCAGATCAATGTGAGATGCTACGGGGAAAATAATAATTCAATTAGACACAGATTTCATCAATTATTATTTGAAGATTCCGGTGTAAAAGGTGGTGACTTCCATTAGCCTTCAGGATGCCGGCAGCAGGTGGGAGAAGCATAAAGTTGATTGTGTGAGCATAATGAATATCAGATACATGAGGAAGCCTAGATCTCCTTCTAAGTTCCCAAGAACTCTTCCACAGTCCAATTTGGTGCAGGAGGTCGATGATATTCTCAAATTGTTATGCAGGATTAATGGTGAGGTGAATGCTTACACTTTCTGTACATGGATGTATGCTTTCATCAGGACCATTAAAGTCAACAAGGTTGATTCCATAATCAATTAGTTGGAAATTATTAGTGACAACATTGGTGAGAAACTCCGAAACGTGAAGCGTACTTTCAGCTTCAAAATGACTTCCTACTTGGTGTATGTTGTAGCTTCACAAGGCGTCTTCTCCAAGATGGATAGATGTGGCGTTCTTTCTAAGGACCCCATTTTTGAGTGCTACCCACAGCTTACTGTACTTGCATGCGAGAAAGATTTCAAAGTGGTCAATGATGGATTCTTCTATGATTTCATTTGCAGGCTAGACAAGGACTTGAAGGCCAACAGGGTAAGCAAATAAGCGTGGGAAGTCGTATCCAGGATTGGCAGTCTATTCATTTAGTTTGTAGATTTCACATACCTTAGGGTTATGGGATTTTCTGGAGAACCAATAAAGATTCCCAAATATCTGAATGATAGATTGATCACCATGGAGCTGAGCAGGTAACTTGTGGAGATACACGACCTTCAGTCGAAATGGCACAAGTCTACGGGCTTCTTCCGATCACTGTCAAACATTATAGCTATCAGAGCATTCATAGAGCTTGAGGGATGGAGGCACATATGTTATCTGAGTATGAGAAAGAGTTCTTCATGGCATAGCTGAACTTTGATCCATTTGGAGTAGCCAGGAAGATGATCTCCCAGGAGTACGCACACATGCCTTCATTGGAGGATTTTTGGATGAAGTGCAAAAGTGAGTATGAGGTTAGAAAGAGGGATTTCAGCAGGCTATCAGCAAAGCAAGTGTTTGACTATGGACTAGCGTGGATACCTGTGGATCTTAAAGATGTTGGGAATGTGTTACTTGACACTTACCATCAAATGGGGGGAGATAGAGCCATACTTCAGGATAATGTAGGAGGATGCAACAGATTGAAGAAAGATCTAGAGTTGTTTTGGTGAATACTTCAAACTAGTTGTTGACGAAGGGATAGTGTCTTGATGAAGCATTGATGAATCAAGTCACATGAAACTTTGGCACAGGATATTCCCTCAAGCAGAAGCATGGAGGAGAAAGTAGCAAAAGGTCCAAGAAGTTGAAATTACACTGAAGATCTCAATCAAAGGAGAAGATCACTTCCACAACCATGACTTTAGCTTTGGCTTCTCCAACACCCGAGTACTTCACCAACTATTGTACCATAGTAAGACACTTCCATGCCTCCATGGAAATGAACTTGGAATAACATGAATTGCAGCTACCCGAGCCTAGGTGGAAAAGACAGAAGGCCTAAATTTGCTAAAGTAACTTCTAGTTTGATCATCGAGGAATCGGAGTAGAAGTTTGCTAAGATATCAATTCGGGCACAAGGAAAGAAGGAGGATGAGCTCACGGCAAAAGATGTTACAATAACCAGAGTACCCCTTGGTCAAGCCACCACTGAAGGATTGAAGCAGGATACGTAGACATTGATAGATGCTCTATTCCTTAGGCTTGACAGTGAAAAGGTAGAGAAAGACAAGCTTCAGAAGCAAGTATCTCAATTGTGTGAGATCATAGCCAAGGTTACTAAACCTTCCATTCATCCCATTTCAGAGCAGGTGAGTGATCATCTTATGTAGGAAATGGAGGATGCAAGCAATCAAGTAAAAGCTATTGATGAATGGAAGGATTTGATTATTTGTCAAGCTTCTGTACAACTTGGAGAGGTGCCAGCCCACCTAAAGGTTATGAATGATGTAGCAAATCAGCTACAGCAAGAATGTTGGTGACGAGCATAGTGGACATGAACACAGTTATTGAGAGTAACCTGAGTACTTTGGCTGAGATCAACAAGCTATCGGGAGATGTATTGGTTGTGGAGCAGATTGTACTAGATGGATCAGTTGAGAAGGGGAACTAGCTAGAGTTTGTAGTATCTTTCCATTTAGAGATCTACAAAAAAATTGAAGAGGATGCGAGGCACTTGAGGGTAGGACATCATCCTTACCAAACAAAGACATCATCTCTTTCACCGAGGAGAAAGTGGTCGGGAATGTTACTTCATATGTGCGGATCATTCCTAGAAAATACCTAATTCCCTGGAAGGATCTCTTCGATTGTAGAAAAGAGAATTGATAAAGCTACTAAGCCTTTCACGATGAATTCTATTAGTAGACTGGTGGCGCTGCAGCGGATATTGCGAGGTTTGGGCCGAGCTTGGAAGATGTGGAGGCGTGCATCAAAGTGTTGAATGAAGGATTGTTGCAGTTTAGGACAGAGAAGGAAAAGTGGCTAAAGCAGATGGGAAGATGTTGAATCACATGTTTGATGAGTATATCTGATATCAAAACAAAAAGAAGACATAAATGTTACAGCTGGCATGACTTCTTCTTCTATTTTTTCTTCTTCTATTTTCTATGTTCCCGAATGAAATTGTAAAACTTTAAGTTATTGGTTTTGCAACCATTACTTAAAGTCATGTGGAACAATTCTATTAGTTAAGTGATACATGTGTCACTTAAGGAGAAGTTAGTTGAGGATGATTGCCAAATGTCATCTTTACTTGTTGTTTATGTTTCAGTTCAGTTAGACTTCCCATTTTTACTTTCCCTCCTACATTCTATAAGTAGGAGAAGAACCTTTGGGTTAATGATCAGAATTTGTAAGCAGTAACCTTGTGTTCCAGAATTTTTGTTGAAACCCTTGAGAGCCACTTGAAGCAAAGGAATATACAGGAGCAAGTTTATCGAGAACTTTGTGTCATGGTGTATTGTGTTTCTTGCTTTTTATCTTAGATCTTTTAATAGACTTTGTGTTATTTCAGATCTAGATCTAGAGCTACCTTTTCTTAGAATTATGTGTTTATATCTATTGGTTTCTTCTATGTGCATGCAATCAACTCTGCCATCTATTGATTGGGATGCACATCTTCCCCATTTCTTCTCTATGTTTATATAATTCCCTTTCCCTTCTTCTATAAATATTTCATTTCTTTAAAACAATTGCTTAATTGCTGCAAAACTGTTCAGTTATGGTTCATAAACTGAGTAGTTAAAGTAAAACCCCATTTAGATATTAACATACTTTAATTAAAAAATCTGACACGGGATCCTCACTAGTAAAATGAGGGAGATTTATCTCATGACTGCCTAGGTTTTGTGCTATGCAGAAAATCTAGCCAACACTACCAAGAACATGCCAAATTTCATCATGTGTTTCCCTAATCAAATTTCCTTAACACACATGTGTCAGCTAATCCATAAAAAACTTGGCTTCTTATCCTTTCATGATAACCATATTGATGCCCTGGAATATCCTTTCCTTGAGTTATAAGTCTCCATATCTGTATCTGGTCACTTTTTCATCCATTCCCTAAATATGTCCTTTCTTACTATCCAAAACTCACTAAGTCCCGAATCCATCCTTCCGAGCGCGAGCCTTCATGCATCTCTAAGAAATACCTTCACACGTGCCTCCATGCCCTACTTCTATGTGCCAATAAGTTTCACGCCCTAGGTACTTAGTTAATTTAGGGGTCCAATGGTATGGTTAGGTAAATGAAATAAAAATTGTTGTATGATTGATTCAGCCCCCTTTCAATCGGTGTTCTTCAAATAAGGTCTATATGAAGAAACCCTTAATAGTCAAATATGAACTAGGAACAAAAGTGTGTCATAGGGTGGTGTAGGGGATTAGGATGCCCCCAAATGTGAATTCCAAAAGGATCTATGTGCGATCATAAACAATATAGTTTAAACCTCAAAGAAAGCTAAAGGGGTTGGTCAAGATGCATGATATATAAATAAGTTGGGTTTATCTTTGAAAAATTATGAGATACAAAGATCATGCATGCCCATATTATATTCCTCATTAGTGAATGGTGTACATGGGAACTTGAATGAATTCCATCATGTCACATGAGGAGAATAATTAGGGAGTGAATCATTTTGAATAGTAATAGACTTAGAAGAAACTAGAAAAGTGAGAAGAGTATTATGTTGATCAATAGTACCACAAATATCACAAATCCAAGAGTTCCCAATACTAAGGGTATAAGGAAAAGGGTCAAATGCAACCCAAACTTTCATGTGGAAGATACATATGCCTAGAGCTGTGAGGAGGAAGATATATCCTTGATATTGAGGGTGAGGCATAAGAAAAGGGGTGATATTAGTAGGAGTAAATCCTAATTGGGTGAGGCCTTCATATGTGCAAACATTTTCAGAGAAAGTAGGATCATAAGGAACATATTGCCAATACTTGTGATCAATGTATAATGTGCAAGTAAAGTAATCAAAATGAGGAAATGACATAGGAGAAGAGGTAATAGTAACATTTTGAAGAGGACAACTAGGTCATGAAGGAACTATAGGGGGATGTTGGTGTGAGGGATATTATTTTTCATCTTTTATTTATTAAATTGGTGAATTTACCTCACCTTTGGTGATTCATCTCACGTAGGTGAGTCATAGGTCTCTAGGTTTTCATTAGGAGTTATATGACATATTATGTCATAGAATATGTCATATGTGTAAGTCTCGCATCATATATCATAGAGGAGTTACATTTCATTTATGAATTATAACTCATTTCTCCCTTGTGGAGGTATGATGATTCCATGTATGGGAGTTACACAACATTCCTATTTGTACTTTTTTTTATCTATGAGAATGCTAAACCTTTTTCTTTCATGCACAATTTCTTAGGTGGCTAATTACTTTCTTATTACTTAGAGCTACTTCATGTTTCTGTTTTGATTGCAAATTCATTGATGTGCATGCATTTTGTCTTGATCCTTTTTCTCACACTCTCTCATATGGTATCGAGTTATGTTGTCATTAATCATGTCACTCATTTGATTATTTCTTACTACTCTCGATTTCATGATTTTATCAATTCCTTCTGCAAGTTTTTAAATCCATTTTTATTTTATATTATACATGCATTAATCTTGTTTAATCTCATTTTTGTGGAGTTATAGTGTTTTTTGGGTGTTTGGTGTTGAGTGGGTTGCATTCGAGGTTGGTGTTTCATCACCAAGTTTGGTTATTCTGACTAAAGATAGAAAGTTTTTAAATTTGGAGTTCTTATGGCTCTCTTTCTCCTAGGTCTATTTTTGTAATCTTATACTCCTTGTTTTCCATGTTACGTCCTCCTCTTACCTACTCCTCACCCCTATAACATTCCACCTAATGATCTCTCCTCCTACATATTTGAGCTCCTCACCATGCTCCTCAAGATCTTATCTATCTTAAGCTCGCAAACCGTGTCGCCTCAAGCTCTATCTCTCTCACACCTTGGCTTCACTAAGCTCTATGTTTTTATTTGAGACACCTCGGGCTCAGACCCCATCCCACAATCTCCTAGTCTCCCTTAGCTCACCAACTTGTGCTTTTTTTAACTCACTCGTCAAGCTCCCTACTTGGCCTTCGCACAACCCACATCAATCCCGATCTCATTTTCTTATCTTGTCTCCCTTCTTATGTCTCACACAATGCCTTTCCTACCCTACAACCCCCTTTCTCACCTCTCTCATGTCGTTTAAGATTGTTCACAAGTTTTTAGGATCAACACTTATTACTTGCATTAAACCCTATGTGTGCATGGTTATCTTGGCATTTACTAGTCCGTCATCATCCTACTCACCTCACCGAGCATCCTTCTTGCCCCTGCCTCCCTATCCTAGCTCGCCTGCTCGGCCCTCCTTGACCCTTGGATCCACTCCTAGATCAGACCTATAATCCGGTGATCTCCTACCTTTATTTCATAACCACCATGTCTCCCTTGCATCAGTCATTAAAAATTAACCTCGAACCCATTGTTCTTGCAAATCCTCTAAGCCATATACACACTCCTCCACAACCATTATAGTGAGCTCAACATAATCCCTAGTGAGCTCAAGACACTACCACATGAGCCTAACACACTCCTTGTTGACTTACTATCTCACCTTGGAACCTTCCAACATATCCCTGAGCTCCCCAACTTGACATCGGGCTCACTTCCTTTCGTCAGTTTGGTCCCTAGCTATTTCCCCTTCCTTACTTTTTTCTCCATCATTATTCTTTTAGGTTTCTTCCTTTTATTTTCACTAAATATTTTTTCGGATCAAAAATTAATCAAATTTCCTTAAAATTAACTTTTTAATAATTTAATTAATTAATAATAATATTCATTGATTAAATAATGTTATTTTAGAAATTGGCTCTAGTTTGTTTTTTAAATCAATTATACTAATTAGGGAAAATCTAGAAACTCTAAAACTAGGGTTATTAGTGTTTTTAGCATTTTTTGGAGGATATTGTAAAGGGAATAATGTTACTTTGGAGGTTTGTAGTGCATTTCGGGAGGTTTTTGCATTCTGGAGCCCGTTTTGTAACTTTATAGTGTTCTTATTATTGCTTATCTGGTTAGTGAGCATGTCCACCATAACCTTGTGGAAAAGGATCTCCATCACGACATGAGACACTTTTTCTCATACGAAACTTTGTATTTCCTCTTTTTGCTTATTTTTTAATTTATTGTGCTAGTTACGATTTTTTTCATTTGCATGTAGTGAAAAAAATTTGGTCTCCAAACTTACATATTCTTTCGCCAATCGCAAGGTGAGTGACCAACTATTTCAATTCGCACAAACACACCTAATTGTAACCATAGCACTAATTATAAATTTTCACAAATATGGGGTTAAAAATATTATTCTAGGGTGTTATAATAACATGTAGATGCATTTTTATTTGAGACTAACATCTTGTAATCTTGATTGTATTCTTGCACCCATATTTTATTTCATTCTACCAATGCATTTTTTGTTGATTATGGTATCCATTTGAGCATGTTTTGTTTCCTATGACTTATTTGTATTTATTACTTCATTTGTGGATGCACGATGAAGGATGTTCTTTCTAGACTTATGCTTTATAGGACCAATACTACATCACAGCCTCCACAACTTCTTCTTGGTAGGGATAACTATACATTGTGGCATTCTAGAATGGAATGTTTTCTTATTCACAATGGCCTTTTCCCATATTTTTATAGATAAGTACATACACCCCATAATCCAAATTATCTTGAATACTTACTTGACACTTATATCATGGTTATTGGTCATTTTTGATGTACATTTTCATGCCTCTCCACCATCATGTGGTACACACGGAGTTTCCTCACACTATTTGGAGCATTCTTTAGTCCTTATTTGGATACCCTTCAGATATTGTAGTTATTAATCTTTATTCGATACTACCATTTCCACACCCACTTCATGTGATGATAGTTCTGCTGACACATATTTTCCTTTTTAAATTCCTGATGATGAGGATTTTTCTTCTAATTATGATGATGTGAGTATTGATGAGGACTCATCTCTTTGTTCTCTAGGTCACCCTTCGAGATAATTTTGAACCTCTTATTTACTCTCCCACCTTTGGATATCCATCGACATGAGGTAGACATGTTCACATCTCCATGGTGTTCCACCTAATTTTTTTGCATTTTCTCTCGAGCCATAGTCATTATGTGAGGCATATTCTCTTCCTCATACTTCTTGTGTTTATGATACATTCTTGTCATATATTTCTCTTCTTTTTCTTGAGAAACCCTTTAGGGATGAGTTTCTACCTAGCCTTAGATGTATTTTCCCATAACCTACGTGTGTTTCAGCATAAGTCTGTTGCTCTTCCATTTTTAGGCCTTCACACATTTTTTCTTCAAAGGATTCCTTATCCATTAATGGGGAGTTCCCATTTTGGGATATCATTCACTTCTACTATTTTAGAGATCATCACTCATCCATCTTTACTTATAGATATTCATTCTATAGTTGTGAGGGTTATTATGCCTTCACTTCATATGTACATTCCTTACATGAATTATCCATACCCATATTCTAACATTTCTACTTCAAAGTGGCACTACCTTCACTTCTTGAGCACCTATTTGACATACCTATGTCACGTTTCATTTGTCGACTAGCTTGAGTTCTTTATACTAATACCTTTGTCTTCCTTTGTGGAGTGGGAAGACTTTTAGTAGACCATTTATGTTCTTCCTAAGGCTAGAAACATTGTTCAATGTGAATGGACCTTCTTCAGTATTCACAGAAGACCACATAATTGACACACTTGTTAGAGACATCATTGATTTGTAGACTTCATATTAGGTTACAAACATATTGACTAAACCCTTAATTGAACCCAAGTTTCTTCACTTGTGCTCTCTTCTTAGGGGTGATTTCCACTACAGCTACACATATACTTTAGGATTTCATTTCTCCTTCTCATCTTCTTCTTCTTATACAAATATTTCAATTTGTATATGTTATCCAAAATGAGCCCCTGCTTATTTTGGCGAACTTGCCTTCATTCTTTACTTCCTTGTGATTCAAATTCAATTTTATCACATTGAAATCACTTAAAATATTCTAGAAATTACTTCATCAAATAGGATTTTTCTTCCCCTTTCCGAGAAAGGTAAAGAAGTCCTCCTAACTCCTTTGTATTTTTTAGTTACGGCTTGGTAGAGTTTGGAGGGGAAATTTTCCCAAGGCGGGCCCATGGAGGTAAGGAAGAATTTTTGCCAAGGATATTTGGCAAACTAGTGGAGTGATGGGAAACTTTTAGCACTTAGGAGGAACAAAAATGCTCAGAGTCAAATTTTAGCCCACAAGCCCGAAGGAGGAACAAAGCACATTCGCGGGGCCAGGGAGAAAATTTTGCCACTTAGCCTTTTTGGGAAAAAGGTTAAAGTCGAGAATTGGCCCATGGATCTGGAAAAGGAAAATGACCAAGGTTCTACATCCAATAGAAAGGTACCATGTGTCTATTCCATGTTAGCAGCGCCACAGTGGGGGTCGGGAAGAAGTTAAGTTTTTGCCTTTTTGGTCAAAAAGGTTGAAGGCAAGAAATTAGCCCACGATCCCATCAAAGCAAATTAGAAGGTGCCACGTGTCTCGAGTGGTAGAGCCATAGAAAATTTTTGGAAAATTTTATGATTTCGTGAAAAAGGGAAAAAGGTCAAGTTTTGGCCCACCGACTTGATTTTTGCCCTAATTTTGCCATTTTTGCCCTAAATCTTCAGAGGGCCATATCTTTCGCACCAAAGCTCAAATTTTCATGATTTTGGTATCATTGGAAAGCTGTTGAAATCCTCTATATGATGTATCCCTCAATTTTAAATTTTGATGGATCTTTGTGGGGGGAAATGGAAAAATCTCTGGCATGGAAAATTTGTAGAAAATGACCCCAACCACCAAAATTAATGAAGTATGGACCTCTTTCTTATCTGTGAAGTAATGTATGATGAAGTATGGGATTTTTCATGGAAGCCTGTCATTTTTTAGGCTAAATAAATGGATCTTGTTAGTGGTTGGAACTTTAAAATCAATTTTCCCACATTTTCTCCTTTCTTTGTTCTGTTTAATCGATATAAAGCCAGTTTTGGCTCATTTGTAAAAAGTTGTTCATCCTTCTCTGCCTCTCCCTTATTTTCTTCCCTAGGGTTGAAAATGGAGTTTAAACCTCCTCCCTTGCTCTATAATGGCATTTTTTCCTCTTACCCATGAAATGATGCACTGTGTAAACTTCTAGAGCAATAAAAACATGTTTTGTGATGCATTTGTCCATCCTTGCTCATTTTTGGTTGTTTTCTTCTTGCCTCTCTTCATTGCAGGTATTTGTGCATGTTTGGATGTTCATTACAGGTTTTGGAGCTGTGTTCATGGAGTTTTGGAACATTTTTTGTGTGAAATCCATCTTTGGTCTATGATGCACTTGTCCATCCTTTCCATTTCTCACCTCTTCTTGTTCCATGGCAGTTTTGATAGATAATCAACACTTTCCTTCTCTGGTGTATCACCATTTTAGTGTAGGCTCTATTTTTCCTTGTTTTCTTCCTCTCCTTGTCTCCTTGGAAGTTATATTAGGTTAGATTAGCTTTCTTACACTGGAATAGCTTGTGGCAGGTAGTTTAGGAAGAGGAACCAGCCTTCTCTGGAGAGCTTTCCCCATTTGTAAAGGTCCCACACTTTGGGAAAACTTAATGTTGTGTAATCACACCAAATGTATTTGCCTTATAAAAGTAGATCCATAACTCATTTAGGGGTGCTGTGAATTTTCATTAACATTTTTGGCACACTCGATGGGACACTGGGGTTAGATATTTCATCTTCTCTTAGTGTCTCATGTAAACAATAACATATCTTACACCACCGTGCGCCACTAACAGTTTTGGCACACTCGGTGGGACCTTAGAGGTCTTCCACTTATTTTTTGTAGGTTGATGTGTTCCTGTTTAAAATTTCAGCCTTTGGAGGCACTTGCAAACATCCGCGACTCCAAATTATCAAGAACCCATCTCTGAAGTTACAGACCTTCTTTCCATTCATTTTCTTTCATTTTTCATTCCATTTTTCATTCCATCTCTTCATTATTCTTTCATTCCATGAAGTTGTGCAATCATGACTTCATTTCGCTCATGGAATTTACATTTACTGATAGTAGTTCCATTCAAATTCATCTCCAATATGTTTTACAACTCCTCCAAATCAGCATTTTTAACAAATTCAAAATCAGTATGTCTACCCCTATGACCAGCAATGCCAAAATTAGTTTGGCTATGGAGCTTTCCAAGAGCAGGGGTATGCCAAAAATGAAGACAATCAAATGCAAGATGCTGGTCTATTGGAGAATATCCAAAAAATGGAGGCAAACATGGTGCAATCAAGAGCAACAGCTCAAATGGAGGCTTTCATAATTGGTTGCAGGGCACCTTGTCCATGGGTTGGCCCTTTTCTAAGACACTACATCCCTCAAGAGAAGCTAGACTTCATGATTGAGATGTTGCCCCAACTTACACAATGGATGGTGAAGATAGAGGCCTATGAACTCGGTGTCAGGTAGCCTTGTCAATGGGTAAATCCTACACCATTATCTGGTAATTTTCTCTCTACTCGTCAGCAAAGCACCATCTCAATTGGGCTTCAATTTCCAAGCTTCCCTTTGAATGTTACCCCAAGTGTTGATTTCATTTCTCCATTCCCTATTCTTCCACCTCATCTCAATTATTTTTCATTTTCCCTTCCAAATAGTCATCCCCTCTAAACAAACAAGAAGTTCCACCTCCCTTCCCACCACAAACAATTGCAAAGTTGGTTGAACCCCAACCTACCACTCCTCTTACTTTCCCAAGTCCATGTTGGGAAGAGACTCAAGAATCTAGTCAAGGACAGAAAAAGAGGATCCCAAAAGAAAAGAAGTGATAGACAATCGAAGAGTTGGGTGTCAAATTGGGTTTATAAAGATCCTCTTCTTTGGTTAAGCCTACATAGGAGGTAAAGGTTGAAGAACAAGTGGTGGCCAAGGCTGATTTTATAGTAGCAGAGAAGAAAGAAGATCAATCATCAAGTTTCTCAGAGTGTAGTTTCCATTTTAGCACTCAACTAGAAGAAGATGCTAATCCAATAGAAGTTTCACAATCATACATGGAGGAGGAAGAACAATCAGCTCCAAGTCCCATTAAAGAGGAGCAATGGAAGAAATCAAATCAGAATTGGAACAGATGAAGGAAGCATTATTGAATATTTTTTGCTTTCATTTGAAGGGCCTGATTTGATTGATGAATCCATTATGGAGGTGACCAAAACAAATTCAGAGGCACTGAATCATGAGCAGGTTACACAAGAAGTTGCATATTTCTCTCCCACTTCATCTCTCCAAAAATCTGATTTTTTGGATGAGTTTGAGCTGACAAGCTTCATGTTTGAAGATGAAGCTCCACATGGTGAAAAAAATGCATATTTGAAGGTCACCATACAAAAGGGAGAGACCTTGTTGCAGTAGGACATTGAAGAGTTTGATTTGCCATCAGACTTAGAAGAATGTTTTGATGAGAAGGAGCCTATAGAAATTGTAACTTTTCCTTCTTCATCATTCATTCTTCAACCACAACAACCTATTTCCATGGAAGGGAACATGCAAGCACCACTTGTAGTTTGTGGCATGCCTCTTGAATCAAATTTGGAAGAATTTTAGCTTCCAAAAGCTACAATAGAGGAACTCCAGAGCCAAAAATGTATTGCAGTAGGTTACAATAATGCAAAATCAACTTCATTGGATGTTGCAATCAATAATGATTAGCTGCATATTATATAGGAGTTCCATACTGCCATAAAGGAAGGAAAAGAGCATATTCCACTTTTGAATTGTAACTCCCTTCTCCCTTACATAGGTATGATGATTCCATGCATGGGAGTTACACATCACTCTTATTTGTACTTATTTTTTTATTTATGAGAATGTTACACCTTTTCTCGCATGTATAATTTCTTAGTGGTTAATTTCTTACTTATTGTTTGGCACTACTTCATCTTTCCATTTGAGTGAAACTTCATTGATTTATTTGCATTTCATCTTGATTCTCATGTGCATACTATTTCATACAGTAAAAAGGATCTAGAGCATGTACAGTATTATAATAATGAGTCATAGTAGCAGTGTTGGGTTGAGTGATGGGAGATTTGACTTGATATTCACCTGGACCAATAACAATATAGTGAGTATGAAAGATAGACTCATCAAAATCCATAGGAGTGAAATCCAAAGAACATAAGGTATCATCAAGGAACTCTATAGTATTAGAAATATCATCATTAGAATCATCGTATCTATGTGGAAGTATTGTTTAGAATTTTCTAGGGGCTTGGCAATAGATGCGGAAGGGGTATGGGAGGATATGGTAGGAGAGATGAGATTAGTAGTGGGATTTTGAATAGAGGAAGTGACAAAAGGTGGAGGAATGGGAGTATAATTTATAGATTCCCCAACATCATATGTATCAAGATGGTGTGAGAGAATCGGTTCTGAGGTGAGGGAATGACCATGGAGTTAGCATATCCATACAATAATAGTTCAATGGTTTAGGATCATCGGTAATAGTATGTTTATATCCATCAAAGATAAACTTGACACAATGATGGATAGTAGAAGGATTAGCTTGCATATCATGGATACAAGGTCAACCAAGGAGTAGATTGTATTGCAATGGGGAATTCATGACATAAAGTGGGTATGAAGAGTGTAGGGTCTTACTTGCAACTCTAAAGCGATAGTACTAGTGTATGCATGAGAAGCAGTATCATAACCATAGACGATAGTATCAGACTTCTAAATTGCTATATGAGGATTATGTATTTGGGCAAGTAACGATAAAGGAAAAATATTCAGTGAGGATCCTTTATCAATAAGTATACACTTAATTTTGAAATATTGAATACAATCCATGATAAGAACAGGAGGAGAATCAATGGAATACTCACGAGTAATGTCTTCATCAAAAAATGTGATAGAATTAGTTATATGCTTGAAATAATGCATGAGATGAGAAAAAAGATATTGGGGGGTCATCACTTTGGATTTAAATAGATAAAAGGGTAGCCTCTAAGGTGCAGCAAAATCAGGAGCTTGATCAATAGATAAAACAAATATATCTTTGCTTGGGTATTCTTTAATTGTTTAATGATATTATATGTTTAGATGGAGTAGTAGGTTGAGGAAGTGGTGTACTAATAAGAGGAGGAGTAGAGGTAGGAAGCTATAAAGGGGACCTATTTTATTGGGTGGTGATGAAATTGATAGAGGGGGCTACATAATAATTTATATATAGAGATGTATGTTGCGTAGTAACAAGAATGTATTCAAATCGATGATTTCCAAGGAATAAACATGGGTAGGGACAAAAGTAGAGGAATTATCCATGATCTCATGAGAAGAAGAAAAAAGGAAATAGATTCAGGGTGTGGACATTATTTTTGGGTTCACCAAATGATTTAATAAAATTAATAATGTAAGGATGTTGTTGATCGATATATAAAATAGTAAACATGTAAGATTAAGAAAAGGAAATACAAGTAAGATAAATAGATGGGGTTTAGAGAATCACTCAACTTGTGAATGTAGATTTGTACTGATTTTGGGCTAATAAATGATCTAGAATAGCTAATATTTGACAATGTAAGGTTTCTTTCTAAAAAAGTGATCTCAAAACTGCGCTAGAATGGGACAGCTCTTCCTAAGCACCAATGTATCTTATGGGCACTTGGCGTACAAATTAGCTCGGGGTCTATTTTTTTTTCTTTATTTCTTCTTGTTCCCTGAAGGTCATGTCAAGTTCATTACACCTCTATTCTATCACACATGTACCTATAAAAGATATTCTAGATACCTACATAATACTCAAGTGCACATTAGATGAATAAAAATATTCATATGTTTGAGTCAAACTAACCTCAACAGTCACTCCAATGTGATTTCCATTGAGCGGTGCACTACATTTTAGACTCAAGGTAGTTCTAGTGTGTGTGTGATTGAAATAGTGTCTCTTGAGATGGGATGACCTAGTGCCAATCGGATAAAGAATAGCATGATACAACTACTTTATCCTAATATAAATGTGTGGTGTGAAATTTAGAATAAATCCTCCTATGTAGTGAAGTAAGAAAACCATAAATGTAGTCCTTGGTGTAGTAGATAGAAAATATTAGCTCCTTGTAATATTATGTGCCTCTTGAAAATGCTTTCCCCCTAATGAGGTTAAATAAGACATGTATATATATATATATATATATATATATATATATATATATATATGGTTCATTTGCTTAAGTTTCATCATTAACAAGTGAAAGGCCAACCAAGGGTGATAAAAGAAGACAAGAAAGAAGTAACATCCAAAATATCAAAAAAATAAGATAAAGAGGACAGAGGTGCCTAGAGGGGACAACGGCACCTAGGTGATCTTATCCTTAATGGTCAATCTAGTACTAGGTGCTCAAAAAGGTCATACGGTGAAATTAGAGCTAAGTAAGATTTCAGTTGGTATGTAAAATTATAAATTGTCAATTAGAAACAACAAGAAATAAACATGAAAAAGATAAAATTAATGTCAAAACAAAGTAAATGTAACACCTCTAACATGGTTGATATCTATGATGACTTCTGTTTTTGAAGTTGCAAACATTGACATGTGATTCTTTTTGAAGACAGTGTACTCTTGTGAATCAAGAAATCATGTTTGTTGTAGATAATATGTTATCTACTAAAATAGGTACAAATCTGCTATGATTATGTTGAATTGGAAATTAAGTATTTTGTTTCTTCTTATGTTGAATAATTCACTGCTTGGGAAAATAAGAAATTGGTTCTGATAAACTATTTCATAAGTCTTTATTGCACTCAAATTTTTGCTTTAGTGTTCTTAGCCTCTGCTGCAAGATAGTTATACCTTGGATCAATTTCATTAATCTAAGGCATGCTTGTGATTTCATGCCTTTGTGGTCATATTGACTGAGTTGAACAGGTTTTAGGATCTTTGAACCCTTATTGTCTTGAAGTCACGAGTGATATCTGTTGTTCCCTGCTTCGTAATTTATCTTGGATGGTTTTTTTATCCTTCTTTTGGTAAGTTATATGATGTAATTCTTGTTATTGCTAAAGGGGCCTAATTAAAATTTGTTCCTTAGATTGTAATCCTATCCTAAGTTATAACCTATCTTAAGTTACTATGTTCTTTTATTAATGAGTGATGTTAATAATTAAAGGAAAACCTAAGACTAAACCTTAAACATTACCTAAGGACCTATGTTAGTTCCTAAAATAATTTTGAACCTAACCTAAAGTTTGGCTAACCTAAAGGGGACGGATGGGATGACATGCAAGGGTAAGTTGGTGACACCATCCTCAAGGTATTTATGAGGAATTTGTGAGCATTAAAAACTAATGTTTATCCAAATTTGAAGAATGCATGAAATAAGATAGGGGGTTTGAGTTGGCACCTCTGCCAAAGTGAGTGTTGCATGGAAACATAAATATTGATCTAGCCAAATGTAAGTTAGCAAAGTGGTGAAAGAAAGGAAAGGACTATCAGTCTTGTTTGGCATGTAATATTTTTGGTAATGGAAAAGAAACCTCCTGGGAAGAAGGGAAGTTGGAAAGAAGAATGGTTTTGGTTTTTTTGGTCATTTGGTTTTTTGGTGAGCTTAAGCTCTGCATGTGGATTTTCTCTTCAAACCCTTAGCTTGAATCCCGCATGTTTGTTTTAAATTGCATGGCGTTGATAGTGAAGAAAATATTATTGTGAAAGTTATAAGAGGGAAGTGAATAAGGTTTTGAGGATTTTGTTGGTGTTTGTGAAAAGGATTAGCTATCGAAGCTCTTCTTGAATATTTTCTATGAGAAAGTGAAGACAGGAGATCTATCAAGCATGATAGGCCCTATCCATTAAGTCTTCTACTTTTATTTAAATGCTTCATAAAAACAACTCTACTCTATTTGAAACATTCGTATTTATGATGTTTTTTCTTGCTTCAATGGTGTTTGTTTTGTTTCTTTGGATGTAATTGGTTCTTCATTATTGAGAACGAAATCTAGAAGTGTTGATTTGTGACTATAATGATAGCTTGTTTGTATTTAAACCTTCTTGATATTGCTACAGTCTATGTGGTTCTCAAAATAAATGAAAACTTATGTTGGGGATGTATATACTTTAACAGTAGCTTGGTGTATTTGAAATCTATAGATTTTTTTAGTTGCATGTTCTCATTGTTGTTGTCATTGGAACTATCTTGAAGGAGTCTTCATTTTGGAATTTCGTCATTGTTCAAAGTTAATTTAGGTTTTTGTTTTGCGTTGTTTTGCTTGATAATGGTACTAGAGACTATTGTTATGTTCAGCTTGTTTCATGACTATAGTTTCTTCTTGCAAGGAATACCCAGTTCATGTTTTGATCTAGAAAAATATTATTTGGTATTGCATTTGTCTTTTCTCATTTTGTTGAGCCTTGTCTGGATAAGTTGTACAGAAGGAATGACTACAAAATTTTTAAGGATTCCATTTTGTTGTATTTACTTCTTATTTTCGTAAACCCACTCTGGGATTTTGGTTACCACGGTAGATATTTTTAGATATTGGAAGTTCTCTCGAATTTTTGGTTGTTGTTGAATTTGTGAAAGGAATTTGTTTGAATGATTTTTCTCTCCTTCTCATTTTTTCAATTGATAGTTCTTTGGGGAACTAGCTTGAAATGGGTCTAAGTTACTCTCTATTCCTTTCTTTCGCTAATATTTCTAAGTCTTGAATTGATTATTTGTTATTCAGTTCAATAGTGAATGGTGATTTTAATTTTTTGGAGGAAGGACTGACGATTCACCGATTGTATGATATTGTTTTTTGTCTACATTTACCTAGCTCGTTTATTTATTCCCAAATTTGAGCTATGTTTTTACCTCAATTAATATCTTTTTGATCTTGAGTGGCTTTCCCTCGATTGATTAAGCACTTGATGTGCGTTACTCTTGGGAAGTCGTTCAGTATCATTTCATCCATCTTTGCTTAGAGTGGATGCTTAGCCTATGAAATTCAATATGGTTGTGGTTTCCTCTTTAATATGTTAGTAACTTTGTTTAGAGGGAAGTTTGGTCACTTTGATTAATGATCTTAATGAGTTGTTCCAAAATTGGTGTTTGGGAAACCAGATCTACTTGATGTATATATGTTTTCCTTTCTTTGTAATTGATATACTAGCTAGAATCTTTAAGATACTTTGATATCTTTAAGATTGTTGTGTTGAAGAGTCTCTTGAGGACATGGTTGAAGTCTCTTTCTTCAATTCTGGAATGTTATTCATTCATTACCTTTGTAATCATTCTTTTTAGATGAACTCTAACATAAGATAAAGGGAACGATATTGTTTTAGTTTGGTTCATTGAACTTTAACCATTCTTCCCTCTCTGGATTTGATAGTGGTTGGTGAAACTTGTGTGTGGCTCGAATTGTAGCTTTTATTTCCTTTGGCTTTCGATTGCTATAAAAATGTAGTTGTTAGGACTACAAAGTGTTAGTTATGATTGTTCCTTTGAGTTGAACTTGAAATGAATGCACACGGGTATTTTAGAGTATTTTTCTATGAGCTAACTTGTTAGTTTCTAATTCATTAACTATTCTTTACTTGGAAGACATAATCTTAATCAATTCAATTTAGCCTCTATGTTGAGCTTGAAATATTCATGATTTTTTTATGGAATATAATTTTGTTTTGTTTGTTAATTCCTTCATGTATTGATTTTGATGTTCTCTTGAAATAGAAAAAAGAATATACATATTCAGATGGGTAGATTTGTGTATCTATTATTACTTCTTGAAAAGTTAGAATTGGTTGAATGGAGGATCTTATTTTGAAATTGAATGATAAGGTAAAGTTAGGATGAAATATGAATTTCCTTTCTTTAATTTTGTTGTTTTATTCTAGCATGTTAAAAAGAGTTTTATAATGAAAAGTTAGGGATGATATGCTGATTAATTAAACCTTATTTACACATTAGAAACTTTAAAATTATCTCTCCTTCTTGGTTTGTAATCTTTAGAGAAAATTCCTTTTGTTTATCTTGTTTGTGTTTTGGAACTATTTCATAAACAAAGCAGGGTTATTTTTATGAAACATTAGATAAAAGCACAATGTTTTAATGATTTAGTGCTTATCATGCTTAGTTCAAATGAATTGACTCATGCTAATAATTTTGCAGATGGATTTTGTAAAAGATGAAAGGAGAAAGACATATAGAAAGTTACATCTATTTTACTAAAATAATTGTATCTTTATTATGATGTTTATGTGGCATCATTACTTGAGATGTACTTTGTCAGAAAAGAAAGTTGTAATAAAACTAGTTTTATACTATTGTTATGACACTTTGTAATCTCTAAGATACTTTTGTAATCAGTGAATGTATCACTCTTTTGATGAATAAATGACTTGCGATTGTTGAATATTACTTTCTTGTAATACCTTCTTGGCATAAATTGAGATGCATTATTAAGTAATACCCTAACTGAAAGGGGAAGTTTGCATACATAAGTGTTATAGGATTTGGTTTGAGGATCTGAAATTAGTTGGTTTATTTTCACATAAAGGAGATGCAACTAACAAGTTGACACTCTCATATAGATCCTTAAAACAATGGAAAGGAATTATGATTGAATTATTTAGATATATATATATATATATGAATGAATTATTGATGTATTTGAAACATAAGTAATTTGTTTTCATAATTGGACATTAGTCCATGATGTAGGAAAAAGATATTTTCCTTGAAATCAATCATTGAGACTTAGCTTAAGATCTTGTTAAAGTGTTATGAATATAATAAGTGAATGGTTGAATGTGTACTTCCTTAGGCATATTTCCTTAATCAAAATTTGGAATGCTTGGAAAGGAATTAAATGGAATTAGACTTCATCTTCATGAAGTCTAAAATAAAGGGTTTATAATGAACTTATTTAAGCTAGGGCTGAAATAAGTAAGGAACTAATTAACACACTTTCATAACTTCAAGATCAATCATTTCGTTATATGATACAAGTTGTTTCATTTAAAGATAAAATTAAACATGTAATTGAATGGTTAGGAAGTATATTTTACCTACATACCTACCTCACATGTAACTTCAACTTGTAACCTTATAGGTTAAATGATGCTAGTTGAATCTTTAAGCATTGTTGTAATTAATCTTTAAGACAATGATTAAATGGGTTAAAAACTTGTAATCTAAGGTATGCTAGTCCAGTTGAGGAAACTCAGTTGGATGTTGGTACACATCAACTATAGTGTAGTACCTTTGTAATGACATGGGTCATTACAAGGATACTATGATGCAATTGATATGTCTCAACACCCCACTTAGTTTGTTTAACTTGACTAATACAAAAGTTGGACTAGATAACGGTTCTATCTTATATAGGGATAGAAACATGATCTAGTTTCAAGGTCAAGTAATGTTGACTTAGGATAACTAGACACACCCAAATGACGTAAGCTGATTAATTATGTCTATGTACCCTTAGTCACCATGAGTAGTCTTTCACACTAGTATATGTTGTTGCCCTTGTCTAGTATGAAACCTTGAATCAGATTATATTGACAAAAGTTAGGAAAGACCACTCTAGATAATAGAACAAGTATGGTGAGGGACATATTCTATTTGACGAGTATGCTATTAAGGAATGTAAACATTATAAACATGTTCAAAAACTTTGGCCAAAGTATCGCAAGCTACTAGTTGCGTTGTCCTATGTCACCTAGTCTAAGATGCGAGATTTCAGATGAATATTGGTAACAAATATTCAGATAGGCCTCTTAGACAGAACACTTGGGTACCCCTAAAAGGGTAAAAGAACCAAGTATATGTTGTATACACATTACTAAGTTAACATGAGATATCGGTTTAATACCGAGTCATGAAATGAGAGATCGGTGTTTCACCGAGTCATTTACAACTACATATGGTTTTTGTTATGAGATGGATTGGAATTGGAATGTGTGTTCTAAATTATGTTAATTTAGAACAGAGAACATTATTCATGATAAAAAAATTCTTTGTTTCTAAAGTCTTAAAATGGGAATTCTACATCTTGGTATTAGAGTTGAGGTTGCAGCTCTTAGACCTATTGATTCCATAATCTGACGAAAACTTAATTTTCTTGCTAACAAAAATGGTTAGAAGAAGGGGAAGTGCTACAAATAACCCACCTCCAAGTGGAGAGGTAGCTACCACACAAAAACTTGATGATATCCTTGTTTCCCTATTGGACACAAGAGATCATTTGGTTGTACTTAAATAGCAAGTTATTGGTGATGAGGAGGAGGAAGAAGATGTTGGTAATAACAATCACCACCTCTTGTGGACAATGCCAATGTTGGAAATTTGGGTGTTGATAATAACAATGTTGTAAATGCAAACTTAAATGTACCCAATTATCCTAAAAATAAAAAGGAAAGATTAGTAGTTGAACTCACAAATGATATAAAAAGGATAATTCCACCCAATTTTTATGGAACTAAACTAAGGGAGGGAGCTGAGAACTGGCTCGGTGAAAAGGAGAAGTACTTTGCAATAAAGAAATTCTCAGAGGAAACTAAAGCAGTATGGGGAGCTTATCATCTTTCCCATGAGGCATATTTCTGATGGGACAGTCATAAGGATGAACTAAACATTGATGAAACAAACATCACTTGGGATAAATTTAAGAATTATTTTAGGAAACATTGGCTGCCACAACTTTATTATGATCAGAAGATGACTAAATTTCAGAACTTAACTTAGGGAAAGTTAACTGTAACAAAGTACTGGGAGAGGTTTAAGTAAATTCCTCAAGATCTAACCGATGAGAAGTTCAATATACAAAAATTATTATTATGGGATTAAACCTGATTATAAGGGTGAAGTAGATGTTCATAGCCTAACCACCATAGAAGGAGTTGTAGGAAAATTATACATTCGAAAGAATAGAAATTAAAAGCAATTCCTACCCATAAGAAAGAAAATAGAAATAAAATTCCTAATTCTTCTTCATCTCTTGCACTAAAAATAATTTTTTTGTTGATAACAGTAAGAAAACAGCAACAAATAAACTTTTTGCAAATGTTTGAAACAGCTTTGTTAAGAACAATAATAATAGACATAAGTTTTATGGAGGATAGAACAACAATTTTAGGGTTGGAAATAAATTTGAACCTAAAAGAGGACCTGTAGGGGGATGCTACAACTGTGGCAAAGATCATTATGCAAATCAGTTCCCTCTAAGGAAGGATGACATCAATCTATGGCATAAGATACATGTTGCAGTAGTTGAAAAGAAAGTTATGCCTATATAAGTGTCAGGTAAATTATTTGGTATGCCTATTACTATACTTTTATACTGGAGCTACTGAATTCTTTATTTCTAGTAAATTAGCTTCAAAACTAAAAATAAAAGCTAGAATAATGGAAAAATCTTGGATTGTTCATTATGGAAATAATGTTGTCCATACTATTAGTAAATGTCTTTTTGGAGCAGTCCTAGACTTGCCTAGTTTTTCCACTGAAGTTGATCTTTATGTTGCTCCTTTGGGGTCTTATGATGTAATAATAGGTGTTAATTGGCTTGTTGAGCATAAAGAAAAAGTTGACTATTTTGAAAAAACACATTAGTTGTCTTGATGATCTATAGAAAATAGCAGACATCCAAGGGTAAAATGATAAATTTCAGTTAGGAAATTGTCAGCTATGCAACTTAAAAAGGTCAAAAACAAAGGTTGTACCTTGTATGCAGTAAACATTTCTGAAACAGTGGAAGGGGATAGTGATTTCTTGGAAAAATATATGTTGTTGAGAGATTTTAGTAATGTTTTTCTGAAATAACTACCTGGTCTTCCACCCAAATGGGAGTTTGACTTCACGATTGAAATCAAACCAAGAATTGAGCCTATTTCACGGCACCATCTTGGATGACTACCATAAAACTAGTAGAGCTTAAGGCACAATTTTAAGAACTGTTGTCTAAAGGTTTGATAAGACCGAGTGTCTCACCTTAGGGAGCACCGGTAATTTTGTGAAAAGAAAGATGGAATACTTAGACTGTGTATTGATTATAGGATGTTAAACAAAACAACAATCAAAAATAGATATCCACTTCCTAGAATTGATGATCTATTTGATCATATGTGTGGTGCATCAAGTATATTCTAAGATATATCTTCATTCTAGGTATCACCAGATTAAGAATCAAAGACAAATACATTCATAAAACAACCTTTAGGATAAGGTATGGACATTATGAATTTATAGTTTTACCTTTCGGTTTGACAAATGCACCTATAGATTTTATGAATTTAATGAATAATATCTTTCAAGAATACCTGGACAAGTTTGTACTTGTATTCTTGGATGATATTCTTATCTATTCTAAAATCATTGATGAGCATCATGAGCATTTGAAAATATTACTTGAAATCTTAAGAAAGAGAAGGTTGTATGGTAAGTTGTCCAAATGTTCTTTTTATGAAATAGAAGTGCACTATTTAGGACATGTCATTAGTAAAGATGGAATAGTAATTGATCCATCAAATATTGTTGTCATAACTGAGTGGCTTGCACCTAAGAATGTACATGAAGTTAAAAGCTTCATGGGGCTTGTTAGTTCTATATATGAAGTTTGTTAAGTGTTGGGTTTCAGATTTTCACTTAGAATGAAACCACTATCAAGGGACAAGTAAGTCTCTCCTCTTTAATGGGAGAGGTTCCCTTATTGAAAGTAGGGGAAAAACCTATGTACAAATACACAATCTTTCATTCAATGGTGGTTTCTGATATCTTGAAATGTGCTTTATGCCTGGAAAGTTATCAATACATGAGGATAGAAGACTTGAAGAGAGGAGGGAGGTAGAAGAAGACAATACTTTTAGGGAAAAGAGATGGCAGAGAAAACCCTTATATGTATTGAGAAAATGAGATATAGAATAGAACCATTCATGTTTATAACGGGCACAATCCGTAGACTCAAAGTTCTTGAGATTGTATAAACTAGAACACAAATTTTCTAAGCATGCAAGGATTAAATGATTCACATATCAAAGCAAGAAGGAAATAGAAAGCAGAGGAAAAAGGGAAAAGCCTTTGTATTGATTTCTTCTAATTAGAAATTACAGTTCCAGAATATCAAAATAGCTCACAAGAAACAGTTACAACTTCCTCAAGAAACCAAGAAATAGTTACAACTTATTCCAATCTTCCATGCCCTTTCGAATTCTTGAAAATGCAAAGAAACGTTAATGGTGGAAAAAACTAGTTTTTAAATATACGGTCGTTACATTATTTTACCAGTTAAAACATGGACCATTTGATTTTCCTTTACAACTTTAAATCTGGGCCACCCACATGGGAGAAACGGATTGGATTGGGCCTGTAAACACCTCTTGCATTCTTTACCTTTGAAGCAGTGCTAGGCTAACACATGGAGAGCTCTGCCGATTCCTTTATAGTTAGCCGATTCATGCCAATTTTTTTCCTGACTTATGTTGACCCCTAAACACGAGGAGGGTTGGCGCTCATTTGATTTTCTTCTTTAAAAACACCCCTTGAAGCTGTGCAGGCGACGCATGTCTCCTTCCACTGGTCTTGGACTTTTCAACAGCCAACTCCATCTTCATATTGACTTTAACCATGTGGTGAGCTAGCGCTACTTGGAGACTAACCCTTTGATTTCACTTTTGAAATGGCATCGTTAAGGCACATGGCGGCTTCCGCCAACCCACCCATACTTAGTCAATTTTAACAATCGACTCTATCCCTTTTGGACCTAGGACACATGGAGGACTGGCATAAGTTTGAGAACTTCCCTTGTCTTTGACTCTTGAATATGCACCGATGAGGCACATGGCGTCATCTGCTGAGCCTTCCATACTTAGCTGATTTTAGCTTGTTCTATCTTCATTTTATACCTAGGACATGCAGAAAGCATGCGCTTATTTGAGGATTGTCCCTTGGACCCTACCCCTAGATTTTTACCATTTAGACATGTGGAGGATTCTGTTGAACCTTGAAATATGGCCAAACCACATCCAATCAAAGATATTCACGTATTACCTGTGGACTTTGGGAAAAAATTTAACAGGAAAATATGCCTATCATTCCCAATTGTGGGAAGAAAATAAAAATAAGGAAAGGAACTTCACCATACGCCTGACTTTCAAATTGTTCTCCATGAACAAGAAAACTATAAACAATGCCAAGTTCGATGCAATTCAATACTCCAAGGTACAGACTCAAAAAAATTGAAACTTGACTTTAATAGAGGGGAATTTTGAGGCCGACAACAGCTGGCTCTTTCTGGGGATGACTTAACTTGGAACAAAGACACAAGGAAAGATCAAGAACTACAGATAACTCTGGGGGAAAGAGGACCAGTGCTTTATCCATTGGGAAAAGGATTTGAAAGAAAAACCAATACAAGGCAAACACACACAAGACGGGAAAAGAAACAAAACAAACCAAAAGGGAAGAATAGAAATGAAACACAAAGGAATGACCCAAAACCAAAACACTGTACATAATATATAGAAGGACCACCTAGTCACCTAGGACTTGAAAAAATTCAGATACTACCCACTATAAGGAAGTGGGAGAGGAGAACCATCCATGTAATCTAGATAAAAAGAGTTCTCTCTAGAAAAATGTCTGATTCTAAAAGGACCAAGCCAAAGAGAATCAAACTTACCATGGCTTCCTTGTGGCTCATGTATTTTGTCCCAAAGCAGCACAATGTCTCCCACTTGGAAAACTCTGGGTTTAGATTTATTTTCAAATAAAGCCTTCACTTTTAATTGATGAGTTGTTATCTTGTCCACCACTTGCAATCTGTCTTCATCAAGCTTCTGAAGGTACAAAATTCTCTTATCCAAAGAGCTACTGAAACTTGAATCTTCAATGGTTTTCATCAAATGTAAGGTTGGCAATTCCACCGTGACTATCAGTTGAGTTTCCACACCATACACCACTTGGAAAGGGTACATTCTAATTGCTCTCTTAGGTGTAATTCTATCATCCCAAAGTGCATCATATAGCTTCTTATGCCAATTCCTCTTAGAATCATTTACAAGCTTTCTAACTATGTTTACCAAGTTCTTGTTTGTTGATTATGTTTGTCCATTCCCTTGGGGGTAGTAGTCTAAAGAATGAGCAAGGGAGATCCCGTACCCATAGCAAAAGTCCATCATCTCAACAAAAGAAAAGTTGGAAGCATTATCAGTCACAATTTTGTTTGGGATCCCAAACCTGATCAATATGTTCTCTTTAATGAAATTACAAATTACCTCAGATGTAGTGCTCTTGATTGGGATGGCCTACAGTCACTTGGTGAAGTAATCTATGGCAGTCAACACATGAGTATGTCTAGAACTGGAAGATGGATTGAGTGCTCCAATGAAGTCTAAACCCCATTGTTGAAATGGTTCTTTAATCACTACATGCTTAAGAGGAAAATTATCTAACTTAGGTCTTCCAATAAACATTTGACATGCTTCACAATTACCAACCCATTTTGATGCATCTCTGAATAGAGTGGGCCAATAATAACCAGCATGAAGTATTTTATGAGCTATTACAGTAGAGGAGAAATGACCTCCATAAGCCTAGTCATGAAAAGTAGAGAACAACTTCTTTTGTTGCTCCTTGTCTACACACTTCAAAAACCTTCCATCTATGCCTCATTTGAACAAAGCATTCTCCCATAGCACATATTGTGCAGACCTCAGTTTGATGGCTCTCTTCTCTTTGGCACTCAAGTGAGATGGACACTCTCCATAGGTCAGAAAGTGAGAAATTTCAGCATACCATACATCTGTCGAGCTGAGGAACAAAACAATAGGGACATCAACTTCATCTTTGGACAACTCCTTGGCAGCTCCCTCAGTAATGAGTTCACACAGGCCCTTACCCCGAACTAGCTTTGTTGTCCTAATATCAAGATCATACTCTTGCACCTTTTCTACCCAATTACCTCTCTTGGTTCCAAATTCTTGCTGAGTAAGAATGGATTTGATTATTGTATCAGGCACCAACACCACAGAATGAGAATTAAGGATGTAAAACCTAAATTTCTTGACAACTTTGACAACTGTAAAATCATGTTTCTCCATCATGGTGTACTTCAGCTCATGATTTTTCAAGACATAACTCATGAATGCAATTGGGAGCTCATGATCTTCAACATTCTTTTGGGCTAACAAAGAGCTAGGGTATTTTCAATGGCATAACAATAGATAATGAAATCTTTGCTAAAGTCAGGGCACACCAAGATTGGAGTCTTTGCAATAGCTTGTTTAATGTCCTCAAATGATTTCTTCCCTTCAGAGGACCAACCAAAAATTTTATTCCCTTACATCATGCGAGCAATGCTCATAGTAAGTTCTGCAAAATCAGGGATGAATCTCTTTAGGAAATTGATCTTACCAAAGAAATAATGGACACCTTTCTTACTTGATGGAAGAGGAATTTTTGGATGGCATGACCTCTCTTAGGATCAATCTTGATCCTTCCTTTAAAAAAATGTGTCCCAACACCTTTCCTTCTGTGACACAAAACATATACTTCTTAGGGTTTAAAGAAATCACATTCTCTCTACACTTCTACAATATTGTTTCAAGGTGTTAGAAGTGATCTTTTCTTGCTTTAGAAACATTTTCAAGTCATCAAAATACACAATAATGCATTTCCCTTTAAAATTTCCAAAATCCAATTCCATGGCCCTCTGGAAAGTAGAACCAGATTGATGAGACCAAATGGCATCCTCTTGTATGCAAAGGTGCCCCAAGGAGTAGTAAAGGTAGTATTATATTGATCTGTAGTATTCACCTCTACTTGATTGTACCTTGAGAATCCATCTAACATAGATAACATCTCTGAGTCTATGACAGCTTGCAATACTTGGTCCATCATGGGGAGAGGGTAATTGTACTTCAAATAACCCTAATTTAGATTTCTAAAGTCCACACATATCCAGATCTCACCATTCTTCTTCTTGAAAGGCACTATATTAGCAATCCATGTTGAATGGTGGATGGGGAAGATGATCCTAGCCTTCAGAAGCTTTTGTATTTCTTAGAAAATTATATTAGCTATCTTTGGATTATATTGCCTTTGCTTCAGTTTGAAGGGTTTGATCCCGAGCTTAAGAGGAATGAAATGTTACATTTCTTTAGGCGAAATTCCTTAAGATCGTCATAACTTGAGAAGCTAGGACATCAACATACCTTTTCAACAGATTCACCACCTTATTTTTCTCTTCTTGAGTGTAGCATTTTCCAATGTTGACCATTTTGGGATCATCAAGACTCCTAATATTCACTTTCTCAGTCTCAGCAGATTTTGAGCTCCTTGGGAAACTTTAGACTTCATATATCTATCATGTTTATCAAAAATATCCTCCAAACTCACCAGCCGTTTAGGAATTTTTCTTGCCTTCCATCTTGATGCATCCATCTTGATCCATCTCTTCTTTGACACCCTCTTCATTTGATGACACACACTCTCTAGGTAGATTGTCACTTCCTTCAAAGTACAATTGATCAAAGTTGTCTCTGAGCTCCAAGAAAGAAAGCAAATGTTGGTCATCATTGAAAACTTGCCAATTATTTTCATTTTCAGGAACATTGGGTCTATGGATCATCTCAATGGTGAATTTCTCTTGAGGGAAATCAAGATGAGGAATCAACAAGGACCCTGAAACAACTAGAGAGTCAGCCCTAGTGTTCCTTTCCCTTGGCATAGCTTTAATGGAAAAAGCATCAAGGAATTCAATGGAATCCTAGACCAGATTCCTATAGTGCTTCAACCTACGTTCTTTACCTAATAAAGGTCTCTAACTTGTTTTACAATTAGCTTTGCATCTCCATGAGCAAGAAGGTTCTTCACTCCCATTTCCTTTGCCATGCTCAACCCAAGAATAAGGGCCTCATACTCAGTAGTATTGTTGGTATTTTCAAACTAAAATTTGAAGGAGAAAGGATGAACCTTACCCCCAAGAGAAATGAGCACTACACCAGCTCCAGAACTAGCTAAAGAGCAACTTCCATCAAACTCCAAAGTCCACACATCATTAGGATCAAGCAACACTCCCTTTGGCAGACTTGTCTCCTCTTGTGACATGATCATGTAGTTCCCATGCCCAATGTCTTCATATAGTATTTGTGCTTTAGGATCATCTATCTTTTGCACAATATACTCTGCTTGTTTCTCAGGCAAAGCAACTTCTTCATCTTCCCATTGATAGGGATCAAGGCATGTGACCAATCCATTTGGATTTCCCCTCCTACCTCCTTACAGAAATTTCTACTCAGCAACATCCCATATGAAGGAGGAATATCAGCTACCAAAATGGTGGCTAAGACCCTTTTCTCTGGGAAAGTAGTAAAGCTACTTGTGCATCTTTAATTCTGCCAACCAAAGGTACTTTCTTACTCTCCATGGAATAACAGGAACCAAAGGTACATGTTAGGGTCAGACCCAAAGCATGGGCTACCTTTTACAGGCATTATGTTATCTAATGCTCCCGATTCTATGACACGATTCATCGAAGTTTATGGCCAGCTATGAGAAGGATCACATAGAATGGTTTAATTTTCTCATTAGGGGAAGTGACTTTAGCCACAAGGCTTGATTGAGGTGAGGAAGAGGGAGTGGGAAAAAGGCATTTAGAAGAATGGGCTAGGGTTTTAAATTTAGAATTTACAAAGTTAACCATTTTGGCAAAGGCTTTAGGATGGGTTTGATAGAAATCTGCCTCATAAATCTGAATCTTGGTCTTTTTAAGATGGTCTATAATGTCAAAAGATCCAAATGTGGATGGGGAATCACTACTAGGAGTAGGAGGAGCTTTTGATCTAGCAGATTTATTGTTTGTTAGACAAGAATCCTCGAAGTTGAAGTAGAGGGAGGACTAGAAGAGCTTACCTTTTGGGTGGAAGTAGTAGGAATAGGAGCTCCTCTTCTTGCAATCACCAGGATGGTGGTGGGGTACTCCTTGGATATTTTTGCAGGTTGCACCACTTTTTCCTTTTTGTTGGTCTACTCCTGGGTCATAACAACATATGACTCATTGTTCATCTCAGCCACTACATCATCATAGTCATCTTGATCATCCACACCTTCAGTGGTGAGGAAATGAACTCGAGAACCACCAAGCTCCTCTAGTTAATTATCATCTTCCTCTTCTTAGTTATCATAGATCCCATTTTCTTCCTCATCATCAAGCTCAAGAACCTCACAAGTAGCATTGATAGGCACCTTGAGGGGTGGACCTTCAATGGCCAACCTGGTTTGAGAAGAGGGCAAGTAGTTCCTAGGCTAAAAGTTCTTCCTTGGAACATCTTGATATGGAGCATGTTGAGCCAATTGTTTCTTGATGGCAATGAGGTCATTAGCCAGTCTTTTACACCAATTGATCTGCATTACCTCCAGGAGGAGAGGAAGAAGAAGATGCTTTGGATTTGAAAAACTCCCTTTTTAGCTTGTCAGACATGATCAAGTCATCTTCCACACTAACAGCCAATCTCTAATCAGCATCCAAAGTTGCAATATTTTCTCTCCTCAGGGCATAGCTTACTTCCAGCAATTGAGCATTCAAGAAGAAACACTTTTGAATCTGATCAACATGCCTAGTATTTAGTGGAATCTTATTAATCAAATTGTTAAACTTGGCCACAAATTCTCTCATAGGCTCATGTGGCTCCTTCTTGATTTGAGAAATCTGAGCTAGCAAAGCATGCACATCTTCAGCAGGTTTGAAACACTACTCAAATTTAGTCCTCATAGTAGTCCAATTGGTGATGGTCCCAACAAGAAGATGGTAAAACCAATCTATAGCATTATCTTGTAAGGTCTCCACAAACATCCTAACAGATACATCATCATGTTCAACTCCAAGGACCCCACATGCAACAATGAAGGTTGCAATGTGTTCGTCAGGGTATACTTTTCCATCACCTCTAAACCTTGGAAAATTCTCCTGTTACCCCTAGGTAACTCATGTAATGGTTGAGGAAGAACCAGAGGCCCAACTCTTTGACCACAAGGCTAAGGTGCTGTCATCATTAAAAATATTTCTTAAAGTGGAACTGAAACACCAGTAAGAATTAGGGCACAAAGATTAGGGCTAAGTTGTGTTTGAGGAATGCTACTACCAGAAGCTCTGTCTTTAACAAGAGGTGTTCTTATGGAATGAGCTATTCTATTTCTTCCTGTTGGAGGAAGTTGAAAAACTTGTTGATCTAGGATTTGAAATTGGGGATCTTCAATTCCAAGAGCCCTTCTACCATGAGTATGTCTTAGAGTCGCCAAATCAAACAAATGATCAAATTAGTTGTTCTTTTTAGAAAGGAAATTTTTGAACAAATTCCCAGTGGAGTCACCAAAACTGTTTGGTTTCATATTTGCACTTAGAATGAAACCACAGTCAGGGGACAAACAAGTCCCTCCTCTTTAATGGGAGAGGTTCCCTTATTGAAAGTAGGGGCAAAACCTATGTATAAATACACAATCTTTCATTCAATGTGGTTTCCCGATATCTTGAAATGTGCTTTATGTGTGGAAAGTTATCAATACATGAGGATAGAAGACTTGAAGAGAGGAGGGAGGTAGAAGAAGACAATACTTTCAGGGAAAAGAGATGGCAGAGAAAACCCTTATATGTATTGAGAAAATGAGATATAGAGTAGAACCATTCATGCTTATAATGGGAACAATCCACAAACTCAAAGTTCTTGAGATTATATAAATTAGAACATAAAGTTTCTAAACATGCAAGGATTAAATGATTCACATATTTGAGCAAGAAGGAAAGAGAAAGCATAGGAAAAAGGGGAAAACCTTTGTATTTATTTCTTCCAATTAGAAATTACAGTTCCAGAATATCAAAATTCCAACCCATACAATGGCTTTGAAATCCCATGATATAGCTCGCAAGAAATGGTTACAACTTCCTCAAGCAAGCAAGAAGCGATTCAACTTATTCCAATCATCCATGCCCTTTCAAATTCTTGAAAACACAAAGAAACGTTAATGGTGGAAAAACTAGTTTTTAAATATACGGTCGTTACATTATTTTACCAGTTAAAACATGGGCCATTTGATTTGCTTTTACAACTTCAAATCTAGGCCACCCACATGGGAGAAATTGATTAGAGCGGGCCTACGAACACCTCTTGCATTCTTTGCCTTTGAAGTAGCACTAGGTTGACATGTGGAGAGCTCCGTCGGTTCCTTTATACTTAGCCGATTCGGGCCAATTTTCTGCTTGACTTATGTTGACCCCTAGACATGTGGAGGGTTGGTGCTCATTTGAGTTTCTACTTTAGAAACACCCCTTGAAGTTGCACCGAGATGATGTGTGTCTCCTTCCACCGGTCTTGGAATTTTTAACAACCAACTCCGTCTTCATATGTACTTAAACATGTGGTGAGCTGACGCTACTTGGAGATTGACCCTTTGATTTCACTTCCAAAATGGTGTTGTTAAGGCACGTGGCAGCTTCTACCAACCCACCCATACTTAGTCAATTTTAACGATCGGCTTTGTCCCTTTTTGGACCTAGGACACGTGGAGGATTGGCGCAAGTTTGAGAACTACCCCCATCTTTGACTCTTGAAGTTGCACCGATGAGGCACGTGGTGTCGTCCACTGAGCCTTCCATACTTAGCTAATTTAGCTTGTTCTATCTTCATTTTGTACCTAGGACATGCAGAAATCCTGCGCTTATTTGAGGATTGTCCCTTGGACCCTACCCCTGGAGTTGTGTTGTTTGGACATGTGGAGGCTTCCATTTGAACCTTGAAATATGGCCAAACTACATCTAATCAAAGATATTCACGTATTACCCGTGGATGTTGGGGAAAAATTTAACGAGGAAAATATGTCCTGTCATTTTTTATTGTGGGAAGAAAATAAAAAAGAAGGAAAGGAACTTCACGATACGCCTGAATTTCAAATTATTCTCCATTAAACAGGAAAACTACAAACAATGCCAGGCTTGACGTGATTCAATACTCTAATGTACATACTCAAAAAAAAATTGAAACTTGACTTCAAAAGAGCGAATTTTTTGGGGCCGACAACATTAAGGACTTTTTAAAATTCGTTGCACCGATAACTTCATTACAAAATAAGGATAAGAAATTTGTGTGGAGTGATAAATTTGAATCAAAGCATTTAAAACTCTTAAGGATCAATTAACATCTGCACCTATTTTGGTTATACCTAATCCAAATGGAAACTTCACGGTAGTTACATATGCTTTCGGAGAGGGACTCGAAGGTATTCTATTACAAAATGAACATGTTATAGCATATGAGAGCATAAAACTCAAGTTACATGAGTTGAATTATGCTCCCCATGACCTAGAGCTTGTTGTCATAGTTCATGCACTTCAAGTATGGAGACATTATATTTTAGGAAGACATTTTGAATTAAAGATTGATCAAATTGGGTTGAAGTATATTTTCACTCGGCCCAAATCTGAATGCAAGATAAGCGAAGGTGGTTAGATTTTTGTCACAATATGATTATGAAATAAGTTACATAAAAGGCAAAGAAAGCAGATTGGAAGATGCATTAAGTCGTAGAAAACATATTTCGCACTTATAACTTTAAGAACTTAGTTTAAGGATAAGGTAAAAATTATCATGGAATCTAATTCCTACTTTCAACTAGTAAAAATAGCAATTGTTGCTGATCCAAATGGCATAAGATATAAAGGTTTTCACTTTGATAATGAAGGAATCTTGAGATATGATAATTGGGTGTATGTACCTTCTCGGGAATTGAGTTCGGGGAAAAATTTAATGGAGGAGTTTCATAATTCACCTTACTCAGGACATCCGGTATTACAAAAATGCTTGCTAATGTAAAACAACAATATTTTTGGAAAGGGATGAAGAAAGACATAACTGATTTTTATGACACACTGCTTGGAATGTCAGTGTGTTAAGGTTGAACATATGCACCCAGCTAGTTTATTGTATCCTCATAGCATACCATAATATAAGTGGCAGGTAATTAGCATGGATTTTGTTCAGGGGCTGCCTATGTCAAGAAATAAACATGATGTTATTTTAGTTGTTGTTGATAAACTAACAAAAGTAGCACATTTTATTGTTGGTAATCTTAAGGATGATTCACCTATTTTAGAAAAAATATTTGTGCATGAAATTTTTAGATTACATGGAGTACTTGAATTGATTATATCTAATAGAGACCCTAGAATGACATCTCAATTTTGGCAAACACTTAATGCAGCCTTAGGAACAAAACTGAATTTTAGTTCGCATACCATCCGAAACAGATGGTCAAACTGAGAGAGTTAATCAGGTTTTGGAAGATATGTTATGAATGTACTACATGGATCAGTAGTACAAATGGGAAGAATACCTTCCTTTAGTTGAATTTACTTACAATAATACATATCATGCCTCTTTGAAAATGGAACCTTTTGAAGCATTGTACGGAAGGAAATGCAGAACTCCAGTTAGTTGGGATAGCATTGAAGACAGAGAGGTAATTGGACTTGAAATCCTTACTGAAATGGAACAGCAAGTTAAAATGATTCGTGAACGATTAAAAGAAGTTGCAGATAGGCAGAAAAGTTATGTAAATCTGAAAAGGGTTGATAAGAAATTTGAACTTGGTGAAAAGGTATTTTTACATGTTAAGCCTAAAAAGAGCTCTATAACTTTTGGCAAAGCAACCAAACTATCACCTCATTATGTGGGACCTTTCGAGATTGTTGAAGTAATCAATCATGTAGCTTATTGTTTATCATTACCACTTTCTTTTCATGAATGTATGATGTTTTCCATATTTCTTTGCTTAAGAAATACATTTCAGATTTATCACATGTGTTAAATTGGGATTCCTTGTAGGTTTGAGACACAGAAATAATCATAGTTGAACCCATTAGAGTGTTGGAAACTTGCCAGTTACACTTACTAAATCATGAAATTATTCAATGCAAGGTTCAATGGGACTAGTTTAATGAAGAAAATGAAACATGAGAAAATCTTGAGGACATGAAAATTGCTTTCGTCATTTATTTGAATAGAATTAATTTTGTTAATTGATAACAATTAAAGACTTTTTTTACTTATCAATAATATTATCAGTTTTGGGGGTATTATATTCATTAGTACTGGAACAACTATTTTAATGTTGTAATAAATTATAAAAATTTGAATTTCTCAAATTTGGTTTCTGTTTGTGAACTTATGGATGAAAGAACTATAATTATGATTATTTTTCTTGTTTGAGAATGTGGACTAAGTTAATCATCGAGACGATGATGCTTTTTAGGAGGGAGGTATGTAACACCTCTAACATGGTTGATATCTATGATGAATTCTATTTTTGAAGTTGAAAATGTTGACATGTGATTCTTGTTGAAGACAAAGTGTACTCTTGTGAATTAAGAAATCATGTTTGTTGTAGATAATATGTTATCTACTGAAATAGGTACAATTTTGCCATGATTATGCTGAATTGGAAATGAAGTATTTTATTTCTTCTTATGTTGAATAATTCATTGATTGGGAAAATAAGAAATTAGTTCTGATAAACTAGTTCATAAGTCTTTATTGCACTTGAATTTTTGCTTTAGTCTTCTTAACCTCTGCTGCATGATAGCTATACCTTGGATTAATTTCATTGATCCAAGGCATTCTTGCAATTTCATGACTTTTTGGTCATATTGACTGAGTTGGACATGTTTTAGGATCTTTGAACCCGATTGTCTTGAAGTCACAAGTGATCTTTGTTGTTCCCTACTTCATAAGTGATCTTGGATGGTTTTCTGATCCTTCTTTTGGTAAGTTGTATGATGCAATTATTTTTATTGCTAAAGGGACCTAATTAAACTATGTTCCTTAGATTGTAATCATATCCTAAGTTAACCTATCCTAAGTTACTATGTTCTTTTATTAATGAGTGATGTTAATAATTAAAGGAAAGCCTAAGACTAAACCTTAAACATTACCTAAGGACCTATGTTAGTTCCTAAACTAATGTTGAACCTAACCTAAAGTTTGGCTAACCTAAAGGGGGTGAATGGGGAGACATGCAAGGGCAAGTTAGTGGCACCATCCTCAAGGTATTTATGAGGCATTTTTGGGCATTAAAAACTTGTTTGGAAAAATTTGGAAAATGCATGAAAGAAGATAGGGGGTTGAGTTGGCACCTCCGCCAAAGTGATTGTTGCATGGAAATTTAAATTTAGATCTAGCCAAATGTAAGTTAGTGGTGGCGGGAGAAAGGGAAGGACTATCAGTCTTGTTTGGCATTTAATATTTTTGGTAATGGCGAAGAAACCTCCTGAGAAGAAGGGAAGTTGGAAAGAAGAATATTTTGGTTTTGTTTTGGTCATTTGGTTTTTTTGGTGAAATTAAGCTCTGCATGTGGATTTTCTCTTCGAACCCTCAATTTGAATCCCTACATGTTTATTTTTCCTTACATGGTGGTGATAGTGAAGAAAATATCACTATGAAATTTATAAGAGGGAAGTGAAGAAGGTTTTAAGGATTTTGTTGGTGTTTTCATGAAAGGTTTAGCTATTAAAAAGCTTGAATATTTTCTGTGAGAAAGTGAAGATAAGAGCTCTATCAGGCATGATAGGCCCTATCCATTAAGTCTTCTACTTTTATTTAAATGCTTCATAAAAACAAATCTACTCTATTTGAAACCTTCTATATTTATGATGTTTGTTCTTACTTCAATGGTGGTTTTTTTGTTTCTTTGGATGCAATTGGTTCTTCATTGTTTAGAATGAAATTTAAAAGTGTTTATTTTTTACTATAATGATAGCTTGTTTGTATTTGAACCTTCTTGATATTGCAATAGGTTTGTGTGGTTCTCTGAATAAATGAAAACTTATGTTGAGGATGTATATACTTTAACAATAGCTTGGTGTAGTTGAAATCCATAGATTTTTAGTTGCATGCTCTCATTATTGTTGTCATTGGAACTAGCTTGAAGGAGTCTTCATTTTGGCATTTCATCATTGTTCAAGTTAATGTGGGTTTTGCATTTTGGGTTGTTTTTCTTGACAATGGTACTGGAGACTATTGTTTTGTTCATCTTGTTTCATGACTATAATTTATTCTTGCAAGGAATACCCAGTTCGTGTTTTGATCTGGAAAACTCTTATTTGGTATTGCATTTGTCTTTTCTCATTTAATTGAGCCTTGTCTGGATAAGTTGTATAGAAGGAATGACTATGAAAGTTTTAAGGATTATGTTTTATTGTATTTTCTTCTTATTTTTGTAAACCCACTTTGGGCTTTTGGTTACCTTAGTAGATATTTTTAGATATTGGAAGTTCTCTCTGAATCGTTGGTTGTTGTTGAACTTTTGTGAAAGGAAGTTGTTTGAATAATCTTTCTCTCCTTCTCGTAGTGTTAATTGATTGTTCTTTGGGGAATTATCTTGAACTAGGTTTGATTTACTCTATTTTCCTTTCTTTTGCTGATATTTCTAAGTACTGAATCGTTTATTTGTTATTTGGTTGAATCATGAATGGTGATTTTACTTTTGTGGAGGAAGGATAAACTGATTCACTCGTTGTATGATATTTTTTCTGTTATGTTTCCTGGCTCGTTTATTTATCCCCAACTATGTTGTTACCTCGAGTTAATCTCTTTTGATCTTGAGTGGGTCTCCTCGATTGATTAAGCACTTGATGTGCATTACTCTTAGGGAAGTTGGTTCTGTATCATTTCATCTATATTTTCTTAGAGTGGATGCTTAGCTTGTGAAATGAGATATGGCTTTGGATTCCTCCTAAACATGTTATTATCTTTGTTTGGAGGGAAGTTTTTTCACTTTGATTAATTATCTTCATGATCTATTCCAACATTGGGGTTTGGGAAACCGGATTTTTAATGTATATATGTTTTCCTTTCTCTGTAACTGATATACTAGCTAGAATCTTTAAGATGCTTTGATATCTTTGAGACTGTTGTGTTGAAGAGTCTCTTGAGGACATGGTTGAAGTCTCTTTCTTCAATTTTGGAATGTTATTCATTCATTACCTTTATAATCATTCCTTTTGGATGAACTCTAACATAAGATAAAGGGAATGATATTTTTTTAGTTTGGTTCTGAACTTTAACCATTCTTCCCTTTCTAGATTTAATAGTGGTTGGTTGAAACTTATGTGTGTCTTTGAATTGTAGTTCGTCTTTCCTTTGGCTTATGATTGCTATAAAAGTGTAGTTGTTAGGACTGCAGAGTGTTAGTTATGATTGTTCCTTTGAGTTGAACTTGAAATGAACTCACTCAGGTCTTTTAGAGTATTTATTCTATGAGCTAACTTGTTTGTTTCTAATTGATTAAGTCTTCTTTACCTAGAACATAGAGACATAATCTTAATCAATTCAATTTAGCCTCTGTGCTTGAGCTTGAAATATTCATGATTTTTTTGATGGAATATAATTATGTTTTGTCTATTAATTCCTTCATGTATCGATTTTGATGTTCTCTTGAAAAAGAAAAATAGTATACATATTCATATGGGTAGATTTTTGTATCTAGTATTACTTCTTGAAAAGTTAGAACTGGTTGAATGAAGGATCTTATTTTGAAATTGAATGATAAGGTAAAGTTAGGATGAAATATGAATTTCCTTTCTTTAATTTTGTTGTTTTATTTCAGCATGTTAAAAAGAGTTTTAAAATGAAAAGTTAGGGATGATATTTTTATTAATTAAACCTTATTCATGCATTAGAAACTTTAAAATTATCTCTCCTTCTTGGTTTGTAATCTTTAGAGAAAATTCATGTTTATCTTGTTTGTGGTTTGGAACTATTTCATAAATAGCAGGGTTCTTTTTTATGAAACAGTTAAATAAAAGCACAATGTTTTAATGATTTAGTGCTTATCATGCTCATTTCAAATGAACTGACTCATGCTAACAATTTTGCAAATGGATTTCATAAAAGATGAAAGGAGAAATACATATAGAAAGTTACATTTTTTTACTAAAAGAATTGTATCTTTATTATGATGTTTATGTGGCATCATTACTTGAGATGTACTTTTGAGAAAAGAAAGTTGTAATAAAAATAGTTTTATACTACTGTTATGACACTTTTTAATCTCTGAGATACTTTTGTAATCAATGAATGTATCACTCCTTTGATGAATAAATGACTTTTGATTGTTGAATATTACTTTCTTATAATACCTTCTTGGCATAAATTGAGATGCATTATTAAGTAATACCTTAAATGAAAGATGGAAATTTGCATACACAAGTGTTATAGGATTTGGTTTAAGGATCTGAAATTAGTTGGTTTATTTTCACATAAAGAGATACAACTAACAAGTTGACACTCTCATATAGATCCTTAAAACAATGGAAAGGAATTATGATTGATAAATTTAGATATATATATATATATGAATGATATCTTGTTGTATATGAAATATAAGTAAATTTTTTTCATAATTGGACATTAGTCCATGATATAGGAAAAAGGATAATTCCCTTGAAATCAATCATTGAGACATAACTTAAGATCTTGTTAAAGTGTTATGAATGTTGTAAGTAAATGGTTGAATGTGTACTTCCTTAGGAAGATTTCCTTAATCAAAATTTGGAATGCTTAGAAAGGAATTAAATGGAATTTAGACTTCATCTTCATGAAGTCTAAAATAAGGGTTTATAATGAACTTATTTAAGCTAGGGCTGAAATAAGTAAGGAACTAATTAACACACTTTCATAACTTCAAGATCAATCATGTTGTTATATGATACAAGTTGTTTCGTTTAAAGACAAACTTAAACATGTAATTGAAAGGTTAGGAAGCATATTTTACCTACATACCTACCTCACATGTAACTTCAACTTGTAACCTTATAGGTTAAATGATGCTAGTTGAATCTTTAAGCGTTGTTGTAATTAATCTTTAAGACAATGATTAAATGGGTTAATAAACTTGTAATCTAAGGTATGCTAGTCTAGTTGAGGAAACTCAGTTGGATGTTGGTACACATCAATTGCAATGTAGTACCTTTGTAATGACAGGGGTCATTATGAGGATACTATGATGCAGTTGATATGTCTCAACACCCCACTTAGTTTGTTTAACTTAACTGACATAAAAGTAGGATGGATCATGGTTCTATCCTATACAGGATAGAAACATGATCTAGTGTTGAGGTCAACTCATGTTGACTTAGGATAACTAGACACACCCAATCAATGTAAGTTGATTGAGTATGTCTATGTACCCTTAGTCACCATGAGTAGTCTTCCACACTAGTGCATGTTGTTGCCCTTGTCTAGTATGAAACATTGAATCAGATTGGATTGACAGAATTCAGGAAAGACCACTCTAGATAATAGAACAAGTGTGGTGAGGGACTTATTCTATTTGATGATTATGTTGTCAAGGAATGTAAACATGATAAACATGTTTAAAAACTTTGGCTAAATTATCGCAAGTTTCACTCTTTGGTTGTGTTGTCAATGTCACCTAGTATAAGAAACGAGATTTCAGATGAATATCGGTAACAGATATTCAGATATGCCTCTTAGACAGAGCACTTGGGTACCCCTAAAAGGGTAAAATAATGAAGTATACATTGTATACACATTATTGAGTTAACATGAGAGATCGGTTTAATACCGAGTCATGAAATGAGAGATCGGTGTTTCACCGAGTCATTTACAGTTGCATATGATTTTTCTGTTATGAGATGGATTGGCATTGGAATGTGTGTTCTAAATTATGTTAATTTAGAATAGAGAACATTATGTATGATAAAAAAAAATACAAAATTCCTTGTTTCTAAAGTTTTAATATGGGAATGTTGCAGTAAAGATGTGTTAATGAGGAATTCTATTTCTTAGGAATCGTGTATATAAATTATATATTTAGAGGTTTATGTACATAGTAAGTGCATGATTTAGTGACTACAAATATCTCCATTACAGACTTAAGAAGAAATGCTTAGAAATATCTAAGAATTAGAACAAATCACTTTTGGCTCCTTGTTTTATGGAAGAAATCAAGAAAGTGGTGTTCTCTTGGAAAATAATAAATCTCCTCAATAGGATGGATTTCGTGTGGATTTATTTCAAGAATTATTGTATATAATTGGGAAATATGTATGGGCATCGATGAGGAGTCCAAGAAATCTAAAAGGATACTAAAGGTTTATAACTGCACCTTTCTAAGTCTCTTTCCATAAAAGGAAAGGCCATAATCTTTGATGATTTTTGTCTTATATCCCTATGTAACATAATTTATAAAATAATATCCAAAGTTATTGCATTAAGATTAAAGTCCTTGTTAGACTCATTGATCTCACAAGAAAATAGTGGGTTCGTTCCTAAGAGATATATTTATGAAGGATTCATTATAACACATGAGTTGATGCATTCTTTATCCAACAATAAGGTTTTAGGTTTTCTCCTTAAGTTTGACATTAACAATGCTTATGATAGAGTAAATTGGAGGTTCTTTGTGAAGGTTATGTCAAAATTCAGATTTTCTCCACCCTTCTATGAGTAGATTTTCAGCTACATCTCTAGCCCATGTTATTCAATTTTAGTAAATGGCTTGGCAGAGGGATTCTTTGAGAGTAGCTGAGGTATCAAACAAGGAGACCCCCTTTCCTATTTCCTCTTCATTTTAGTAGTTGAAGCCCTAGTAAGAGCTATAAGAGCAATGGTTTAGGAGGGTCTTATTCAAGGCATAAAGATGGCAGATGGCATTGATCCGTTAACTCACGGATAACTTACAAATGACACCTTTTTGTTTAGTACTACATTAATATAAGAAGCTAAAGAATTTATATCTATTTTGAAATCATACTCAATAGATATTGATCGTGTAATTAGCAAACCAAAATTAGTTATTTTTTCTTTAATTCGCCTAGAAGGCTTACTTATAGGATTCAAAGGATCTTTGGTTTCAATACGGGTAATCTCCTCATTAATAATTGGTGTTTACCAAGTTATTTATTCCTAATCAAACTAATGCAATAAGCTACTAACAAAACTAGAAAACTCGTGGATTTGGAGGATTTATGGTACCTCGAGATGTAATAAATGGATGTGATCGCAAAGTAGAAGATGGATCCCCACTTCCAAAAACTAATGACCTATAACTCAAAGACACTAAGAAGAAGAATGATTAGATGGTATATATATGGGGGTTTCCCGATGAAGCAGACCTAAGAAGTGTTAACTTCCTTGGCGGATGTCAACCCCCATTTTTAAATAAAGATTGAAGTAAAAGATTGATAAATAAATTACATGCAGAAATAGAAGTACTACTAAATTTGAGAAGTAACTAGAATTGATCTAAAATCTGATTTGACTAAAATAATTGTAAATGAAATATTACCTGGTTTGGGTCGGTGGTGACCTAGAATGTGCAAAGGGGTCGACGATGACCTAGGAAGGGAGATCCGGGACAAGATGATAAATATGCAAACCTTATAAGATTTGGATGCCATATGGATGTAGTTGAGGCTATTTTATACTAAAGTCAACCTACGTAAGGGATCCGAGGAGCAGAAATCAAGAAAATGGTAGAAAATGGTAGTAAGGGAGGATTTATTGGCAAGCAATGCCCTAGTCGGCGGTGACCGGGTTGAGTCGACTGCACAGTTCGTAGCAGAGTTGGGTAAGGTCGGGCTCTAGGAGATGGAATGAGAGACCTGCAAATGAAGAAGCTAGAAAAGGATATTGCTAAGGGAGATTTGTGTGTTACGAAGCTTATCTAAACTGCGCAACACGTTAGTGCAACCAAAACCAAGATAATATGATAAGTATAAAGCAAAGCAATACCACGATGATAATAATCTCACGAAGGATGAATCGAGTAATGTAATCATGTTGAAAGGATGTTTATAAGGTCTGTGAATGTTCAAATAATTTTTTAAGTATGGGGAAGAGTTCACAAAAGTGTAAGAAAGCTCAAGAATTCACATGCATCCCCCTTGTTTTGGAAATGTGAAAGTATCTTTAAAGGGTCAACGGAACCAAGGTTGGGTCCGCCGATTACATGGAAACTTTCCCCAAAGGGCTAGATTTTTGTGATATTGGTTGAGATTCTGTATTTTTAAGAGTTGGAATGTTTTTTTAAAGCATATGTGTGAGATTAGATTGTTTGGGGATAGATCATGGGTATTTAGGGCATAAAATAGATACGATAAAGCTTATAAAAGTAAAAGGATAGATTTATGATAAAAATATCTTAAATAGAAGGTCCATTAGGAAAGGTAATGGGTATCAATTAATTAATTAAATTTAATAAATATTAATATAGATGGGATAAATTGGCATTTGATTAAGTAAGGGGGATAAATTAAATAAATATGCACACGCGGGTGATTAAGGGTATAGATATCGAATTTAGGTGTCTACATTTTTCTCCTTTTTGTTGAGTGGTTTGCACTAGCAAGCCATGAGACAAAAATGATGAGAATTGGATGAGGATTGATGAAATGTAGATTATGAGCTCCCCTAAAATGGGGGATCGATGATGCCATAGGGAAATCGATGATGCATTTGAAAAAAAAGGTAGATGAAAAGGGGCAAAGGCGGTTGAAGAAAAATGGGTAAAATGATTACCAAGGAAAGATGCCCCAAGAAAAAGGATCACAATAACAATAAAAACTATGGTGGTGACTCCAATATCACATCGGTAGAGGAAAATTACGGTCTCAAAGGATACGGGCTATAACATTCTACGAACTAGTGAGTGGGTGAAGATCACTGCAATATGGATGTAAGCCGGGATGACCAATAGGTCATAGGCGGGACATCAAAGTATGTACAACTAAATGCGAAAGGTGTGTGAAATCCTTTGTACATAAGGAATCGAGTGAATAGGTATCCATCTACAAGAGATGAGGATAAATGGTATGGTGTCTGGTGGGACACAAAAAATGGCCAAGAAGGCAAAATGAAAAAGTGGGTGGTGAAATAGTATGCCCCAAGGGGAGTAAGCATAGCCTCAAATGAGGACTTTGAGAATGGAAATGGATAGAGTGAATGTTAGAATAGAGTGCCCCAAGGGGAGAATGAATATGTCCCCAAAGGAGGACTTCATGCATAGGTTGGATAGGAATGTGAAATAAAATTCCTAAAGGAAGAGTAAGTATGGCCACGAAAGTTGGACTTCTAGATCACGAAAAGATAGGCTCAAAAATATTGAAATAGAATGCCCTAAAGGAAAATAATGATGACCACAAAGGTGGGTTTTAAATAATTCCCAAGAAGAGGATGAGGGAAAGTTCCAAAATAAATTATTGTAAAGGTTAGTCGACGACGACTGCGGCCAATCGACGGTAACTCAAGGGGGTCGATGGCGACTGTGTGTCAGAACTATATAAGCCTAGAATTCGGCTGAAAAATCTCATTTTTTTTCTTGTTCACTGACGAGAGAGCTTAGATCAATTAAAGAGAAGAGTGAAAAATGGAGGCCGTAAGAGCTACAAGGAAACACCAGAGGGTACGGAGTATGGTGAGTAAAAAAACCCAATCTTGTTTATAAGTTAAATTTTGTATTATTATTATTATTTGAATTTTTGTAGAAAAAGTGGATTATGCCAAGGGCGGTTGGCGGAGACCAGCGGATCAACATCAATCAACCCTAAGGCACATTGATCTACCCCAAAACACGTCGACTCGACTTGGTTCAGCACCAATTAGGGTAAGATTGGATTTTCTTAGGATCAAATGGATTTGGATTGGATTTAGGATTAAATGGGATTTTGTAATGAAATTTAAAGGATTTTGAGTGGATTTTGAGCTCTTGATTTGATGTTTGGATGTTTTATTTATGATTGTAGGCCAGGGAGACCCTTTACTTGAGAGATAGGGTTCCTACTCTATACAAGCAAATTAGAGGAGATGTGACATATGTTATAGTCTTATTTCCCTTCTCCCTTTAAATCCCAAGCACATCGGCCTATCACCCAACATAATTTGGGCACTCACCTGAGGTGTGCGCAAGCACTGAGCCCCTCCTTTATGTGATATTTGTAAGAATGCTTCACCATTAATGGAGGAATGTTTGCAGAAACATAAATAAAAGCATTTATTCTAGCATAGAGTAAAAACACTAGATCTAACATAGATGCACCATGATATAAACGTAAACATTGTAACAACATAAGAGAACTAGATATGTACCATGAGTAACATGAAATACACTAGGGTTTGAGCCCATTAGACACGAGATATACGTGAATAACTTGTCATATATATATATATATATATATATATATATATATATATATATATTAACAAGTATTTGAGTAGCCATATTACATCAAAAAGGTTCAACAACATATCAATTACATCATTCTACCATTAGCATTCTACCCTCCCCATGGCTCTGATCTAAAAACTCTATAGTACCCCCTTAGAACCATTACATATTATTCACCACACATATGCACACATACTCAACCTCCACCTCTAACACCTAACACCCAATATCCTTTTCTAGATACAAAATGCCTCCTTAAATAAGATAGGAGCTCACCTAAACATCATTCCAAAAGTAAACCTGCATGTAAAATGTCATCATATCATGTTATACTTGAGTGTCCAAGCCATGCAGATGTCAGCTAGCCATAACAACCTTCACTTTACATCCCGTAACCATAATGATTCCCTGGAATATTCTTTTTTATTGAGCTCCAAGTCTTCATGTAACAACCTTGTCATCATTACACTTATCCGCAACTTCACATGTTTTACATGTGATACCCTTTAACCGAAATGTGGCTAAGTCCTTAAACCCTTAAACCATTTCCTTCTCCCACATGAAAACCTATCTCTCCTCGTGCATGTTAACTTACATGATTTTCTCCATAGTTCCTTTTGCACACGCTCATCTTATGCTTTAGGACTTAGTCATTTTCTAGGCTCAACATCACCCCACACTAAACGTGTTGTCTGTCCTAGGAAAATCATCTGATCTTTAAAAAAAAAATGGAGGGAAAGAATAACTTGTACCCATCTTGTACCAAAGAAAAAAAAATTCTACTACCGTACAAGGATTGGGAAGTCTTTGTTCAAGGATGCTTCAATCTTATTCCAGGCATCCACCTCACTTTGCGCTTGTTGAAATAAATCCCCTATCAATGTGTTGACTTCCTCAAATGATAACTCTTCACCTTTAGCCTTTAGTGTATCAACAATATTTTCCATTTGCTTGCTAAGGTCGCTCAAAGACGTCCATCCTTCATGTAACTTGGGGATATAATTCCTTCACTTTATTTTTAATCGATACCCTTAAGTATTCGATCACCTCAGACTTCTTCTCAACCTCTATTATGATCTTGTCCTACTCTACCCTGTTATTCTTGTTCTTTTCTTAAAACTCCTTCAAGTCTACCTCATGGGTAGAAACCAATACACTTGCCACCTTATCCCTATCTCCACAGTTTTCATAGACAACTTCAGCCATGTGTGCTGTAGTTTTTATAGAGGCAAGGAGCTCGGAGTACCAAGTTATGGTCTCCCCAATTTTCAACTTCTCTTGTTCTCTTTGTCATACAAAAACTTCTTCTACCAACTCTAGTGTAAGTGGTTGTTTCTCCATTGTGATCAAGTGTGTCAAATCCTCTAGGAAGTGGAAAGTTGACTCATACTTTTGTTCGGGGGGCTAAGTCTGGGCACACTAAAATAATGGAGTCTGAGATAGTCTCTACTTTCTTGTAGGATTCACACACCCTCACCTTTTCCTCTCTCAACTCATCCTTTAACTACATAATTATAGACTCCTTCCCTTTTATCTCCTTGTCTCTCTCTATTATCTCCTTATTATTTTCCTCCAATTCCTCCTCTAAGGCTCGATTTTGTTATTCCTCCCGAATAACCTTGCCTCCACTTCTACTGATACCTTATTGAGCATGTTATAAACGTTCTCATTTTTTATTCATTGGGTATCCATAATAGGATTCACCTCATTGGGGTTTTGCATTTCTATCATTACATCTGCACCAACTTCAAATTTTAGCTCATCAACATGGGATTCAAAGGTCTATGATAGCATTTTCTTCATGTGTGTGTATGCACTATCTTTCTCAAATGACGACCAATAAAAGAGTTGTTCTATGGGCATTGTGCTTTGGAAACGCACGTGTAGATCCTTATTTGGGTCATTTACATAAGTCATCATGGGTCCTAATGCCGCTTATCATTCCCTTGTCACCGATGTGCACTCCCTTTGGTACTTTGACTGTTAGACTCTTCTCCTTGTCTATGCTCTCTTCCATTTCTCTTAATATTTCTTCAGCGATGTGCTCCACCAAGTTTTATATGATATCTACCACTTCCTTTTCCACAGTGTCATCCAACTACCCTCCGGCCAAGTGTGGGGTCTCTTGTGTATTCATATTCACCTCTTCACTTCCTCCCATATTCTAAGCACCCTCCTCAAATCCATTCTTCTCTTCATCATATTTCATGTACATTGTACACAGGGGATCCTCACCTTCCTCATGCTCCTCGTTCTCCTCGGACTCGTTACCCTTCATGCTCTCTATCTCCTCAGAGTCTGAACTTTGTGCCATCTTTTGCTTCTTCTTTACTTACGACTCTTCTATCACGAGGGCCTTTCCTTCTTAGGTGACTTCTCCTTCACGAGGGATTTCTTCCTTTGTGTGTAAGTACTGGGCCTACGCCTAACTCCTACACCCCTACAATTTGAACCGTACATGTGCTTGGTGCCCTTCTTGCTAGAGTTTCCTCTCTTTATCTCTTCTTTGGCATGACATTCTTTCTTCGGCATGGTCTTATGGGATGGATACATCATCCTCAACATATGCACCTTTCTCAAACTTGGGCCTTAGGTGTATATATACCCTTGCTTTCATTTTTCTTGCAATAGGTATTGACACGGATTTTAACATATGTACATCGTGAGAGACATAATTCTCCACATATGCATGCTTCTTAGGATACACCAATGTTTGGTGTAGCACACGGTGATCTTGATCTACCTCACTTAGATCAAATATAAGTTTCTTGGCCTCCTTGAACCTGTTAACTGCACTTTGAAAATATTGTGTTGTGAAGGAAAAAGGTAGTTTACACCATGGACTTTTCGTGCCATCTGTCAAAGTGAATGCCTATGTAGAAGTGTTGGTATACAAGTGAACTCAGCCTCACCATCTACCAAGGCTAGAAGTTGTTTAGGATTCTCCATTCTACCCCAAATGCATCATGCATTCACTTGTACCATTTCTCCAAGTGTGATTTATATGCAGTAGTCATTGTATCACAAGTGTATGATTTAAACCTCTTAGTAGGGGAAGGGTCCTCTTTAGGGTACTCCCAAACATAGCTATTTGGCCCATCGGGAACTCCAATCTCCAAAAATACAATGGTAAGAAGGATGTTACCATACATGATTTTATCCCCATCGCACATGGAATTTATGATCTCCTTTGTAATGAAGGCCGGAGGTTGTAGATCGTTCCTTCTAAAATATTCATGCAAACATTTAACCGTCTCTTATTCACTTGTGTTGATCACTCTTGTTGGTGCCCATTTTGATCCTCTGTTATTTTCCCATCTTTCCCCTTTGTTCTACATGCTCAAAAACATTTTTCTTCAAATTTGGTGATCTGCAACTTTCTCCCTCCAGATTGAATGCCTTGAAGTGCTCACAACTTATTATTTTGCCCCAATGTGAAAGAAAAATACATACATGCCCTGTTTTGTGACCTAAATTTCCAAATCCACGGGCCTCTGTCATTTTTTCCATCTTTCCCGGCCTTTGGAGTTCATGGTTGTTCATTCCATGCATTTTTTCACTAAAAAATCTATCCCTATGGTCAAAAATTACTTTAAAACACCTTCCATTTTCCTTTTGACCAAAAAATCCTTCATCCACGAAGAAAATTTGATTTTAGAGGTCGCGGGTAAATTCTGTGTTTTTTCATGGTTGTACGGGTGTCATTTTCCTATCAAAATTAAGCTCAAACCTTACCTCATACGTGTTCACTTGGTTGGACCAAAATTCGTGGGTTTTCTATAAAAATTAATGTTTTTTGGTTTTGGAAAATTTCACAAATTTTTCCCGCAATTCTGCAAGTCCTTGAAGAGGACACGTGTCACATTCTCATGTAAAGGCGGGATGGAAGGCGGGCAGGGGACTTGGAAGTTTTTTTCCTTTTGGAAAAGAGGGGGAAAAGGAAAGGAAAGGCCCGTGCATCCACCAAGCCAATCAACGGGTGGACACACATGCAAAAGGTCAAAAGGGAGCATGGACCGGTGGAAGACTTAAGCTTTTTTACCTTTTTTGGTGAAAGGGATAAAAGGTGTGGAAAGGACCGCGGGTCCACAATGGCACAAAATGAGACACGTGGTGGGCGAGTAGGTCGGCGGGCCAGCAGAGGCGAAATGGAATTTTTTCCTTTTGTAAAAATACTTAGAATGAAAATTTGAGGCATGGCTCCATGACAAATCAAAAGGAGACACGTGGCAGGGAAGAAATCAGAGGTGCAGGCCCATGGGGAAAAATGATAAAATTTCCCTTGGCAAAAAAAGGGTATAAAACATGAAATAATCCCGCAGATTCTTAGTGATAGAGAGGTGGACACGTGTCAAGGATAGAGGCGAAGGTGCACACCCACGGGGAAAAAAGTCAAATTTTTCCAAATTCCAAAAAGGGTGGAAATGTGTAGAATTAAAGTGCGATTTCAATGGGACCCACCATATGCCACGTGTCAGCTCCAAATTTCAAGGGTGGAGGGGCGGAGAAAAAAGTCAATTTTTTCCATTTTTCCAAAATGTTAAAAGGTCAAAAAGTGATCCCAAATTCATTCCCAATCACATTTTGACACGTGGAGGGCTCATATTGAAGGGATAAAGGAAAATCAACAATAATTGTACATTCTTCAATTTGGCTACCATTTTTGCTCCAGGAAGCTTGGAGATGCAAATTATGCATCAATTTTGATCGAATTTTCAGCAAATTCATGTCATTTGTGCCTACAAGGACCAATGCAAGTGGTCTTGGGGATCAATTTGTAGATTTGAGGTGTTTTTGAAATAATTTTTGCCCCAGCCTGAGGAAACATGTGAAAGATCAAATCCAAAGTTACAGAGTAAAAATTTGAAAGGAATAAGGATGAAATAATGAAATGAAAGGGGTGTGCATGCTTGGAGAATGAAAAATGTGCCTCCATAATGGATAATGATGAAGGATTTGTAATGATTTTCCTTTTTTGAAATACCTAGCAACTTTTGTTACAAATATGTTAAACGTCCCTATCTATGAATCATGTTGGAATTTTGTAACAAACTTGATGTTGGGCATATTCTTTTCTTGGGAAAGAAGGATCAAATGTAATAGAATGTTATATAATGCATGTTTTGAGACATGTAAAAGGTCAGAGAAACTTATAATTTCATGGGAAAATCTGGGAAGAAGCCCATTCTCTGAGAAACCACCTGAGAACCATTTCTAATTCTTTTTGCATCATATTTGTATCATGTTGAGTTAGTTTCAGTTGTAAATCCATCAACAAGCTCTGAGATTGTTCTTATAACATTCCTACTGATAAATTTGGTCATTCTGGATTATTTTTTGTTGTCTCTTAGCAAAAATTGCATGCACTTATCTTTCAAAATGTTTTCAATTTGTGTTTCTTGCTCTCCTGTTGCAATCTTGTGTTTGAAATCTCTTGAACATACATGGTCTCATGTCTTGTTGATAGTTTAGTGGCATTTGTAACCTCACACTCACAAGAGCTTTCATTTGATAAAGAGATAAATAGATTTAAAATCACTTTACCTTCCTGAATTTAGAGATTGTTTGTAAACCTTTGGGTGCACCTTAGGTCATGATAAAATACATATTTCTGGATGCTTTGTTGGTTCATCTGCTTAAAGATTTTGTGGCAGGTTGTCAAAGATTGTGTGGAAGAGTGCAGATCTAGGCCTCCATTTGTTTCCCATATCCTAGTTGAAGGAGTACCTTAACCCCTTTGAAACATTTTGTTGTTTAGGTGTTACAAAAATTCTTGCAAAGGTCCTCAAAGAATTTGGCAAATTCTGGTTAATCTTGTCTAAAATATCCCACCAAAAATTCATTCAAACAAACTAATCCTACCTCATACCACCCCCTGCATTGCATTGTATGTCAACAAAAGAATCTAATCCATCTACAAAAATGCACAAAGAAAATCAGGATCATACCATGTCTCTGAAACCTTTGAACCTTGTCTTGAAAGCATATTCCATCATTTAGAGTGACAACTTGTGAAAGTTTGAATAATGGAAAATTGATCATGTTTTCTCAAGGCCATATCCATACAACCTACACATTGTAAGGATATCTTTACCTCCTTCAAAAATAGAGGGTTACAATATAGGTTCTCTTACCTTGGTTGAAAGGCACAACCTAAAATAGTTAGGACAAGATCAAGTCCTATTTGAGTGCTATCCATCTCTCCACAAATTTTAGTGCTAGTTAGATCACATCCCCAGCTACAAAACGACATACATCATGATCTATTTGAATTCAAGCTTCATGCCATATCTCTGATGCTGCTCAGACTGAAAAGGAGAACAAATTTGGGTACCAACACTAGTGGTTCCCGCCATGGATTGATCTCGAATTCCTAGGAAACAATTTGCATTGCTCAGATTGATTTGCTGATTTCATTTGCTAGTCCATATCTATTTATCCCATCAACAACACTTTCTGGCACCATTGTCAAGGACATTATTCAATATTTTAGTATTTCAGATCCCTGGTAATACTTCTTATGTGATTTATGTGCAATTAAAAATCTGAGTATCATCTTCTGATTAGATTTATAAGGTTGGAATGAAGGGTAGAGTTCGAGGTTGATATTTTCTTAGTTCAATCTGATCCATGTGCATAAATATTTGAGATATTTGAATGCATGTCAAACCCTAGTAATGTCCCTTGTAAATTTCCGCATGTAAATACATTTTGAAGCATCATTTTATAATAAGATTTGTAAGGATTAAGTTAAGATATAAGTGTTGCATGTAATTTTATCAATTTCAAAGTAGTTTTTGCACTTCATTTGCATTTTTGGTTGATAAATTCAAGAAAGGAAGGTCCGATCTATAAAGTTTGGCATTATTTTCGGTGTTGATAGATATTTGATAGAGTATTTTAGTGCATTTGGACAACTAGGTGAAAGTCCTTAGTGGTGACTCCATGTTTTTCGATATTGATAAATACCAAAGTTGTCTTACCTTTTCGATCATTTACTTTGGTGTTGTTAATCTCTACAAAACTAGAAGGAAGAAGATCTCTCTTCATTAGGGACTCTGCTAAGAAGTTGTTCTCATATTCAAGGAACTCAGAGTTAGAAGGGAGAAGAGTTTGGAAAGTTATTAAAGGTCAGACATCAGGAAAAGATATATCCATAAGTGAGAGAGATAAGCCTTTGGTAGAGGATTATCACTCTTCTTCAAGTGATTCTGATTCAAGCAATCCTCTCATAAACTTGTTTGCCTCAGCTAGTGAAGGTCCTTCTGTTGTACTGGGTAAGTTCCTTCTCCAATCTACACCTCTGTGTTTCAATTCAAATAAAACTTTCCAAGAAAATCAGCACTTAAAGGATACCAATCTTGTGAACCACATTCTTGAGCCCCAAAGACCTTGCACTCCTCATCAGCTTGTGTCACCCCCAAGATCACCTCCACCAAACAATATGGCTCATCCTAGACCTCCATTTTTTGTTAACACCTTTGGTCCTATATATTTTAGAGGAATGGATGGTTACCCAAATGTTGTCCCACAAGATGTCAAAAATAGGTTGCCAAAGTTCCAAGGTAACAATGCTATAAGTGGTGATCAAGCATCTCAAGCTTTTTGTTAACATGATGGAGGATTTTGAGATAGAGTTTGAAGATGTGTATATTAAATTGTTCATTCATACACTAGAAGAGGATGCTAGGGATTGGTACAAGGCTCTTCCTGATAATTCTATTGATTCATGGACTGAAATGAAGAATGCATTTAGGTTACAATATGGTGACAAGACTGATCCTAGATTTCTCTTGTCTGAATTTGAAAATATCAAGAAGAATCCCAATGAATCAGTCCATGACTTCAACACAAGGTTTAACAAAACTTTGAGAAGGTTTCTGTTAGTTTGAGGCCTTGTGATGAATCTTGTTCTAATCAAATATGTAGATGCATTTGACAAAAAGGCAGCCTACTACTTAAGAGACAAGAACCCTACTAATCTAAGGCAAGCTTTCACCATGGCACTTCAAATTGAAAACAATATCAAAGCAATTGGGAAACCTCTCAAGAGAGATGGAGTAAATTTTATAAACCCTAAAAAACCTCAAGCTAGCAAGGGTGCTGATTTGGAGGAGGTTGTGAAAACTTTGGCAGGGGTTGTCAAAGAAATCTCATATAAGTTGGCAAGAGCTGAGAAGGGAATTGGGAAAACTTCACAAGGTCAGCAAAAAGCACAAAACCATGACATATTTTCCAATCATCCTAGGGGTGATCAGAGATTTGATGACAAAGGAAAAGGGCCTATTGGATTTGGAAATAGACAATCTCAGGCCAAGGAAAATAAGGTAGTGCCTGATCCCCTAACTACTAGGGTGGCTGTTGTTGATGATGCAAATCAAATTGATTGGTGTGACAAATGTTTTTACCCCATCCTCCATGTGGAATAGATCAGCAAATTGAAGAGGAAGTTGATGATGAAATTGATGATGATGCCTGCATGATGGAGATCCCTGCAGGTTCACCAAGGGAAGCAACTTCAATGGATGTCATAAGTGCTAGGACTGCTGCTATTTTTTGGGATTGTATCCAATGGGTACATCTTCTTCCTCCTCATGTTTTAGAAATTGATAATGTACAAGCCTTTGAGCTTCCCAATAATGATTTTGAATACTTAAGAGCTTTGATGATTGAGAAGTATGATGGTGGTATCCCTTCGGAGGAGGATAGGTAGTTGCTTATGAATGTTGTAGTTGCCCAAGAGAAGGAGCACAATACCAGAAGTAAAGCTACCAAGGGGCAACAAGCCAAGTCAAAATTTCCATTGCTTACTAAAGAAACTCCAAAGAAAAATACATCTGGTAAAGGCCCTATTCCCCAAGCAAAACTTGTGATCCTCCCCATGCCCAAACTGAAAAGACTGCCATACCATCTAATGAATCTACTTGTCTCCCTTCCAATGTTGCCTTGCCCAAGAATGCTCCATATGATATTTCCCAAGTCTTGAGTCAGATCAAGATTCTTGTCCCAATTACTGAGTTGCTTAGGATTCCTGAGCACAAGAAGAGGGCTTTTGAATATTTAGGATTCAAAGAGGAAGAGAGTACCCAAAGCAAGAGTTGGAAGCAAGGTTGAAGTTCCTATTGCCATTGCAGAATTGGAACAGCCACAAGTGTTAGAAGAGTTAGGGGAACCACCTGAGGTTTACTTAGGAACTTCTTTGGTTAAATCTTAGCTGAACATGGATCCATTTTTCACTACCTTGGTTATCAAAGACAAGTTGTTACATAACTATATGTTTGACTCTGGGGCATCATGTAATGTCATGCCTTTGGAGGTCATGAATGAATTGGGAATCAAAGTGATAGAATCATATGGACAAGTGTACTACCATGGATTCTAGGGAAGTGCCAGTTGTTGGGTGTGTCAAAGATCTGGTGGTGCAGCTTGCATCTTATCCTGGGAGGAATTTAAAATTGGATGTTGTGGATTGTGATTGCCGCCCGCTAAATGGGGTATGTTATTATCAAGGAAATGGGTTGTAAGTATTGGTGGGAGTGTCCAAATGGACATGTCTTATGCCACTATCCCTATCAAGGAAACTTAGTGAAGTTATGTGGAGAGAAGAAGATGATGTACCTTATCAAGACCCAACAATACATCTTATGAAGCTTTACAGCATATGCTTATACTAATCACTTTGTGAGTTTTGTGGATTTCATGGAGTATGAAGTTGTTGAAAACATATCTCCTAAGTATGTTGTTTTTTCTAGATATTTGGTCCTTAATTCAGCCTTGAAAAATGCTAAAAGGTTTGACCTGAGCACAATGGAGGAGCTTCAAAGAAACTGGATGGTTTACAAATTAAACAAAGAAGAAAAAGAGGTATATTTCCAGTTGCTAAAAACATATCAGAACCTCTTGGCATGGTCATATCCAGCATGGAGGACATTTGGGGTTTCCCCTTGATTTGTTTTCTTTGAATCAAGGTTTGCTTACCAACTTGTACAAAGTGTATAGTGTTTGGTTTTTGCTCTGTTTTTGGTGTTTTGTCATGGTTTGCCTTGGTGTGTGGCAACCATTTTTGTTGGTTTCTCAGCTAGTTTTTGGATGGTTTTGGCTCATGACTCCATTTTCCCAATGGATTATTTTGGCACTTGGTCTATGTTGTTCTTTTGGCACTCACTGGGAGTGCCCATCCCCGAGCAGGAGCCGATGTTGGTGCCCATTTTGATCCTCTGTTATTTTCCCATCTTTCCCCTTTGTTCTACATGCTCAAAAAACATTTTTCTTTGAATTTGGTGATCTGTAACTTTCTCCCTCCAGATTGAATGCCTTGAAGTGATAACAACTTATTATTTTACCCCAATGTGAAAGAAAAATACATGTATGCCCTATTTTGTGCCCTAAATTTCCAAATCCATGGGCCTCTGTCATTTTTTCCATCTTTCCCGGCCTTTGGAGTTCATGGTTATTCGTTTCATGCATTTTTTCCCTAAAAAATCTATCCCCATGGTCAAAAATTACTTTAAAACACCTTCCATTTGCTTTTGACAAAAAAATCCTTCATCCATGAAGAAAAAATTGATTTTGGAGGTCATGAGCAAATTCTCTGTTTTTTATGGATCATACGGGTGTCATTTTCTCCATCAAAGTTAAGATCAAACCTTCCCTCATACGTGGTCGCTTCTAGTTGACGAGATTTGGCAGGTTTTCTATAAAAACTTAACATTTTTTGGTTTTGGAAAATTTCACAAATTTTTCCCACAATTCCGCAGGTCCCCGAGGAGGACACGTGTCACATTCTCATGCAAAGGCGGGATGGAAGGCTGGCGGGGGACTTGGAAGTTTTTTCCTTTTGGCAAAGAGGGGAAAAAGGTAAGGAAAGGCCGTGGGTCCGCACGTCCACCAAGCCAATCAAGGGTGGACATGTGGCGGGGTGGGGTCGAAGAGAGCGTGGACCTAAGAGAAGACTTAGGCATTTTTACCTTTTTTGGCGAAAGGGATAAAAGGTGTGGAAATGACCATGGGTCCACAATGGCACAAAATGAGACACGTGGGGAGAAGAGTGGGTCAAGAGGCCAATGGAGGTGAAAGGGAATTTTTTCCCTTTTTGTAAAAAGACTTAGAATGAAAATTTGAGGCATGGCTCCATGACAAATTAGAAGGAGACATGTGGTAGGGAAGAAATCGAGGAGGCACGGGCCCATGGAGAAAAATGAGAAAATTTTCCTTTGGCAAAAAAGGGGTTAAAACATGAAATAAGCCCGCAGATTCTTAGTGATAGAGAGGTGGACACATGTCAAGGATAGAGGCAGAGGTGCAGCCCATAGGGAAAAAAGTGAAAATTTTCCAAATTCCAAAAAGGGTGGAAATGTGCAGAATTGAAGTGTGATTTCAATGGGACCCACCATATGCCACGTGTCAGCACCAAATTTCAAGGGTGGAGGGGTGGAGAAAAGGTCAATTTTTTTCCATTTTTCAAAAATGTTAAAAGGTCAAAAAGTGATCCCAAATTCATTCCCAATCACATTTTGACACGTGGAGGGCTCAGATTGAAGGGATAAAGGCAAATCAATATAATTGTACATTTTTCATTTTGGCCGCCATTTTTGCTCCAAGAAGCTTGGAGATGCAAATTTTGCATCAATTTTGATCAATTTTTGGCAAATTCATGTCATTTGTGCCTGCAAGGACCAATGCAAGTGGTTTTAGGGATCAATTTGTAGATTTGAGGTGTTTTTGAAATAATTTTTGCCCTAGCCCATGAAAAATGTGAAATATCAAATCAAAAGTTGTAGAGTAAAAATTTGAAAGGGATAAGGATGAAATAATGAAATGAAAGGGGTCTGCATGCTTGGAGAATGAAAAACGTGCCTCCACAATGGATAATGATGAAGGATTTGTAATGATTTTCCTTTTTTGAAACACCTGGAAACTTTTGTTGCAAATATGTTAAACGTCCCTATCTACGAATCATGTTGGAATTTTGTAACAAACTTGATGTTGGGCATATTCTTTTCTTGGGAAAGAAGGATCAAATGTAATAGAATGTTATATAATTCATGTTTTGAGACATGTAAAAGGTTCAAGAAACTTAGAATTTCACGAGAAAATGGGAAGAATCTCATTCTCTCATAAACCTCCTGAGAACAATTTCTAATTCCTTTTCGCATCGATTTGTATCATGTTGAGTTGGTTTCAGTTTTAAAGCCATTAACAAGCTCTAAGATTGTTCTTATAACATTCCCCTCTTTGATAAATTTGGTCATTCTAGGTTATTTTTGTTGTCTCTTGGAAAAGTTTGCATGCACTTATGTTTCAAAATGTTTTCAATTTGTGTTTCTTTCTCTGTTGCAATCTTGTGTTTGGAATCTCTTGATCATACATGGTCTCATTTCTTGTTGATAGTTTAGTGGCATCTACAATCTCACACTCATAAGAGCTTTCATCCGATAAAGAGATAAACATGATTTAAAATCACTTTACCTCTCCTGAATTTAGAGATTGTTTGTAAACCTTTGGGTGCACTCTTAGGTCATGATAAAATAGATTTTCGGATGCTTTGTTGGTTCATCTACTTAAAGATTTTGTGGCAGGGTTGTTAAAGATTGTGTGGAAGAGTGCAGATCTAGGCCTCCATTTGTTGCGCATATCCTAGTTGAAGGAGTACCTTAACCCCTTTGAAACATTCTGTTGTTTAGGTGTTACAAAAATTCTTGCAAAGGTCCTCAAAGAATTTAGCAGATTCGGTTAATCTTGTCTAAAATATCCCACCAAAAATTCATTCAAAAAAATAATCCTACCTCATACTACCCCCTGCATTGCGTTGTATGTCAACAAAAGAATCTAATCCATCTACAAAAATGCACAAAGCAAATCGGGATCATACCATGTATCTAGCAGCCTCGGCCTTGTCTTGAAAGCATTTCCATCATTTAGTAGTGACAACTCGTTGAGTTTGAATAATGGAAAATTGATCATGTTTTCTCAAGGCCATATCCATACAACTTGCACATGCAAGGATATCTTCACCTCCTTCACAAAACAGAGGCTACAATATAGGTTCTCTTAACTTAGTTGAAAGGCATAACCTAAAACAGTTAGGACAAGATCAAGTCCTATTTGAGTGCTATCCATCTCTCCACAAATCGAGTGTCGGTTAGATCACATCCCATTACAAAACAACATACATCATGATCTATCGACTTCAAGCTTCATGTCATATCTCTCGATGTTGCTCAGATCAAAAGGATAATAAATTTGGTTACCAATAGCTCTTATCCATTCAATTTGGTGAGTAGGTGTAAGGCCATATTTATGGTTGGGTTGGTGATCTTGGTGATATCAAAATAGCACGAGCCCTTCTTATATTCATATTCCATGGTTATTTCCTTGATAGTGTCCTTATCATCCAAGTCATCATCAAGTGATTCTCCTGTGTAGATAATCCCAATGTATTTGGAGATCATTGTTGAGCTTAAGTGCATTCTCCTTCTTGCGAAGTAAAAATAATCTTCGTGCATGCACGACATCAGCCAATAGTATAACCTTTTAGGTTTTTGAAATATGGAAACTCATAGAGTTTCAAGAGTCTAGCCTTCTCCAATGTGGTCTTCACAGAGTCATCATACATTGGTTTATCATCCTATGTCCTTTCTCTAGTAGGGCGAACTAGTTCCAACGCCATCTCTTTCTCGGTGTTTCTTTTCATATGGTTATAGTCATCGTTATCCAAAATAAGCCGCTTACTTATTTTGTCTAACTCCCTTTCATTTTTTCCTTCCTTGTGCCTCAGTCAAATTTTTTTCACTTTACAAGCACTCAAAATTTTCTAGAAATGATTTCATTGGATAGATAATCTTCTCATCTTTCCAGAAAGGTAAAATTTTGCATCTAACTCCTTGTATTTTTCAAGTTATGGCTCAGTGGAGTTTTGGAGGGAAAATTTCCCATGGGAGGTCCGCAACCAATAGGAAGTTTCCACGTGGCATCGGAATGACAGAGGGCAGAGTTAACTTAGAAAATGTTCACCAAGTACTGTGGGGCACACATGAGAAATTATTTTGAGTTCGGGCCCGCCAACCAATAGGAAGAGGCCACGTGTCCTCGGGGCCGTCGGAGTTCGGCTCGGTGGGGAGAAGTTGGAAAATTTTCCAAAGTGGCGCAGATGAAACATCTTGGCCTAAAGGCCCACCAACAAATCACAATGTGCCACATGTCTTCGAATGGTAGAAGGTAGAGGGGTGGAAGGAAATTTTCCTTTTCGCCAAACTATGGAAAATAATGGAATGGAAGCCCGCCCGCGATGGCCCGCGCCAATCAGCAGCTGCCACGTGTCCATGTGGTTGGCGAAAATCTTAAGGCGGGTCCACAAAGGGAAATTTGGAGTTCAGGCCCATGCCAATGACAACACGCCATGTGTCCCATTTGGGGAAGTGGTCGGTAGTGATGGAAATTTGGAAGCATGCCCCGAGGGCCAATCAGAAGACGACATGTGGCATCGGAGCTTCGGGCTAGTGGAGAATTTTTGGAAAATTTTCCAAAGACCAAAAGGGTGTAAAATGGTAAGGGAAGGCCCATGACCAATCAAAATCTATCATGTGTCATCGGGCTAGCAGGGGCAAAGATTTTTGGGAAATTTTCCCAAAGTCAAAAAAGAGGGAAAATTTTAAACTTTCACCCGCCAAAACTCAATTTTGCCCTAGTTTTGCCCTAAATCTTCAAAAGGGCATAACTTTTGATCCAAAGCTTGGATTTTCATGTTCTTGGTGTCATTGGAAATCTGGTGAAATTCTCTACATGATGGAGGGATCAATTTTGTGTTTTGATGGGATTTAGAGAGAGAAAATCAAAAAAGCCTTCGGCACAGGAAGGAGAACAGAACTGACGTTTCAACCACCATTTTAAATGAAGTATGGCTTCCATTCTTTCCCAACATGGTCAAAAACATTGGGAATGAACTTTCAAGGGTACCCATGTTGTTTTAATGCAATTTGGTTGGTGGTTGAAGCATCCTTTCATGTTTTCCCGTGTTTCTTCTTCCTGACTCATATTTTTCATTGTTAAAAGCCAGATTTGGCTCATTTTGTAAGGGTTGGATATTTTTATGTTTTGTAGGCTCCCTCTTTCACCTTGAAAAGTGATTTTGTGGAATATTAGACCTCTTTTAGGACTGCAACATGTTTTCTACCTCTCTACTATTGTAATGCATGTATTTTTGAATGGAAATGACAATACAAGCTCTGTGAATGAGTTTCAATCCTCTCCTTGTGTTGTTTGCTTCATTTCTGGTCTTTCATTACATTTTAGCAGTTTGTGCATGACATTTGTTGCATTCCTTTAATCCATGTTAATTTGTAGAAGTAAATGTTCACCACTCCTTTGGTGTATCACCTTATTAGTCTTATTTTTATTTATTTTGCATCCTTTATCTCTGTCTCCTTGGAATTTAGAGTAGGATTTTGAGTTTAAACCTCTGTAATCTTCAAGCAATACATCTAATCAAAGGAGTTGAGGAACCAGCCTCTAATCTGGAGATTCTTTTCCCATTTTTACAAGTCCCACACTTGGGGAAGAGATTCAATGTTGTGCAATCACACTGGATGTCCATTTGTCAAACTAGAAATCTGATAAACATCCAGGGTGTGCTTGATTTGCACTTACAGTCACTTATAGCCATTTTTCATATGTGAGAGACCCATTCCATCCCCATTCAAATGACATATGGTTACTACATCTCTGTGTACCACTTCCCATTGAAAAAATTGATATAATTGGTTTTCCTTTGCCCTTGCCCTTTCCCTTCTTTGGTGAAACATTCACTCCTTTCCTTGGTTCCATTTTTCTCGTCAAGTCCTTATAAGTTCTTCCTTGTGTCTTTCTTCAACACTGCTTAGTCCCTCAGCTCCACTCCTTTAAAATTTCTTCAAAACCCATGCCCTAGCTCTACAAACCCTAACCTGGAAAACTCTCCTTCCACAAGATAACGTAAATACCCATAGGAATCCACCAAAAAATCTCCTCTGCGCATGCCCGTGTACTTTGTTCCACTCTGGTTCACAAATCTATCAAGTTCTCCACTTCACACGTAATTTCCGTAAATTTTCTCGCAAGGATGCCCTAGTTCGCAAGAGCTCTTCAATAAACAAACATAAGGTAAAATAAATAACTTACTCGATATTCTATTTATAGCTTTTTTCTTTTTCCGCATTAATCTCCATGCCACCTACCACCATACTTTTACATTAAAGTCAAATTTTTCCAACGCTTTTCATCCCACACATTATGTCTAGTGCTTTTCCTTCATGCACCAACTTACATGTAACCTCCTCAACCTTCAGGCGTGTAAAATGTCATCGACCGTAGACTTCCTTGCATGTGCTTCTAGCGCCAATATACGTCTTCCCCTATGTCTTATACTAAGTTCTTTTTGCATCCTACCTTAGTTTGCTCTACATTTTTATCCTTGTACATGATTTTTATAAATATTTTGACACCAACCTTCACCCATAATCACTTATGCTACCCGCGCTCCTCTGAACCCAAGCGCATTTGACTTTTGTCATTCAGAAGCTAATCAACATCACTCCTAGCACTTGCTTCATACCACACTATTCACTAAAACTCTTCTTTACACTCTCCACCCCACACTAAATAGATGTGTGGTCCTCTACGCATAAAACCCCTTTAGATAGTAATTTGCTACCAGTGCACAAATGCACCCACAACAAACAAATGAAAAGATAAATTAAATAAATGATGAAAGGAAACACATATAAAGGAAAATGCATTAAGGGAAATCCTAAGCTACATGGCAACACTGCCTTATTTACAAACACACCGAAGACTTATTTATAGTAGGGCTTCAACCTACTCCCATTAAAATAACCTGGAAACTATGTCTCGTCCAGTGCTTGGAACTAGAAAATGCTTGAATCAAGTATATAATATATAACATACGGTCCCGGCCAATATACTTTCAGTCTTCCAAGATGGCACACAAACCTTCAAATCATACAGAAGAACCATTTTCCCAACCTCAAACTTATTGTTTTTAGTATATCGATCATGTCATGCCTTCTGCCTAACTTTCTCCATCTTCTGACTCCACATAGCAATGGCTCGCTATTCATCTAGCGTCATAAGTATTTCAATGCACTCCTCTAATGCTTGCTCATCATCCAATCTTCCTACGTGTACAATATGCAGGGATGGTAACATAAATTCAACATGCAAAACAACTTCCACTCCAAAACCAATTGAAAGGGTGTGGCCTTGTTCAAATGTTTATAAGTCATGTGATATGCCCATAGCACTACGAGACTTTTTCATCCCAATCCCTCCTTCCAACATCACAAATCTTAGTTAATATGTGGCTCAATATTTTTTAAAGGCCTCAAGTAGTCCCATTAGCCTAAGGATGATAGGGCGTAGTTTTGTGATGGGCCACCATAAAATCTGCCAATAAGATTATAATAGTCTCATTCAAAAAGTGAGTACCCCTATCACTTGTTAAACTCAACAGCATCCATACATGTTGATTATATTCTCCCATAAGAACCTAGTTGTTGTAGTTAACGTACAATCCTTTGTGGACACCACTTCTACCCACCTTGTAAGATAATTTGTGCAAGTGATAATATATCACAAACATGTCATGCATGTAGCTAGGGAAATAGGGCCAGGTCAATTTCCCATAATTTAAAATGGTTCTACTCTTGCAATAGGTCTTAATGGCATTTCATCTCTCTAACATGGCTTACCAAGGCATTGGAAATGGTCACAGGACTTACAATACTCTATACAATCCTTATAAATCATCTCCCACCAAATGCCTGCCAATAGGATCTTGCACGTGGTCGCATTCCCTACATAGTGTCCTCCTGCAATGCCACCATGAGCTTCTTCCATGATTGCAATACACTCATGTTCTAACACACACTAGCACAAAACCTCATCTCATCCTAGATTGCAGGTCTCCACTAATCAACATATAGGGTGCGGTGCATATAGCCAATTTCTTCTTCTCCAAGGCCTTCATTCCTCTGGCCCCACACTGTTCACAAGAAAACAACAATATCTCTGCTAATTTAGAGGGTGTGCGCTATAATCTAAACAATTGTACATCCTATATTGTGTCCTCAATGCTTTTGTGTCCTCTCCTAAGTTAATCCATGATAGATGGTCAGGTCCCAAATTGCTCTTTCCTGGTTTCACGATGACCAAAAATTCAAACTCTTGAAACAATAAGATCTACTGGCATGTTTTACCTTATAAAACAGGCATGTTCACCAAGTACTTGAGCACCATATGATCTGTATAAAAGGTAAATGGAGTAGCCAACAAGTATTTCTGAATTTATGTAGTGCATAGATCATGGACAATGCTTTACACTCTATTGTTGTATAATTTTACTCTGCTGGGTTAACTTTCTACTTGTAAAACACAAGGGGTGATCAACAATCCCCTCTCTAGGTTGTGCTAACACTACTCCTATGGCCATACCCAATGCATCAACATGTACGATGAATGGTTTGTCCCAAGAGGGAAAGCACAAAATGGGCGCAATAGTAAGTTTCTCCTTCAAGGTGTCAAAATCCACTTATTGTGCCTCACCCCAATGGAATTTACTTTTATGTTTTAACAACTCTTCTAATGGCATGGAAATCCTGGCATATCCCTTGATGAATTTCCTATAATATCCTCGTGTGCCCTAAGAATCCATGCACCGCACTTTGACTAGTAGGCTCCTCCAACCCTAAAATAATAATAACTTTGGCAGGGTCTACCAATAAGCCTTCCTTGCATATAATGTGACCTAGTAATGTGCCAAATGGAGTAGAAAAGACACATTTCTTAATGTTTAGGAGATACTTAACTACTTGCATCTCTCAAACATCAACCTCAAATTGTCACAATGATCCCTTACTAACCCATACACCATCTAGTCATCTAGGTAGACTTGCATAAATTTTTGGATGAATTCTTGAAAGGCCTATACCACGATGTGCGAAAATATAGCGCACGCATTCTTAAGCCCAAAGGGCATAATCATGTAAGAAAAATTCCCCACTCCAGTCATGAAAGTGGTCTTCTCCTAGTCTTCCTTCACAATTCTTACCTGATGATATCTAGAGAATCCATCTATGAAAGAATAGATCTCTTGCCCTACGACACCTTCCAAGATCTCCTCAAGTAAATGGGGTTGGAAAAGGATCTATCACACATGAAGCATTTAAATCTCTGTAATCAACACAAATCCTTATCCTCCCATCCTTCTTGATACTAATCACCATCGGGCTCACCCACTTAAATTCTTTAATTTCCTCAATGATATTGGATTTTATCATCTTATCAATTTCCTCCTTAACCTTTATGCACAAATTCATATTCATCCTATAAGGTCTCTTCTAAATGGGCACACACCCTCCTTTAACTTAATCCTCATTTCCCCTAGAGAGTGGTGAACTCCCTTCAATTCATGGTACACGCGGGAACAAGTCTTGGAAGTCACACAACAGCTCAACTATTTTTGAAACCTCTTGGTCTCGACCAAGTAATCTCCAATGACAGCTTCCTTCGGCTCTACTTTTGTACCAATGTTAACCTTCTTTGTTTTCAAAGGCTCATGGTAGGCACATGCTTTCTCATCTAATTTTTCCAATACTTCATGCGTACCCTCTGTGTGGTTAACATCCAAGTTTTCTACTTCCTTGTCATCTATCAAGTATACCAACTTACCCTTTTCTTTCTCCAAGAAGGTGCACTCAAGTTGTATCTCCTTCATCTCTCCTTCTTTTGGTTCTTCTTCTATGAAGCACGCCCCCAACTCAGGTTCCCCTAACAAATCTAGGATTCGGTCCTCAGCCATGGCACTATCTCCCAAGGTAAGGTGCTTGAGTACCTATAAGCACCTCATTCACCGATGGATTACAATATTGATACTTAAAATCCTAGATAATGTATGTCATTAACTCTTACCAATTACCCATCTAATGGTGCAATTCAGAATAGATATACCATGGGTGCACAGAGCCCTGCAAGGTGTAGTAGAACTTATGCACCCATAGTGAATGAGGAAAGTCTTTTGGGCCTACCATCTAGGATCTCTCACATTCTGGATGTGGAATGAGATGGACTCATTCCCATGATAGTCGTGTATTGCAGAAGGTGCATTGCTTCAAAGAAACCTAACAAAGAATGTGATTCTCACTTCACACCACTCTAGAATATTGCCTCGATGCGTCATCCACTAACATGTTGTTCTCCCACGTAAGGTATAAGTAATCATATTCCTCCTTTTTGTCTAATAGGTCCATTGTACCTCCATTGCATGTAGAAAGATGTCAGGGTTACCCTCTCCAGTGTAACTGGGTAACTACTTTCCTCCCAGGTGCCTAACCGAGTGCACCCTAGTGATGCGAGTCACAATGCCCTTCAATTGTCTTCCGACCAACTCATAGGTCCTATGCATCCAATTGTCATATGCAATGCCAGTTTTATCACTCATGGACTAATCATCTTCCCATTGAATGATTCTTTATCCCAATGGATGGATAATTTCGGGGTCTCTAATGGTGTGCACATATATTCTATCCAAGTCCTCTTCTCCCAAAGGCTCTACATAGGGCACAGACTTCCCATCCATCAGTGGAATAACAACGCACTCCTCTTTTTTCTTAAAGCTTATGTACCCTTTGTTAAAGTGCAAGTCAACATTATTCTTATAGCACCAAGGGCATCCAAGTAAGGCTAGAAAGTTATCTACCTTGGCAAGCGCTAAGACTTCAAATATCCAGTGAACTTTTCCCCTTGGATGGTTATGGATGCATCCTTTAACACTCCGATGGGCATAGCCTTTGTCCTATTCACCATATACAACACATTTGAAGATGGCTATAATGGGGGCCTCCCCATCTGATTCCATGCATCTAAAGTGAGAACATTGACCTCAACACCCATGTCAATTAGAATGTTGCTCAAGATCCATCCATCCACAACTGCATTCAATGTGATTTATTTTTCATAATCAATACTATGAGGGGGTAGATTAGCATGTAAGACCTGCTCTCGTGCTCACCTCCAAAGTGCGTGGTACTTTTTCTCTTAGCCACTCTCCTAATAAAGGGATAATATTCTCTGGCGCAACATCTTACACACTTCTTTGACCTCATCTATGTCCTTCTGAGGGACCTCAACATTCTTCTTCTACTCCAACTTTTGTGATTGCTCCTTCAAACATTGAATCTCCCCTTATAGGTTTCTAATCACCTCCATGGTTTCTTGGTAGACCTCTTTTTGATGAGTTGGATCTAGGATATTTCCCATGTAATACCTCTTCTCTTGTAATGAGAGGCCTTTGCTTCAATATTTCCCTGGTGCACGTGTCTTCCACCTGTGTAGTTACTAAGACAGGTTCCAACTCGAGGTCATGTTCCACCCTAGGCATCCATTGCATATCAGCTTGCTTCACACTCACCATCCCCATGCCCTTGTCCTTCCTTTGGTTCTAGCTCATGTGCTCATATAACTTAGGGAACTCCTCATACTTATGCTTCTTCCTACACCATGAGCATTGTAGAAAATCCAGACACTCACACTTGTAGTGTTCAAGTAGATCCACAATTGTAACAAGTTCCATGGGGAAATTCACTCCTACCTCCTTAACCACCATGGCCTTTGAATCCTCTGCAAAAACCTCTTCCTCGACCACCTCCATCTTTGTGCCCTTCATACTAATGACCTTCATTCTTAGAATTGTTCCCAATGCTGGTATGGTGCACACCAATATTAATGGCATCATGGATTTGGTCTATTAATCGGCAATCCTTTGTATCATGAGTCGTAGATGAGAAAATATTACAATAAGAAGACACATTCTTGTGGAGTGCACACTACAACGAAGGGCATCTATATAGATCATGATCTCCGTGATAGATTTCACAATCCAATAACACAATGTGTACCTTCTTTTTGGATAATTGTCCTTTGTATGTCCCTCTACCTTGCAATCCATGCACCATAGTCCACTACGAGTTTCGAGCTGAGTTCGCAGAAAAAATTTCAATTTTTTTACCATGGAAGTAATTTGTGCCTCCAAAAAGGGACTTACCCTAGTATCAATTCTTCTAATGGCCTCATCACAAAAATTAGCCTCCAAGGCTTTATACAGATCCATGAAAGTCTTATGTGAGAGCACTCACCTGAAGGGTGTTATCAAGCTACCCATGAACCACTAAACATGTTGAGATGGATGTATATCATGAGACAACTTTGATAGAAGAGTCTTAAATCATGCTTCATACTCCCACACACTCTCTGGCATACCTTATTGAATATCCTTCAACTCATTGATGATCTTTTCTCAAACTCAGAAATTTGAAATTTTGCCAATAATTCATCATGCAGCGTAGTATAATCCACAACCGTTTGATGGGGGTCATACTTTTGGTACTAGCTATGCACTTGCCCTTGTAATGTAGTTACAAACTGACTTGACTTTCGCTTCAAGGTAGTGATACCCTTAGTGTTCCATAGAGATTCATACTTGTGTACATGCTCTACGGCATCTTCAACACCCTTATAGCTAGGTAAGTGAAGAGACATATCATAAAACACCTATTGATGGTGTTTTGGCCCTTATCTGCCAGATCCAGGCCTTGATTCCCTCTTGTGTTTCCTCCACCACCAAATTTACTAGATCCACTAGCTCCTATTCCTCCGGATCCACCAAAACCTCCTCCCATCATTGCATGTAAGGGGCCTGACACAGTTGCGCTCTATGTACCCATCATCACGTTAAACTATGTGTCAATAGTTTGTGATCTCAAACCAGTTCCAAACATAATACCCAGACTTTGTGTACCCACACCTTGCCCAAATGATGTGTTAGATAGAATTCCTCCAAACATAGGAAATTTTTATGCTAACATAGAAGAACTAAATGAAAAATTATATCTATCAGGTGTCGTTTGACTACCAATACCAACACCAACTGGGTTAATAACACTTATTTCAAGAATTGGAAAAATAAGCGCTAGGGTTTTTTCACCAAGTGGGCTAATATGTGTGCTTATGGCTCTCTTTTCTCCATACAATGATCTCTCACTAGAAGCCAAGGGAGTTTCTCTCTCGCGCTTTCCAAGATGGGGTAGCACGAGATAGCTGGTCTCATGTACCCTCCACACTAGCCTCAAATCCTTCCCATAACATTTACCTCCATAAATCCATTACTCCAACAACTTCATATTGTCTCACCAACTCCCTTTTTCATGCTTCAGTATACTTGACCCACCTCTCTTCTCTCTTTGCTTCCACCGCGAGGTCCACCATCTTTCACCACGCCGCCTTCCGCACCTTGTGCCTGGTAGGAAGTTACCTTGACCATATGAAATACCTCCATAGTCATAATGTTGATCAAAATCTTAATGGCTAATGGCATATCACATATGAATGATCCTCTTGGCTCCTACAAGAACTCAAACTCAAGAATCTTCAAGAAATAATTGTTGATGCAAAATCACACAGCACCCGTGGGACGCACATCAAAGCTTCTAGGTTGATGTTCAAGCATCCAGTGTGATTGCACAACATTGAATCCTTTCTCCAAGTGTGGGACTTAAAAAAAATGAGAAGGATTCTCCAGAGAAAGGTTGGTTCCTATTCCTCTGCTCGATGCACCAATGAAACGCAGAGGTTTACCCAAAAACTAATCTAACTACCAAGGAGACAGGAGGAGAAATGCATAAAAATAAACCTAAGCTAGGGGGTGATGCACCGAGGAATGAAGAACATAAGCTTTGCAAAAATAAACACAGACCATATAGATGCAATACCACACCACGCACAGGTAACCGAAATGCAATGAGAGATCAAAATGACAACAATGAATACATGAGAGGATTTAAATTTAATCACAGACATATATATTGCTCAGAGAATCGATTCAACACATTGCAGTGGCCAAGAGGCAACAGTGGCATTACAGTCCATGTGGGAGGCTTGAAAACTCCATGAATTCTCTTGCAAGCAGGAGAGAAGGGAGGGATTGCAAAACAAGAATGTCCAACCGTTAGAAAGAAGCCCCTCCTTACAATTTATAGGAAGAATGAGAGAGAAAAGAGAGAGGAATTCGAAATCTACCCCAACCACTTCCCCGAATGCATTTAACTCATCTCATCATGGCGAGGCGGCGGATCCTCGGTGAAATGGCGGGTGCCTAACAGAGCGGCGAACCTGTCGCTTTGCATTAAAATTGTTTGTTGACGCATCACTTCATTGTTTGGTTATTCACGCTGGAGGTGTTTCTTGATTTTCATCCTCCAAACTAAACCAAAATGCAAGATTGACCTTGGAAATGTGTAGATAATTTTACTGATTTCCGTTGATATAAAGAGCGCGCAAATCCGAGCTCTGGATCAAAAGTTATGGCGATCTAAAGATTTAGGGCACAAAACAGTGAAAACGTGTTTTGAAATCTTTCCCGCGCTCTGCCACTTGGATGACATGTGGCACGCCTCTCCGATTGACGAGCAATTCTCTCTCCTCCATCTTTGAATGGGCTGTCCTTTTGAAATTTCCTTGTGGCCCCAGCTGACACGTGGCGCCATTTCATTGGTTCGGTTCGGCGCTCGATAACTCGTCCCTTTGACCTTTTGACTTTTCCTCCGTGAGGACACGTGGCGCTTCGATTGGTCTTCGGCTCCTTGGCTACTTCACTTCCATTTGTCCGGATGTCCCATTTGATTTTGGGCCCCTTGTGCTCATTTCGGTGATTCGGCCTGTTCGGGCATTTTGGCCCGCTTGTCCCACTTTGCTTTGGACTCGACTTGACTCTTTTCAGCCGATTCGGCGGTTAGTCTTTTTGTCCCAAACGTCCCGGCAAGCAACACACACCAATTTTTCTTCCTCCTTCTGGCCGGATCGGCTTTTCTGGCGTCCTCCGCGTACTTCGGCCCGATTGTCCCAAATGCAATTTGGGCCGCCCGGAGGCTTTTCGGCCGATCCGCGCCTTCGCGTCCCAAATGTCCCAATTTCCCCCTTGAGTAGGACTTAGCCAATTTTCACACTTTTTCCCTGGATTGACTTATTTGCCTTTCTGCAACTTTTGATGCATGTTATCGAAATTTACCCTGGGGGAATTTTGACAACAATAATACGTAGAAATTACGTATTCCAAGGTATAGCTAGTCAACACTCCACTCCACCAATGATCAACAACATGAGTCCAGGTCAAATCAGCATCATGTAGCCTCTGATACTCTTCTTGGGTCCAAACACAAGGTCTATAATACCAACTCTTCCTTGATGCATATGTTGACAACCATTTGTACAACTTTACTTGGAAATAGCAAAAGAATGTCTCATAAGTGTCATGATAAAGGTGATCCTATACCCATTTACGTGCATCAAAATTTGATCCATTGTTAAATCAATAAGAAAACTCATCCTCTCGTGTTTTTAAGCCAAGTCTCGATGTTGTCCAAGGTCAAGCATTCTATCATCACACACCATTCTCACAATAGCTTCAAAAGAGGTCTTGACAACGGAACCAAAATGTAGTCTCATTTCCCTTCTCCCTTTAAATCCCAAATGCATCGGCTTGTCACCCAACATAAGTTGGGTGCTCACCCAAGCCAAGTGTAGGCACCAATCCCCTCCTTTATGTGAGCTTTATAAGAATTTTCACCATTAATGGAGGAATGTTTACAGAAATAGAAATACAAGCATTTATTCTAAAGATAGAGTAAAAATACTAGATCTAACATAGATGCACCATGATATAAATGTAAACATTGCAATAGCATAAGAGAACTAGATCTGTACCATGAGTAACATGAAATACACTAGGTTTTGAGCCCATTAGACATAGATATACGAATAACCCATCATATATTGATTAACAAGTGTTTACAGTAGCCATATTACATCAAAAAGGTTCAACAACAGATCAGTTACATCATTCTACCATTAGCATTCTACCCTCCCCATGGCTCTGATCTAGAAACTCTATAGTACCCCCTTAGAACCATTACATATTATTCACCATGCATATGCACACATACTCAACCTCTAGCCTCTAACACCTAACACCCAATACCCTTGTCTAGATCCAAAATGCCTCCTTAAATAGGATAGGAGCTCACCTAAACATCATTCCAAAAGTAAGCCCACATGCCAAATGTCATCATATCCTATTATACTCGAGTTTCCAAGCCATGTAGATGCTATCTATCCATAACAACCTCCACTTTACAACCCGTAACCATAATGATTCCTTGGAATATTATTTTCTTGAGCTCCAAGTCTTCATGTAACAACCTTGTTATCATTACACTTATTAGTAGCTTCATGTTCTTTTGCATTTGATACCCTTTAATTGAAATGTGGCTAAGTATTTAAACCCTTCAACCATTTCCTTCTCCCACAGCAAACCTATCTCTCATCGTGCATGTTCACTTAAGGGATTTTCTCCATAGTGCCTTCCATGTGTGCTCATCTTCTGCTTTAAGACTTAGTCATTTTTCGTGCTCAACAAATGTCAAGGGGGATCACTTGGCCACAGTGGGGTTAGGTGGCTTTAGATATTATAAGAGGATCCCATGACATATGGGGCTAATGATCACATTAGTGGAGATATGGGATCGGCAAACTTTCACATTTTGGTTTAGGACAAGGAGATGACAATCACCCTGGAGGATGTGTATTGGATTTCGAGATTGATGATACAAGGGGAGAAGATAGTCCCCATTACTAGTGACGATGCGTTGGCTTTCTCATATGAGCTGAGGTACGAGGTAGGCATACCATAGAGCAATTTTATATGTATGGTGATGATGGTTGTGTATTTCTATGCTTTTCCAAACTTAGGAGGAGCTCGATTTCCATGGGCCTTTGGTGTGTGTAGTGGTATACATAGTGTACCACCAAATAGTATTTTTGTTTGGGACTGCTCTTCTATCTCGGGTTTACCATGAGTTATCAATGAGCAGGCGGGAAATAGGTCGGACTGGACTTATTGCACTATTAGACGTATGAGCACATAGCAGTAATCTAGCCATCGTGGCTTCCATGGTTCACAAGAGAGACCACATAGAGTGGCAGTTGGATTTCTGAGATGGAGGGATGATCAAGCCTTTGGGGACATGAGTGAGAGGAACATAGATTGGTACATCGATAGGTTTATAGATCTCGAGATAGATCACGTCGGTGGCGGCCATATAGGGACTTTCTTGCATGGCACAGGGTGGATGTAGAGTGTTTACCGAGATGAGGTAGACAGATGGATTCAAGGGAGATGCCAAAGATGATAGAGGTCATGTAGTTTGATCAAGTGTTATGACATCTTAGGGTAATCCAAATGGTGCCTGGGGTCCTATTTTATATAGGAGGGAGGAGCTTGACAGGGAGTTGTCGGTGTCGACATGGTAGATCCATTAAAGAAGGTAGTAGTGCCTTGGGATGAGGATGATGATGTGGGATTTAGACCAAGGTTTGGTGATTAGATGACCATGGCTTGGGAAGCTCGTGTTTCTAGGGAGAGATGGGATGAGGAGGAGGAGATAGAAGACATGGAGGTTGATATAGAGGTAGCTCTAAAGGCGGTAAAGGAGATGGAGTAGATCCCAACGAGGTGGCTCGATTACATATAGAGATAGAGCATATGCACATTTAGAGAGATATTTTGATCCAGTAGATGGACATAGTTACACAAGACATAGGATCGGTACCACCACCCAGACGGAGGTCTACAAGGTCTGTTTTGGATATCTTGCTATCATGTTGGTTTCTGAGGTTGTGGGTGGAGGAAAAGTTGCACCGTAGGGAGGAGGAGAGATAGCACCTTCTTATATGATTTCCATAGATATATATAGAGCCTTATCCATAGAGGCTAAGTATTAAGAGGGGATCATGATCAGTAAGCTACCAGGGACACTCTGATAGTGGGAGCATCTACAGAGGAGAGTGGCAAGAGGAGTTGGGCCATCTGGGAGCACAACGAGTGTAACACAGACTACCTCAAGGAGAGGGCCAGGGTGGAAGCATTGAGTTTGATAGATAGACAAAGGGGCTTTCCTCAAAGGGTAAGATTTTAGGCTCTCCAATGTTAACTTTATTGATTTTGATAACATTTCTTCTTTGAGAGAGCCTTGTTAGAGGGCGACGATGTATTGATACACTTTATATATATATATATATATATATATATATATATATATATGAGATGATTTTGATGTGGATTAGGATGTGTTTAATATATGATTTGATGATTGGATTTTATAGTTTTGTGATGTGGTGATGATTATATGTACATTCCTTTATGTTAGATTACAATGTATGATGAAGTAGCTGATATGATGATGATGATATGGCTATTTTAGATAATGGTACAAATGTGTTGAAGATTATGATTCATATGTTTAATGTTCAAATTTAACCATGGTAATAGGATGCATGGGTAAGATGTGATGTTAATGAAAATAATTTTAAAAATTAGTGTGGTTAAAGAAAAATTAAATATGTTTAAGATAGATGGATAACATATAGGTGATTGAGATAAATAAATATGTGTTTATAACAAAACGAAGTAGGGATGAGAGATAGATGTGATAAGACTAATGTAATGCAATGGTGGGGACCAAAATAACACTACGTTCATCAAAGGACGTACGAGGAAAAGATGCCTCCAACCACATTGGAGGTAAACAAAAAGAGGACCCATGTAGCACAAGGCACATGTGACCAAAACATGTGTTGGCAAATAACCAACGATAGTTAGTTATATCAAAGATGATAAAGGAGTATTGATGAAATGAACTCATAAACCTAGTGTCGACACTACAAAGAATTTTGAGATGTAACTTGTACGTGGGAAGAGGATCTCCAAGAGTGGTTTTCCCTAAGACTATGCACCAACTCGGGAAGGGGGTAAGAGCAAACTAGTCATTGTAGGAAGTTTTCTAGAAGAAATTTGATCAATACATGAAGCTTTCTTTGGATGCTAAAAAAATCTAAGGTTGATTAATGTGGGAAGCCTTCAAATTCCATAAAAGAGTATCCATCCTTCGAGGGTATGGTCTACTTTATACATAATATATATGGCAAGAATAATATATATGATAGTTGTCCTTCAAGGGATCAGTCTATTATTTTTTTCTTATGATTTTTATTTACATGCTTTTCCTTTTTGTTTCTACATGGATAGTTGTCCTTTGAGAGATCAGTTTGTTTTTTTAATAACTTTGATTTTGACATGGGGAAGAGCTACGAATAGCTAAGTAGACCACTTAGAAGGGGGTAATGAATGTACAAGAAACACCCTTGGACCCTTTGCATGGTTCCAATAGGTGAATAAGATGGTGATGGATGTAATGATTGTGGAGTTCTCACCAATAAGGGAGAACCTATCCATAAGGAAAATTCTATGGGCAGAGCCATGGTGCCCATATTTAAGGTCACATCTAGGAAGTGATGGTAGACCACATGTTTCCAAATCATTACAAAGAGAATGAAAAGGGCTAAGATGGAGGAATTATCTAAAGATATGACTAAGAGCATTGATAGACATGTTAACAAGAGAATGGTCCTAAGTGTAATGTGTTAAGAAGTTCCACTTCCGGTTTACCATCAAAGGAGGCTAATTAATAGGCTTCCAACCCATACTTATGCGTGATAATGTATGGTCCAATCCAGTTAAGGGAAAACCTTCCTCGTTACCTCCTTTCTAAAGTGTTAGCATTTTGATTTAAGTTGTGATAGGATAGGATGAAATATGGGATGAGATAGATGAGCAAAAATGAAAAACTATGTGCTTAAGGAAGCAAAAATTATGTGTCCCTAATGAGATGAAGAGATGGTCCCCAAAGGAGAGATGAATATGACCACAATGGTGGATTTTGGATGAGAATAAATGGTCCCTCAATGGAGAGACAAATATGGCCACAAAGGTGGACTTAAAATGTGAATATATGGATTGGATAAGATTGGATGAGATAACTAAGGTAATGTCAAGAAAAGGAGCTAATTAGATAAATGGTCGATGTTAAAATGAAGTCCCCCAACATCAATGGAGTTATCTCGATGGATAGAGGATGAGGATGACTTGGATGTGAGGATGTGAGGGGTTAGAAGTAAGGGATAGGTGGTCCCCAACAAGATATGTTGCATTTTATTAGGTAACTTAAATGTGGATGCTAACGGATTGGTAGATGTGGATGATGGACTAAGATTTTTAAGAGCATCAATGATAACTTTAGATTTTGATTGGGAAAATGATCAAGGATCGTAGGGCTGATTGGTTGTAGAAAAAATAGTGGATGGAGAAGGATGATTCTCTTGGATGAGAAAGTCATCCCTCTTAATAAGATCATGGATGATAACTTGGAGGGCCTTACAATGCTTAGTGTCATGGCCCGGGGTATGATGATAGGTGCAAACGTGATTGGGATTGAACCATGAAGGTCTCTTACTATGAGGGTTAAAATATTTGATAGGTGGAAGCATGATGGCAAATGTTTGGATTAAATGTCTAAGGATCTGTGTAAGATCCAATAGAAGTAGTGAAGGGAAGATTACTCTTATGAGGTTGGGTAAGATATTTTGGCTTGGATTTAGGGGAAGGAGTGGATATAGATTGAATGGGTGAATTAGATATCTCAAAATATGGACCAAATTTAGGAGGAGAGTTAGATTGCTCATATTAGAATTTATTATTATGAGGTATCTTAGATGAAGGGACTGGTCCTAAAATAGATGAGGGGGTGCTTGGGATGGATTTTGTAGTGTTGGATTATTGAGGAGAGATAAGGTTTAATTTATTACGAGGGTGCATGGGAGACTTTTGGGGATGCCTACCAAGATTCGTAGATCTTGATTGAGACAACTTACCTTTGGTAGGGATAACTACAATTTCAACCAGTGGATTTGAAGATGTAGGTGTAGGTTTGGGATTGGTTAGTGTAGAAGTAGTTGATTTTATAGAGGGAGAACGAATCCCCTTTGTGTTTTTATTGGTCCTCAAAGGAGAGGTGGATGTCTGAGATAATACAGTTTGAGTATGTTGATGTCTTGATGGTCCAGGTTCAGTTTTGGCATAGGTTAACATCTTAGTATTGGATGGATTTAGTTTAGGTTGATGAAATGTTCTTGATGAAGAGGTTGTTGTGTTGGATGGTTTAGAGGTAGAAATTTCAAGTTTCTTATAGAAATGTATAAGATATTTTTGAGGTAATGTACTAATGGTTGTAGGATTTATTTGTAAGGGTGTGTCCTTAGGAGGAGCAATAATAATTTCTTTGAAGGATTTGGAGGTGGTGTCACAGTTGGTATAGACACAAGAAGCAGTGTTTGTTTGATGGAATCTAAAGATTGATTTGATTGTGTCAATGAAGTAAAAGGGTCATTTGAGGTTATTTGAAATTGAAGTGTTTTCAAATATTCTTTGAATGATAAAGGTGACGTTGAAGAAGAAAGAGGTGTGAATGCACTTTCAACAGTTGATGCGGGTAAAATCTCTGAAAGAGGTAATAATTTTAATTATGAGGATGGTATAGCAGTAGAATTGGAATGGACGTAGGTGAGGTAGTCATATCTAGTGAAGTGGATTTGGTGGATAATGACGTGAATATAACATAGGTAGTGTAGTAGGAGTGGAACCAATGTCAACCATGGAAGTAGGTGGGAATGGTTGTTTCATAAATACTTCTAGGGGCAAGAATGATATGTGTGTGAATGGAATCCTAGTAGTAGGAATGGATGTCAAGGTAGATGTAGATATGATTGGTACAATTGTGGGGAAAATTATTAATGGGTTTGCAGATATGGGAATAATATCAAAGGGGATCGATGTGATTGGTGATGAAGGAGGAGAAGTTGTAGGTTCTTGATCAAAGGTGTTTAAAGTGTTTATGTTATGAGCATTAGGTGTTTGGGTTGTGGAAGTGGTGGTGGCTTGGCTTGTTAGCATATGGTTAGGAAAAGGTTGTTTAATTCTATTGAGGGGTTGGATAAGTGAAGCGGTGCGAAATTGTCTATTTGGATAGCCCCCTGATTTATAAGTTTTTAGATGTAATATTTGAAGGACCGACACTTCTCAATGTTATGACCTTTGACTTGATGATATTTACAATAGTGGGCTTCGTGATACCAAATGGGATTGGGTCACGAGTCATCTATGGTCATATGGGAGGAAGTTGGATGGAGTGTACTACCATAAACTTGTCAAATACCAAACTATAGGATTCCCCAAGGGGGTATAGTTGAGCATAGGTCTAGGGGTTCGTTGTTGAGTCCATGTACTAGATGCGGGTGCAGCAGAAGACTTGACAACCATAGCATTAGTCGCACTCTTAGATTTATCATCATGTGTAGATGGTTTGGTGAACTTGGCTTTGGGTTTGTTTTATTTAATTTTGAATTGACCTTTCTCAAGGAAAAAGTTTCTCTTTTGTGAGCCATGGTGAAGGCTTCTTCGAACGTTTAGAAAGATTGGATTTACAACGTAGAAGAAATATGCTTCACATAAGAACATGAGAAGAGTTCAATGAGTTCAATTTGTGGAAGAGTAAATGATAGTTGGCTTATAATGCCATGCCATCATGTGACAAAATATATGATAGACTCATCATCAAACTATTTAATGGTGTATAAGTCATTGATAGTGATTTTACATGCAATATTAATCGAAAAATGTTGTAGGAACAATTGCATGAGCTAGGTAAAGGAGAATAAGGAATGTTGAGGAATTCCATTATACCAATCCAGTGTTAGACCAGCCAAGGACATAGGGAAGGTGTGAAGCATAAGTTCTTGATCATGTGCGATAAGGTAACATGTGTGTTTAAATGCACGGAGATGTTGTTGGGGATCTTCCTTGTTGTTGAACTTGGTAAACTTAGGAAGCTCCCAATGAGGAGGGTAAGGTTTAATTGGAACCAATGGATGAATGGGTTCATTACATATTTTTTTGTAAGATAATGTAACCTTGGGTCCCAAGGTAGCGGCCTCTAGACTAACCAACTTATTCATTAGGGTATGCATAGGATCGTTTGTTGTGATGATTAGTTGGGATTGTGATTGTGTGGCATGAAAAGTAGATCGAGTAAGGTGGTTGATAAGTTTCATGGATGTGCTTATTTTTGGGGAATCATTTGATGGGTGTGAGTGTAAAGCATGGGTTGTGATTGAATGGGTGGTGGTTGAAAGAATTGTTGTTGGGAGATGGGCACATGATATGACTGTTGAGATGGGGAAATTTGTTGTGGTAAATGATGAGTGAGAATATGAGTGTTAAGAGGTTGGGATGGTTGGAGCATATGATGGGTAGGAATGTAAGTGTTAAGAGGTTGAGATGGCTTGATAGGCATACTAGTAGTGGATGGAATAGAGATAAAGTTGACATAAAGTGATGTGGGTGGAATAGGATCCACCAATTGAGTAGATTGATAGGATCAAAATGTTGTGGGATATTTACGAAGTAAGAAGTCATAAATGGGGCTAGAAGGAGGTTGAAATGCCTCTAAAGGAGTGGGAGATGGGGTATAGTTGGTCTAGAAAGGTTGGATTGATGAGAGATACGAGGATTGGTTTCAAGATAAGGATGATTTTGGATGACATGGTCTTCAGGAAGTGAGACCATGGAGACAAGGGGTTGGGGAACCAAAGGTGTGGTATCAAGTTTAGAATCTTGTTGGGAAGGATCATTAGGGGAAGGGATGTCATTAGATGGAGTGGATTTTTGTGTTACCTTGACTTGAGGAAGGGTAAAAATAGGCATGAAATAGGTGAACATTTTTTATGTAATTTGTTAACAAATAAATCAAGCAAAAATTTCCTTATTAACATGATTAATTAAGAAAATGTGAGAAAAAGAAAAAGGGAGGTGGATAGTAAAGGTTCCTAAGAACGATATTCTAAGGCTGGTTTCAGGATTGTTTTGGCTTGGGAGAGTCTCAGGCGGCTTCCTATTGGGTGATGAAATCCTAATCAATTTACCATGTAGGAGGATGTTTAGGTGTGTTGATTTAAATGTGTGAGTTTAGGTTGTGTGTGAAAGAGTGTTAGATGTAATGATTTAACCCCTACTTAAACTATGTGAACAAGCAGGATGCAAAAGGAAATATTCTTTTTAAAACCAAATGGAAGTTTGATCTTTTGATGAGGACATGTAGGAAATAGAAGTACAATGTAGAAAGGAGAAAATAGGAAAAATTGAGGAATACATGGATAAATATTTTCCTTTTTATCTGAACTTTAGTGGGAATAGCGGTTCCAACAGTGGAACCAAACCTAGCAAAAGTAAACAAAAAACAAAGCCTTATGTTGCAGTGTTAGTTAAAACACAGAAAATAGAAAGAAATGGAAAAGGATCACCTAAAGGGGTGGTCCCACCGGGCGTGCTAAGAATGTTTACCAATTTTCTTATTCCTAATAAAACTAATGCACTAGATACTAAAGAAACTAGAAAACACATGATATGGAGGGTTTATGGTACCTCGCAATGGGATGAATAGATGTGGGTGCAAAGTAGAAGATGGATCCCTACCCTGCTACAAGTTGATGACCTACAACTCAAAGACACTAAGAAGAATATTGATTAGATGGTATAGGGTTTGTGGGGTTTCCCAATGAAGCATTAACTTCCTCGGTGGATGTCAACCCCATTTTTAAACAAATATTAAAGTAAAAGATTGATAAATAAATTACATGCAGAAACATAAGTACTATTGAATTTGAGAAGTAACTAGAATTGATCTAAAATCTGATTTGATTAAAGTAAATGTAAATGAAATATTACATGGTCTAGGTTGGTGGTGACCCAAACTATGCTGAGAGGGAGTGACGTGACATGGGAAGGAGATACGGACAATAGGATAAATATAAAAACCCTACAAGATCTGGATGTAATCTAAATGTAGCGAGAGATTTGTGTATGTTGAAGTCAACCTACGAAGGGATCCGAGGGAGCAGAAACTAGGAAAATGGCAGAAAATGGAAGTAAGGGAGGAATGATTGGCAAGCAAGGCCCTAGTTAGCGGTGACCAAGTTGAGTCGTCAACGGCGACCTGTAGTAGAGTTGGGTAAGGTTGAGGTCTAGGGGATGAAGTGGGAGACCAATAAGTGAAGAAGATGGAAAAGGATGTTGTTGAGGGAGCTCTAGGTGTTACTGAAGTTAATTTGAACTTGTAACACATTAGACGTAAGTAAAACCAAGATAATATGATAGGTATAAAGCAAAGAAATACCACGATGATAATAATCTCATGAAGGATGAATGTGAGCGATGCAAGCATGCTAAAAGAAAGTTTCCCCAATTGGCTATATTTTTGTGATATTGGTTGATATTTCATATTTTTAAGAGTTGGAATGGTGATTTAAATCATGTGTGCGGGATTATATTTCTTGGGTATAAATCATGGGTAGTTAGGGCATAAAAATAGATAGGATAAAAGCTTAGAAAAGTAAGGGGTTGGATTTAGGATAAAAGCATCCTAAATAGAAGGTACATTAGGGCAAGGTAATGGGTATTAATTAATTAATAGGAATTAATTAATTAAATTTAATAAATATTAATATGGATGGGATGAATAGGCATTTAATAAAGTAAGTGGGATGAATTAAAAAATATGTGCACGCGGGTGATTAAGGATATGATCTTGAATTCTGTGTGTCTACACTTGGGTATACCCATTTTTACTGGAGATGGTAGATTATTTTTTAGTCACTAAATCATGCACTTACTATGTACATCTATCCTCTAAATATTTCATTTATATGCACGATTCCTAAGCAAGATAATTACTCATTAACACTTTGCTTTACTTTACATTTACCTTTTTCATTTTTATTGCTTGTTATTTCTGATAGAAAACTTATAGTCTTACATACTATTCAACATCTTACTCAGCTTTGATTTCACTATTTGTCCTTTTTGAACATCCATTATAGGACAGCCCAATATGGACAGGAGCGCTCGGGAGCTAGTGTCCCCTCCAGGCACCTCTATCTTTCTTATTTCATTTTCTAATGTTTTGAATGTTACTTCTTTCTTGTCTTCTTTTATCAGCTTTTCTTGGCATTTCCTTGTTAATAATGAAACTTAAACAAAGGAATCATACATATGCATGTCTTATTTAACCTCGTTTAGGGGGAAAACATTCAAGAGGCACATACAGCTACAAAGAGCTAATATTTTCTATCTACTACATCAAGGACTACATTTTCATTCGCATACTTCATTGTATAGGGGGTCTATTATGAATTCTCGTATCACACATTTGCATTAGAAAAAAATATTTGTAGCCCACTATTCTTTTTGTGATTTTCATTAGGGAAAACTAGCTCAAGAGACATTATTCCAATCTCACACACACACACTAGAACTACATTGAGTCTGAAATGTAGTGCAATGCTCAATGAAAATCACATTGGGGTGACCTCCGAGGTTAGAATGACTTAAGCATATGCATTATTTATTCATCTAATGTGTGCTTAAGTATTGTGTATAGGTACATGTGTGACATATCGAATCGATGTGACTTATAGTGAATAAGGAGTGACATTAAGTGACAAGAAAATAACTAGACCCCGAGCTATTCCAGAGACACGAGTTCTAGAACATACACTAGTGCCTAGGTAGCCCTATTCCATTCTAGGCATTTTTTTCCTATCAGTTTCTAGATCACAGTTTTAGACACAAATCTTACACGGTCTAGGATTAGTTGTTCCAGATCATTCACCAGCCCAGAATCAATCTAGACCTACAGTTACAAGTTGATTCATTCTCTAAACCATATATATCACTTTAACTTGTATTTCCTTTATTTGATCTTGTTTATTTACTATTTTATCATTTAATCAATAGTGTCCTTAAATTAGCTTTAAATTTTGTTAAATCATTTGGTGAACCCGATCCCTTGCATGTTCTTTAATGTATCCATTTTTCTTCAAACCCAAACCCTAGTTGCATTAGGGTTCATATCTTCATCTTATCTTCATATCCAAACCTAATTTTCATTTATAACCTATCATAAATCATATTTGCAAAAATTTTCCTAGGGTTTCATGTTTCATCCTACCCTTTGGGTAACTTTCTAGGGCTCTTAATTTTCAAATCACATTTTTTTCATATCTCGAGCATAACGACTCTATTTTCAATTTCCTTTGAGGTTATTTTTCATTTTTACATTTTTAACAAAAACCTCTTTTTTTTTCCATAATTTTGAGCCCAAATTTTAGAAATTAAAAATTACAAATTTTACTAATTAAGGCATAATTCGAAAAATATACACTTTTGGCCAAATCCCTTGGAGTTTTTTTTTCAATTTATAACATTCAAAAAATCCTTTGTTTTGTAAAATTAAAATTCTATTTTAAAATATGGTCATTTTATTCATTTGACAACAATCATTTTTAACATCACTTTCAATACAAATCTATTTATCTGTTGGCTTGCTTGTGTAAAATTATTTTATGGCTTACCATATAATTGATGACAATGATTCTCCATTTTATATTCAAGTTCAAATTCATAATGTTCTTGTTAAGCATGTTTTCATTGATAATGGATCTAGTCTTAATATATGCAACATTTCCTTTCTCCATCAAATAGGCCTTTTTGTTGTTGATATGACTCCATCTACTCTATATATTCGTGGCTTTAATAACACCCCTAAGCAAGTGTTGGGAGAAATCACTCTACCCATTATTGTAGGCCCTTGCACTCTTGATGTTATATTTCATGTTATGCCTCATAATCTCAATTATAATATCCTTCTAGGTCATCCTTGGTTACATACTATGCATGCAATTTTGTCCACCCATGTCATAACACACAATGTCATTGCTACATATTATTTTATAGAAAATGATACAATATATTACACAACTCATGTTTTTACTTCTTGTGATATCCCTCTAATGCATGATATTGAATTTATTACCTATATTGCACATCATTCTTCTCCTACGATGGATTATAGTGCTACTTAATTTACTTGATACACCTTTTATCATCACCCATGATATTCCTCCTAGTATGTATCACTCTTGATGCACTTCTAATGATCATATGCTTATTGATTCCAATGTTACATCTCTTTCCACAACTTCCTCACCACAAGTTAGAACACAATGTGTTTATTTGATAATGATTCATAATCCTCTCACTTTCCAAGATTTTATGCATAACTCATTTATTATGGCTACACCTTATCTTGTAGTATCCATGGGGAAATCAATTCCCCTCTTTACACATTTATGTCTATGATCATATGGGATACTACATATAACTTTAATTCTTCCAACTTATACATATTACTTATGCAAAGTCGTGTGTCTCTCCCTCCATTGCTTGACATTGATACCGATGAGCCTTCTAGCATTACATATGTTCACATCTTTTAACTTGCATATTTATCCTTATGTTCACACTTATTACTTCCACTATTTTCAACAATTCCAATGTTATATCTGCCCTATTTTATCCTAATGGGCACATTCTTCTTGTTTCTACACTCTTGGTCCCTGCAATTGGGATCTTGGACTCTATAGGGTTTTCCCCTCAATATGTTGAAATTATTCTCTGGTAGCTCTTTTATTTCCCAATGTTCCACCTATTCTAGTGTTTCCACATGCATGACACATTCCTACTCCACATACTATACTACATGCATTATCACATGACACTAGGTCCTTGCCTCATGTTCACATATGTTCATCTTTTTACATTAGCTGATCATGGGCCCTCACCTCGTATCCTCATTGCATAGATCACATTGGCATTCACATTTGGGAGCATCTCATTCCCCACACCACCCGATGACACACTCTTGTTCTGGTTCATACTTGACTATTAAGGGAATTCTTCACATGGACCTCACTTTACACACACCCACTATGGGGCATCCTATTCCCCCTTTCTCGTTGTTTTCTTTCATATATTTGTTATTAAAAATCTAAAAACATGTTTCCTTATATATTTATTAGGTGTGCTCTTGCTTCTTTACATACTATTATATGTTGCACCTTTGTTTCTCATGTTAATATGGTTCCTACTATGTTTTTCATTTTCATACACATGGGTGTTCACATGGTATCTTGAGGTGAATGTAGGTCACTTATAGGTTGTTACACAATGTATGATGCTTGGCCTTTTCCACTACTATTCCCACCAAGGCTCTTGAGGGCATCTACCTTTTCTCACTTACTATCGGGTTCTATAATTACAATATTTTACATTTTCATATTAAGGTATTGCATTTTCAAATGTTATTTATCATTTTTAACATGCTAATAGGTCTTCATGTGTGCCAGTGTCCTTGTAGGACTCCTTATAATCATGGTTTTCTAATTTGTGTGTACTTTGTTTGTCGTTGTTTGTAGGTTATGTCCTATGTTTGTTTGATACCTTATCTGCATAAGCCTTAATGCTCACGATTATCTTGACATCTTGAGTGGTGTCCCATGTATACAACCATCTACTCGTTGTATTCTTGTTTAGTTTTTCATATATGTTCTTTCCTAGTTATTTCTATGTGCATTATTTATTTGTCACTAACACAAGTATATGCTAGCATTTTCCAATTGGTTTTCTTTTGTCATGGTAATTGTCATGTGTAATCCCTCTTCCCCTACAAGATTTCTAAATCAAATGTACACATCAGTTTCTACCTTCCTTGTTTGGGCTTTGTTTTCTTTTTTCATCTCACACACCCCAAACGAGTGGGGGAAAACATTAGGTGAACCTTTTCACCCTCCCATTAGTTATAAAAATGCTTATAGAAACACAGACAATATGGTGAGAACATAAACTAGTTGCAAGACAGGCTAGAGCAGACTTGGCCAAAATTCACTGGATCTGGATACAAGTTCTTATAATAGACATGAACGTTGGAGTGCTAGTGCCCCACATGGGAACTCATGTCTGGGGCAAAAACAATTACAAGAGTAGTTTCAGCAATTACATGGCTAAGTATTCTTTTGTTTCAATAGTTACATAGTCATCTTCATATTGTAATTAGTTATTAACATGAACTAACTACTTACTCAGGAACCAAAGTAGGAACTAAACAAGGGAATGACACCTAGGGCATATGTAAGACAATGATATGCCTAGAAAAATGTGTTGCTTGAGGTAAGTTACAAATCGGCTTTGTGATCATCTGTAGTAGCACTTATTTGTGGGAAAGTGTTAACGATTGGAGGGAAAAGGATACTGCTCTCCTAATACACCTTCCCTTAGCAATGATAAGATGCCTAAATCCGAATTTTAACATTGGGATGCTCAAATCCCTAGTTTGGTGACAAGACACCCAAATCCTTCTTGTTATTCTAACCATCTCTTAAGTGCTGAGTCTACAAACAGGAACAAACTTATATCCCTTTCTCTTTCAATCCTAAAGGTGTACTCTTACCCCTTGGTTTAGCTTTTCCGATACACATTTCCATTTTTTTACATATTTTCCAAGTTAAATTTAAATTTTATTTACCTAGAGAATTAACTACACTTGTTTGTTTTGCAGATCCTATCCTATCCCAATGAAGGCAAAGTGCACAAGCAACCATGAAGAAAATATCAAACACACTCTGGTAAAGATGATATTCCAAGGAAATACACGCACACATTATTATCACTCCATGCATGCAAAGGTCACCCCTATGATCCTTATCCTTCCCTATCCTTATAATTTCATGGTACATATTTTTCACTATTCCATTTGGCACACTATAACACTCATTCAACATGCTACTGGGCACAATCTTCTCTTGACTCCCCAAGGTATGATTTTCTTTTCTACTTTATGCTACTGAATCCTTATTCACCAAAGCATAAAGTGGGGGAAAATGTAGTCACTAAATCATGCACTTACTATATACATATAGCCTCTAAATATTTCATTTATATGCATGATTCCTAAGAAAGAGAATCACTCATTAATACCACTTTACTTTGATTTTGCATTTGCTTTTATCCTTTTCATATTTATTGCTTGTTGTTTTTTATTGACAACTTATAGTTTTACATACCATCCAACATCTTTCTTAGCTCTAATTTCACTATCTGACATTTTTTAGCATCCAAGTATAGGATCGCCCATTATGGACAAGAGCTCATGGGAACTAGTGTCCCCTTTGGATGCCTTTGCCCCCTTATCTCTTTTTATAATCTTTCAAATGTTACTCCTTTCGTGTCTTCTTTTATCAACCTTGATTGGCCTTTCACTTGTTGATGATGAACTTAAGAACAAGATTCATATATATACCTCTTATTTAAACTCACTTAAGGGGAAAGCATTCAAGAGGCACAAACATCTACAGGAGCTAATAATTTCTATTTATTACATCAAGGACTACATACTTCACCTTTGCATAGAGGGTTATTCTAAACTCCATACCACACATTTACATTGGGACAAAGTAGTTGTAGCTTGTTATTCTTTGTGTGATGAGGCTGGGAAATCTAGTGAACAATATTCGATCACACACACAAGAACTACATTAATTCTAAAACACAAGTGCATTGCTTAGTGAAAATCACATTGGGGTATTTGTTGAGGTTAGTCGACTCAATTATATGTATTATTTATTCATCTAATGTATGTTTAAGTATTGTGCGGGTAGTAAGGGATTCTTTTACTGAGTACATGTGTGACACAATGAATCTAAAGTGACCTATAGTGAATAAGGAGTGACATTAAGTGACATAGAAATAACCAAACCCTGAGCTATTCTACAAATGTCGGTGCCAGAATAGACACTAGTGCCTAGGTGTCCCTATACCATTCTAGAGATTTTTATCGTGTTATTTTTTTAATCACGGTTTCAAACACAAATCTTCCATGTCTAAGATTAGTTGTTCCAAATCATTCACCAACCTAGAATTAGTCTAGACCTATAGAATACAATTTGAGTTGTTCTTTAAACCCTATCTATCACTCTTTCTTTTATTTCCTTTACTTGATATTGTTTATTTATTGTTTTATCTATCCAATTAACAATGTCCTTAGATTAGATTTAATTTTATTAAATCACGTTATCTGAGTAATTTAGTAAAATCTTTTGAGCAATGCCTCCAATCTGGAAAGGGATGTGGTTATCTTTTGCTAGGATACTTCTTCTTAGTAGGATCATTCTCAATGCTCTTCCCACATGCTTTTTATCAGTTCTAAAAATCCTAAAATTATTTTATTGAAATTAAATAAGATAATGAGAACCTTTCTTTAGCAAGGAATAGAGGAGGTTTAGAAGATTTTGTTGGTTAAATAGGAAATATTTTCTTTACTAAAAAACATGGGGGGCTAGAATAATAAATTTGCAAAGACATAACATAATATTTCCTTAAAATGTATCCTTCTAAGTAATCTACTTGAAATGGGCACAAGGAGATCTAACTTTCACTATCAATCTATAAATTGAAGGCTCAAAATAAGTTCTTCTTAGGTGGCATGGTATCCTTTATAATCTAGGAAATATCTCTCTTAAAAAAATGTGCTCCGTATTAATGGCACATAACGATGACTTAATGTTTTCTACCTATATATAATATTACTTTTTTAATCAGTCATCCTTTTAAATGTGATCCTTGCACCTTTGCAAACTAGGATGAATCACCACCATCAACTTTAATTGGATCTTACTCATTAGGATCTTGAAATCCATGTGTATAACATAAAATAACATGTTGAAATGATACGTAGGATGCCACATATGACACGGGGATGACACATGTATAGTAAGGATTGGATCACCTTTTGGAGATGTTGACGTGTACATTTAATTTTCTCTCCTTAGAAGTGCAATTCATCCTCTTGTGAAGTGTGAGTTGCGAGGCATTTAGTATTTATTACTCAGACTTAAATAAATTTGAATGCTCTCTCATTGGGTTCTTGCACTTAGAAGTGTGAGGTATCTCTTTTTACCTACGAGGAAGAGTTAAAACTTACGTTAATCAAAGTTTGAATTTTCAAAGTATGAGTGTGAGAGAAATATAGAATGTAAGCTCGAGGTAAAGGATAATTAAGTGTGAGTCCTCACACATAGAAAGTGTGAGTTCTAGAATTCCTCAAAGTGTGAGTACTAGAAAAATCTAAGTAATGTCTTTTTCTAGTTAATCTAATCATTAATACTAGCATTAGTAACTTTTTTTAATAAATAATTCAACCCAACTGATAATTAATCCAAATTCCCAATTAGTAAACCATAAGGGGTCCTTACCTAGAAAATGTAATCATTTTCTAAGGTGGGGGGAGTTATGAAATAAAAAAATGGTGACTCAACGAGGAAAATACCCTGTGTATTTAGAACTTAGAACTCTAGTTCAAAAAAAAGAAAGTAAAAGAACATGAATTCAAAGCTCAATATCTATAATGCAATCATACCTTCCAAGGAAATAAATGACTTTAATCATCCTAAGTGACATACTAAGTCTAAAATCATGAATAAATGGCTCTAAGTGTGTGTAAATTAGTTTATTAACCATGTTCCTTCTTGAGATTGTAGTCACTTTGGATGAGAAAATTATTTGATAACTCAAGTCTGGTTTTGCTCTTACTTCTCTTATTTTTAGAATGGTTCAAATGGAGTAATGTTTATGATTTAACAAAAATAAACTAAAAGGGTATTATTACTTATGTTAAATTCTAAGATGTGTTACAATAAGCAAATATGGTAGTAAAGTACAGTAGATGACTCAAGCAAATAAGAAAAGTAAGCAAAACCCTAAGTGCAATGAAGAGTTAGAACACTTAGTTGATTTCATAAATATCCCGGAGGTGTGCAAAGGTGGAAAACTGATCAAACTGAAACACAAGAGTTCATTGTTGAGCCCAATAAAATGAAGAAGTACGGGAGGATCGGGGACTAAGGCATCTAGAGTGGTGCTAGGGCACTGGACACTAGGATCCCTTCCTAGGCACCAGGGTTTGTGTAGGAGGTCCAAAGATGAATTTTACAAGGTCGCTAGATGATCTAAAGCCTTTTTTTGTCGATAGTATGTCACACAAATCCCATGGATGTTGTCGATAACTTGTAATAAAGAGATCACATGTAAAACCCTCAAAATAACATCAAATCCTAAAAAGAAAGATGTAAAATGAGGGGTTAGACTATCCTCAACTTATTCTGATGGTGATCTTACAATTGAGTACTACACTACATCTCAGACCCAATGTAGTTTTATGTGTGTGTGTGGAATCATGCCCTATGTAGCTCTTGTACGTGTCACACTTAATAGCGAGAAAAGTAGATAGATGTAAAAATATGTAATAGATATGTAATAGATATGTGCATGAGATATAATAGACTTCCCTCCTATGAAGTGTGATGCAGAAAACCATCCCTAGTCCCTTGCAATGGTGCTAGATGGATGAAAATGATGTTCTTGGGTACTTGTGAGATGTAACCTTAGGTCATAGTATATATGCTTAATGCTTGGTCCTTTAATTTGGTCACATAACTTTATATTTATATGCTTCTCTTGTTCAAATTTCAGTAATTGATCACTAAAATGCCGACCCCTAAGAGATAAGGATGCCCAATGGCTAGAAAGGACCCTAAAAGGAGTGAGCTAAATACAAAGAGGTCTAGGGTGCCCAAAGGGGATGAGGGCGCCTGGCGTTGGTGTCAGAGCTAGAAAAGGTGAGATGTGAAGGGTCAAATTGGGCAATGAGGTTTGTCAAGTCAAAAGGGAGACTAGGAAGGAACCTAAGAGGCCAAGTATAGTGATCAACCAGTACTTTTCTCTTGTAAGAAGCATATGAATAGTATTATGTGATTAGGACCTAGTAATGTACCTAAAGTGTGTGATTTAGTGTCTATATTTTCCCCACTTTATGTTGGTGAGTGGAAAGCTTGGTAACATAAAGTAGATAGAGATGCATACTTGATAACCATGTAGATTGATGTAGAAAGAGTGTGCTGAGACAAGAAAAGTGTGGAGTGATAAAAAGTGTGAAGTATGGAAACTATAGAAGAGGAAGTAAAAAGAAAAGTGATGATGATGACCCTAGGGTGGAAATGCATGTGTAGATTGTTGATGTTGTACATGTTGTTGATGATGTTGTTGATGTGACTATTGCTTCCCATAAGGACAAACTTACAAAAGAGAAGAATGAACAAGTAGTAAAATATGAATGTATATGATCAAAATGTGTAAAAATCATGTAAGAAGGATTTAAAACGTAAAAAATTGAAAAAGGAACATGTGCACCTGATCCATAATTAGAAAAAGAGTGTAGAGAGGATCCTGAAAATGTTAATGAATGGAAATATTTTAGGGAAATCTCATGCCATGACAGAAATAGTGTAGGGAGAAAGGTCTAGTGTCATTCTCGAACCTTTGACTACTTCCCGGAATTGTTGTACGCATTGAATGTTGGTTTTCTGGGTGATATTACACCATGGTAGAAGTAGATTAGGAATAAATTTCTAATGTCATTCTCAACCTTTCGTTCGCTTCCTAAAGTAAAAACACCACTACTTATGGTGTGTGTACGAATCCGATCTAATGTGAATAAGTGCGATCAAAGCGTGATTGCCCAATGCTAAAGGACTACGCCCTATGAAAAATCTATGTGATAATGCTAAAAACTATATTGAACTTTAAAAAATTGTGTGTCCACCCCCTGGTCTTAGGCGCCTAGGAGGGGATAAAAGCACCTAAGCACCCAAGTCTTATTCTAGGTGCTAGTGTCTATGTTGAAGTAAGGACCCAAGTCCGATTATAATCAACGGCTCGAGTCTATAGATTATGTTGACTCCGTGTTGTATTATATAGAAGTGTGACTATAGACTACTAAATTGTGACTATAGACCATTAAATTGTGGTTGTTACTATTGAACTACGATTGTGACTACTAAATAGGGCGATTGATTCATCGATAAATGCCCCCTCATTTGGGGTGCATGTGGACGTTCTTTAGGAGGATATGGCCAAAAGAGGACCCCATGTTGAACCGATATCTTTGGTATGTAGGAGGGAATGTGTTTGGTATAACCCAAGGCACATGCAAACAATGGCTAGAAGATAATTGTTAGTGCAAACAAGATAAGCACGCATATAGAAAATAGTATGTAAGCTACCAAGCAAGAAGACAAAGTAGACCGTGAAAAGTAGGTTGCAAAAAAGGGACATCACTCATGATTTCACAAGATAATCAAGGCCACAATGTTTGAAAGAATACAATGTGAACACAAGACAAAACATAGGCAAAGCCCATAAAACAATGACAAACAAGAGTAAGAAAACATCAGATAACCATGGAGGCAAATAAACCTACAAAGAAAATGTTGCACATGAAGCACCTGTTAGCATGTTAGAAAAATATAAAGTATGTCAAAGCATGTATAATCCAATAAAGTAATGTGTTATGAAAATGAAACAATATCACTTGGAATGTGTGCAAATGTGGATGCCCCACGAGATATTGTGGAACTCGGTATAAGGTATTGCGCTTGAGCATCCATGTTGCATGTATCGATCTGTGTATAGTATGTGATCACAACTAGAAGGCAAGTGAACATGTATGTGTGTATGATAAAGATAATGACATACAAAATATTTATCTAGCATGTATAATAAAGTGTACATGTAAGCATAAGAAAGTAAGAATAAATGCATCCAATATATGCAGCATGTTATGGATGAGATGGAATGGAATGCAATATGAGTGTTATAGGCAGCGTGCCCCTCGAGTGTCGATGTAGACATGAGTGAATTATAGTTCATTTATAAAATACCCCTCAGTAGTCAAGAATGAACCGTATAGTAAGAGTGTGTCATCAGGAAATGGTTTGAATGATGTGTAAGAGGAATATGTCATAAATGTGTATAATGTGAAATGTGTAGTGTGTGAAGTTCATGTGTATCTAGGTAGATCTTGTGCGTGTCACACTTGATAGTGAGAAAAGTAGCTAGATGTAAAAAAATATGTAATAAATGTGTACATGGAATAAAATAGACTTCCCTCCTATGAAGTGTGATGTAGAAAACCAACCCTTGTCCCTTGTAATGATGCTAGATGGATGCAAATGATGCTCTTGAGTACTTGTGAGATGTAACCTTAGGTGATAGTATAGATGCTTAGATCTTGGTCCTTTAATTTGGTCACATAACTTTATATTTATATGTTTCTCTTGTTCAAATTTTGTAATTGATCACTAAAAGGTCAACCCCTAAGAGATAAGGATGCCAATGGCTAGAAAGGAACCTAAAAGGAGTGATTTAAATATAAAGAGTTATACGGCACCCAAAGGGGATGAGGGTGCCTAGGTGTTGGCGTCTTGGCTAGGTTACGGTGTCTAGAGCTAGAAAAGGTGTGATGTGAAGGGTCAGACTGGGAAGTGAGGTTCATCAGGTCAAAAGGGAGACTATGAAGGAACTTAAGAGGCCAAGTATAGTGATCAACAAGTACTTTTCTCCCATAAGAAGCATATGAATAGTAGTATGTGATTATGACCTAGTAATGTACCAAAAGTGTGTGATTTAGTGTCTATAGCTTAAAATTTTCTCTACTTCCAACCATGCATTCATAGCCTCGATAGATATGCCTTTATCTCCTATCATGGTCTTGCTCCATTACCAATCAAATGTCCATAGCTCTAATGTAGGTTACCATAACCATCTTGTCAAGAAAGTCTTTTATTTTAATACTTTTTTAGTTTTGGGCACCAACTTTTCAAGGTTTAGGAACCACAGTAGCAGGTTTAAGGATTTTTCAACCGAGATTAGTTAGGAATCCTCTTTTGATAGCAAACAAGATCAAGAAGTACAATTTTAGTGTTTACATCTATTCATTGTGCAGCCCAAGTCTTGAGAGTTGGAACATTTCTAAAATCCACTTAACATTTTACTAAATTTATTCCCCTAGGGATGGCTTAAATGAAAGATAAAAAGCTTCTCTTTCATATTCTTTTAAGAAATTTTTATTCATGCCATGATTTAGAACCTCAACATATAGAGGGAATTTTCACAAGGAAGATCACATATGTAAAGAGGTAGATCTATTTTTTATTCTTCCCCTATGATTAACTCGTTTCTTAATTCAAGACCTTGACTTGTTCTCATAGTTTTACAAACATGTCCCCAACTATGTTCCATATTTCAAGGGTTCTTCTTGTGACAAAAGCAAGACATACCAACAGAGCCAATAAACAAATGTAGAAAGGAAATGCAAAAAGGAAACTAATCTAAAAAATAGGAAACTAATATAAGAAAATAGGAAACAAATCTAAGAAAACATGAAACTAATCTACTTCGTTATTTAGTCAAGTAATTGAGACTTGGGATGGATCTACAGAAAATTAATGTTTCAAGAATTGTCCATTGACTAACATCATTACTTCTTTTCCTGAATATATTTCAATCGAAGGAATTCGACCCAAAAATTCTGTTATTTGATAGGGCCCGATCCATGGTAGTACAAATTTGTTATGTCAACCCTTTTTCTCATGGGATTTTCCCATAAAAGCGCTAGATCTGATATTTTGAATGTTTTCACCTTGGCTTTCTTGTCAAACCATCGATTAACAATATCTTGGTACTTGCTAAAATTTTATAGTGCTTTATCCCTTACATCTTCCATTTAGAGGATATTTCTTGCATGGTCTTCCTTTTCCATATATTCTTGCATAAATTCACGGGTTAGCGCACTGAGGGCAATTGGGAAAATAGGTGGTTTCCCATATACCAGTAGAAATGGAGAGGATTTCAAATCCTACTTATACCTTGGACCCTATCAGCCCACTGATGAATATTTTAATAAAGAGTGTCACTCCCTTAGCTTCATGTCTGCTGATTTTTTTATTACATTAATCAAAATTTTATTTGTTGATTCACCCACTCCATTGCCTTGATGGTAATAATTTTATGCAAATTTGATAAACACTCTATTATCATAATCCCATTCTGTGAATTATGCAAAGGCAAAATCTAGTCCATTATCACATATGAGAGAGAAAGTATATCCAAACCTAGTTATGATGTTTTCCAATAAGAACGGAATAACATCACTTGTTCTAAAAATTTTAGTGGCCACAACTTAGATCCATTGTGTATAGTAATTAATGGTAGTAAACACATATTTTTGTGTCCTATTGATGAATTTAGGTTGATGAATCCACTAAAATCCAAACACCATTGTGCAAATGGTCTAGTCTCAATCACTAGTTGTAATGGCATAACAATATGTACTTCCCTATTAGAAAGATTTGGCACAATGATAGCTCCCCACGTGGGCATGAACATCCTTGGACATGGTTGGTTAATAATATCTAACCTTCATAATATTATGGGCATTTTCTTTGCATGATGGATGGTCATTCCCTATCCCTTGATGTAAGTTATGCATAATATCCATAGCTTCTTCTTTAAAAACACATCTCATGCCTTCATAAATTTTTGTACTTGGATTCCCTTTCGATCATGAAATGGGATGTTTTGAGCCTTAATGTTCTTCTTTCTTCTCTTCTTAGCTCGGGGGAAAGTGTCATGTAGTAGACAATGAATAACATGTTTATACCATCCGCCCTTTTGTATGTTCCTCTCTTCCACTAGCATCACTTTTATTCTTGGGTCTACCTCTACTATAAGTCAAGCCAATCCTTGTCCTATGACCATCTTGGTTGGTTTGATCTCCAAATCAAATTACTGCAGCTTGGTCATCCATTTTCCTCTTCTTTCTCCCAACTCATTTTGTCCCAACATAAGTTTAATACTTGGGTTTGTAATAAGCGCATAAAATTTGCTTCTAAGTATGTAATGTCTGAACTTCTTCATTGATTTCACCAAGGTAAAATATTGTTTTTCCATCATAGAATAGTTGAGTTGGGCATCCTTTAATTTTTTGCTTATAAATACAATTGGATGTTTATTGTCTTTTGATTTTTGAGTTAGCACGATAGTGATGGTGTGATCGAAGCACATGAGTATAAGTAAATTTTTTTGGAGAAGTCCGGACTAATTAGAATTGGACCACGGGCTATTGCTTCTTTATTATCCTTGAAATATTTCCTAGCATCATCTATCTATTCAATATTTGCATCCTTATTGAGTATAGAATTCAAATGCCTAACAATTTCAAAAAAAACATAAATGAATTTCCTTACAAAATTAATCTTACCAAAAAAGGATTTCAATTATTTCTTGTTATTAGGTGGACTAATTTTTGAAATATTATTAAGTCTTTGGAATCAATAGATATACCTTCTTTTTTATAACATCAGTTGAGAAACTTACCTTCAGTCACACAAAAATGCTTTTCTTGGGATTTAAGGAGATCCCATACTTCTGCATCTATCAAGAACCGTTTACAAATGTTCCACGTGATTGAATCTATTCTTGGAAAACACCATTATATCATCCATTTAAATGATAATGTATTTTCCATTAAGGCCCTAAAAATCTTGATTTATTTCTCTTTGGAGCGTTACCGATATGAGCATTGATCGAGAAAAAGGGCATCCTTCTATAGGCAAACAATCCACACTTGGTGGTGACATATATTTTCATCCTATCCTCTTTGTTTACTAGCACCTAGTTGTACCTTGAAAAATAGTCAAGAAAAGAAATCGAGTCTAGACCCACTAACAATATGTATGACCTCATCGAGAGAAGGAAGGGGATATTTGTCATTCTTTGAGGCTCTATTTAGGTTCTTGAAATATATGCATAATCTTATTTCCCAGTCTTTTTTCATATAGGGACCAGGTTGGCTACTCAAATAGAGTGTCTAATGGGAAGATGATCCCAACAGTTTGTAGTTTCTTTTCCTATAAATAAATTAGAGGCCCTAAAAAGGGGTTTACCGGCCTTTTCCTCTACTTAAAAGGTTTGTGATCTTTATCAATAGTACGGTATGGGTGATAACTAACTCGGGATCAAATATCTTTGACCATCATAGGAAAATTCTATTACATTAGTGTAATTACTCAAAGCAACCTTGTCCCTTTCTATGTTTGAACATGTCAGGCAAACATTTACCAATCTAGGTTTTCACTAGTGCCTAGGTTGATCTGGATATAATCTTTTTCATCCGCATTAGGCTTAGTATTACTCCAATTTTTTTGGTCATAATCAAAAATTATTTCAAGAGAGATCATACCCGTAGGAATCCTATTCTCCTTAAAATTTAAAACATCATCATCGTTCAATCATCCATATCCTTTTCATCTATAATTTGAGATGAAAAAACATCAAATTTGTTCAAAAATTGAATTATTTGTTGATGATTGTTAAATACCTGAAAATACTCTATGTTATTTGGTATAGAAGGAATAGGAACCACTTATATCATCACTCTACTCTTCTCCAACTCTTGAGTAGGAATGAGAGCGAGTGACATATGTAGCTAATGAGTGTGCCTCTTGGTTTTGCTTCCTAGGAACAAACAAAATGTTAAATGCATCAAAACATTTAATCAGGTCCCAAACTATATGTTTATACTTTTTAAGATAAGACTAATTGCATTGATACTTACTTCTAACTTGGTTCATAATAACCTTGAAATCACCAAATACTTCTAGCATTTTGATTTTATATTTAATGAAAAATTGCAGGCCTAACACTATAGCTTCATATTCGGCCAAGTTGTTAGTGGAAGGAATTGTAAATTGTATGAAGCAAAGTATTGTTTCCCATTTGGACCTTTTAATATTATCCCTACTCCACTTCTTTATTTTGATAGGCACCATAAAAATTCAATGACCACAAAATAGAGTTATCTTAGTTTTTTCCCGTAATTGTTTTGTATTTTCTACGTCTAAATATTATACACCAATATCTGTTGAGAAAGTTTTGGCTTATTCATTATTGTTGTTGTACTTTGTGATAATATGTTTCATTTTAGGCTCCCTTTCTAGCTTAATCTGGTTTGGAATGCCTCTCCAAGTAATGACATGTGATAACATTAAGTTGAAATATAACCATTCAAATCCTTTGACCAACCCCTACTCAATAGCATGTCATATACCTCGGGGATATTCTGACAACTGGATGTCATGAATTATTGAATTCTTGGTTCAAATGTTAATTTTATATGGACATTCAAAAGTTACCCAATAAATTATACATTATACTTATCTAGTTATACCACTACCTTATCATACTTGATTGGGGTAAGGTCAAGCTTATTACAAATGCTCGAGGGCACAATGTTTACAAAGGCCCACTGAATCAACTAGGAAATTATGCAAGTTTTTCCTAAATATTCTAGCTGTCAAAAGAACATGGGGAAATTCAATCTTACTTTTGTATAAATAAACATTTACATGATAAGGTATTTGGGGTTCCATAGAGGTCTTATTGCCTAAAGATTTTAATAATAAATGCCTTTGTTACGTAATTTGAATTAGTTCATGTTAAGTTATGTTTGCTTTAATTTTTTTCATGTCTTCGAGAATATTATAACTAGTCTTAGGCATGCCTGAATTATTTTCCTGAGATTAAGGCTCACTTCCTTTTGGGTGAGAGGGACTATTTTTGGCCATGGGGTCCAGTGGAGATGTACTGACATTAGGAGGTGTTGAAGTGGTATTGGTTTTTTGCTTCTTAATGCATAGTTGTTCTTCTAGTATTGCTAGAATGCATGAACCTCATCGGTGTTTTCCTCTTGTTCATTGTCCTTTTGTAAGGTAAAATAGAATGTCTCCACCATCAAAGAAGTGATTGATGGATTTGTATCATTAGAAGAGTTAGTCACATCATTAGTATTTAGGATTATTTTATAATTTTCCAATTCACCTTGGAAGACTTTGAATGCATGCAAAAATTCAATACAATACAATTCACGATGCTTAGAAGTATTATTAACCCTCCACCAATTTGGAAATGAAATTTCACATACATTTATCTCTAACACTTTATTATGGGAGGATTTTTTTTGTACATTATTGTTCTATTAAAAGGCTTATTATTATACTGTGATAGTCGTAACTCCTACCCAAATTTATTTCCTTAGTAATTCCCACTTGTCTTTGTAGATGCAAAATTTTCTATCCTAATTTCCTCACCATCCTTTGTATAGAGTCGATTCCCTTTAGAATTCTCTTGATTTACTACTTTGGAGGAGTTGTTATTAATTGGGACTAGAGTTTATTTATCACTTGTTTGTGGCTCAACCTCGGGTGTGGGATTAGCTAGACATTGTTGTTTATTAGGAGTTATGTAAGCTGGTAGGAAAAACATTTAGAATTGGTCTTTCTGATGGATTTGCTACATTTTGGTTGGTATGAGGGAAATAGTTGGGATGTGGATTTTGGATAGAAGAGGAGGCATACCCTTGCGGGTGCATTTGTCCATCTATTTGAATAGTCTCGGCATATGTAACGATCGGGGTAATAATGTTTTGGGATCTTCTTAAGAAGATTGATGTCATGGGATCCAAGGAATTTTTATAAATCTCTAATGTCAAATCATCGGTGGGTTTTTATGGATAAGTAGTCCATGTATACATATTTTGGATTCTAGCATTAAAGGCTCGATGGGCTCTTGGTAATCCCTTTGTAGGGTGGTAAAGCTTTGGTAAAGGATGTTCGGGCTAGTAATTCTACCAAATTGGGTGACAAATCTATCATTAAATTCTTTTCATTTGGTAATTGCATATTCGGTAAGTTTAAAAACTAGTCACATGATACATTCTTTAGAGAGAATGGGAAAATCCTACAAGACACATCTTTATGTGTCACATTCAAGTAATCTCGGGGATGATTTGAATGCTCTAATGTGTTCTTGGTGAGGTGATGTTAGTTGGGTCGAATACGGGAGGTATTTCTCTCAATTTTGGGCAAGTCATAGAAACACCCAATATATAAATGGGGATCCCACTAACCATACCATGGTGGGTACTATAGTAAGAATAGAGCTACCTAGTTTGGGGGACTCAATGCATTATTAAGCTGGGGTAGGACTCGGAGGGGCCTTAGGACTCTTGTATTTTCCTTTATTTGAGTGTGGTCTTATGTGTGTGTATCTAAAGAGATGTGGGATAAACCAATATCGAGTGATATCTAGTTCTGATCCTTGGTAACACCAATGTAAATGCACAATGTTAAGCACTCAAAAATTTGTCAAACAAATTCATATAAATGATAACAATAATGATTATTCCATAATTTTCTTATAACTTAGAGTTTTAAATATTAGGCTCTCTTTCTACCACGGAGTTTTCTCGTTACTTGTTCATGCACAAAAATTACACAATCACATGGGGAAATGATAGGATTTTATGTCCTCATTTTAGAATCACATGGTATGTGATTCAAGGAGTGAGTTAGAGTGTGTTGGTTATTCAAACCAATAATGAAGGGTTTTATTGGATTATTAACCCCTCTAGTGTCACTCCCTACAATTTCTTAACCTAATTAAACTTTGCATATCTCTCTAAACTAATTTAATTTAAGGGAACTACTCAAAGAAACTAAAATGGGAAGGGAAAAGTAGAGATAAAGAAAACTACTAAAATAAATGTGTTTTAAATGCTTGATGTTTGGTGATGGGAAATAACATGCTTTCCTTGTTAACAGGAGCACCAAATTTAGTTTAGACTTAAATTTGAATGCAATCGATGCATATATTTTAAAGAGAGATTTAAAATTTATCAATCGAGAGGTAGATTCATTAATCAGATTGTTAAATCACACATTTAACTGACTAATCTAATATATAGCATGTTATGGTGATTTACTTTAAATTTACAGAGCACGATTTAAAATATCACTTAAGAAAACAATGAAAGATACACTCAAACATCAATAATTCTCAACACGTTAATTTTGGTAGAAAAGAAATGAAAATCGTGACCATATCAACTCACTTGAGTTATTTAGAATTGGATTACATCTATTAATCACAAAATTTATTTCCTTTTCTTCAAATAGAGGAGGGATACTTATACAATTTTGGGCCATGTTTTACCATCCAGTTTGTCTTATTATTTTACAAAATATTTTAAGGAATATGTTAACAACTGGTCACTTAAGAAACATCCTAGTTGATTCGGTTGGGATGATTACACAAAAACTATTAGGACAAAAATACAACCATTAAAGGAATCATTTTAGATCCTTCTAAAATTATCGGTATTTTCTAGAGGGGTTTGAGGGGTATTTCGGTGATGGATCTATTGTAGTTGGTCCTTTCCTATAGGTAATGATGGATTCCTTGCAAATTTTGTAGCCTTTTTCTAGCTTCACCGGGTCCATAATTGGCTTTCTAAATGGTACAAGAGCCTGGATAGTAAGGCCTTCTATGTAGCATTTACTTTCCCTATGATTTATTTCAATGTCTCAATTTTTTGGACCTTATCTCTATCTTGAGAGACAATTTTAATCACTTAGGAAGCCTCTGCTTCATTAGTCATGTGTCCAAACAATAGATTTGTACCTCAATTTCTCTGCGATCCTTAAGCTACTAGCCACTCATACAATTCTATAGGAAAACAACAAAAGAACATCTCATAGAGTTCATGATACATATGTTCTTCAACCCACGTGCGTGCATTAAAATTAGGTCCAATATTATATCTGTGAGCAAACTCATCCTCTAGATCTTCCAACCAACTCTCAATATTGGTCAAAGTCAATTAATATGTCTTCATCATGCAACATCCTTACAACAACTTGAAAATAGGTCCCAACAACGGAACCAAAATGTAGTCACCTTCTTTACCAACACCTAAAGCGCGCAGGTAGCTCATTCATTTGAAAGTTGAATGCTCACCCAAAGTGTGTAAAGGTACCAAGTCCCTCTTTTGATGCCATATTTTTCAAGGAGTTAGAATGCATGAAGATATATTTCATAATCGCAACAAATAAACAAGATCAAAGCATAAAAGAACATATCATAACCATATGCAAGAATGAACTAAACAAGAACTAGTAACAGATTTACCATGCAAGATCCATTAACAGAATAACATCAATAACAAGAATCCATCCACAACGATCCATTGTATTAATCACCATGAAACACAGAAGCTGAATACATCAATAGTAACTCCATAAGATCATGTGCATAAGTAAAAGCAATGAAAGATAACCTTATAATCATTCACGAGTCTCACATAATCTCTTAGTCGTGTAAATCAATACATATATATAGGGGTGGGGACTTTCCCTTCACCGCCCATGCACTCTCAAAATAGCTGCATGCCACAAATAGCTATGTGTGCATTACAAGTCAACTACAGAAGCATGCAAGCTTCGTTAATAATATATTATCTTCTATTTTAAACTCTAGTTCTAATCCTATTATTAACCTAAGCTCTGCATGATGCTTTATCTTCCTTCACATGAGTTCTTTCCTAAAAATAGATGTTGCTTGAACTACAAGTCTTCATACTTTTATCTTATCTTCAAATCATTGCTTGGCCACTACTCCAACTGTCCATCTTTCAATTCTACTTGTGGCCCAAAATGTGGCTAAGTTTGGAATATGTTTAACATAGGCACGAGCCTTTGACGTTGTATGCTCTACTTCTGCGCATTCCTTCACGCCTAACTTCTTCACATCCAAAACTCCCATGCCGAGTTTACTTAGCATCTTTTAGGGGTCTAAAACAAGTGAACGTGCATGTGTGTATAGAAAAAGATAACAACATATTAATAATTCATCCAAAGCATATGAAACAAAGTGTAACATGTAAAGAGAATAAGTTGACAAGAGTGAATGTAACCAAGATATGAAAATGTTGCGTGAGTGTGGTGGTGTGATATGTAAGATGTGTATATGGTAAGAGCGGCATTTCCCCCTACGGATGTGTATGAGATGAGGTTCATTTATAAATTTCCCCTCAACAGTCAAGAATGAACCATAGAACAAGAGTGTGTCATTGGGAAATGAATGTATTGTGTGAGAGTAGATGCTAGAAAGATATATCATGAAGCACAGAGTGTGAAGTGTGTAGATAATGTGAGGTTCATTGATGAAGTGTGACCTCAACAATCAAGTGTGAATTGTATCACTAGAGTGTGTCATCAAGTAATGACAATACACTTTGTCTATACCAAAGGTGTAAGAGTGTTGAGATATATTAGATATGAAGCGCGAAGTGTGAGGTGTACTAGTAGACACTAGAGACAACTAATAGTGATAGAAGGGAGGAAGAAAGTGCAATGCCCCCAAGTGTGTGAGTGATGGAGATCTATGTGACGATGTAAGAGATATATTGTGATGGTGACAGAGTTTGAAATGTATCATAAGAATGGACAGTGGTGTCACAACAAGAGGTAGAAGCAAGAGTAGGACCAGGGTTGGATTTTGGGTTGAAAAGAGGAAGTTTAAATATGTTAGATATCATAGGGTGAATTGGTAGGTCAAGTTTCGTTGGTGGTAGCTTATTTGGAATTGGTAAAGTTGTATAGGACTTGATAAGAGGAGGTAATGGGGTACAAATTTTTGAAGGTCATTTCTTAGTTGGAATTAGAGGAGGTGGTGGGGTATGAATTTTTAAAGTTGGATGCTTAGTTATAACTAGAGGAGGTGATGGGGTATGGATTTTTATATGTGGTATGACATTGGGTTGGATAGACGACTCTTGATTGACTAGAGAAGGAACATAAGTAATCATAGTGTGATGCTCATTAGATATAGAGGGATCAGATTTGGGGGCCCAATGGGATTTAGCAATTAGAGATGAGCATGTAGCTGAATGTTGTGTAGAAAATGAAATGAAACCCTGATGATGTGTTTAATTCTTCATTTTAAAGCATTGCAATCATTGTCATAATGTCCATTAAGTTTGTGATAATTGTGAAATGGGAGACATATATTTGGCAAGCCAATAAGGAGGGTAATAATGAGTAGTTCGCAAGTTGATCAATTGGTGATTGAGGAAATTAGGAAGAATATCATGTTACGTAGTGTTTAGATCAAACTTGAGAGGTGTTGGTAGTAGTAAGACTTGGGGTTCACTTAATTAGCGCATGTAGAAGATGCGGGATTAGGATGAGGTATAGAAGAAGAATTAACATGGGATTGAGAAGTTACCTTGAGATGTTGGATTTCAGATGTGATATATGTAATCATAGTTTCCTTAGCTTAAAATTTATCTTGAAATAAATGGTGTAAATCTTGAATTGACTTAAAGATGGGTTGATTGGTTGTGGTATCATGAAGGCTAGGGTCATTAGAGAGACGATCGAAAATGGCACTTACTTGTGCAGGTGGCATATTATGAGGGAGGTACATAGTGTCTAGGGATTTTTAAAGAACATCTTTGCAAGGTGGGTGCATTTGAAGTAATTCATGTAATGATATTTGAGGAATTTTAGGAGCCATGAAAGAAGATCCAATAAAATAGATAAAATAAGGATCAAGTGTTTGATCACAAGTGGGGTTCACCAAATGATTTAATATAAATTGAATTAAATCTAATTGTAGAGTAACTATTGTAGTGTATGATATACAAATTTTAATGTACAATAAAGATGCAAGAAAATAAACATGCACAAATATGAAACCCTAAGCAAGAGAGGAAGATAGAGAGACTGATTTAATTCCCAAGCAATCTGGAAGTGACATGGGTTGTGAATAGCTGAAACAAACCAAGGAGAGTGTCGTTACTATAATCTAGAGGTTATGGAAGTCAAAACAATATAGGAAAGGCCCATATAAGGACAGGAGTTCCCAGTACTAGTGACTAGATCTAGGCGCTAGTGTCAAGACATGTGCTCGATTCGATATCTTTTGTGCGGGAGAAGCTTCATTTTTATCTTTGTTTTTCACTTTGATTTCTCTCCTTTATCACTAAATGTACCTGTAACCTAAAAAATAAGTTGTCTACCTTCACATGTCCACAAACCACATCAAATCTATTAAAAAGATGTAGAATGTGGATTCAGATGACCCCTACGGTCGGCCAACCGAATAGTGAGCTTAGTACAAGGGGTGCGCTATATTTTAGAATCCATGTAGTTTTGTGTGAAAGTGTGTGTAATGATGCCCTAGGATGCCCGTGTGTAAGTTGAATTAGAATAGACTTACCCTCCTATGTTGTGTATACAGAGTGATGTAGCCCTTGTCTCTTATATGGATGTGCTATATGGATGCTTTGTAATGTTCTTGTGCCTTTGGATGTAAGCTTAGGTGATAGTAGATAATGTTAGTTCTTAGCCCCTTATTTGAGAGCTATACATATATATATATATATATATATATATATGATTCCCTTGTTTAAATTTTGTAATTGACAACTAGAAGGCCGACCCAAAATTATAAAAGATGCCCAAGAAGTAAAAGAGGCCCAAAAGAGTAAGAAAAGGGGAGAAAGGGTCAAGAGCACCCTGGGAGGGACAAGAGTACAGGCACTAGTGTCTGAGGCCATAAAATATAAATCCGTCAAATAACGATAGGGTTGTAGGGTGTGTAAGGTCAATAAAACTATAACAAGCAAAGAAATAGGCCTGAAAGGCATTGTCAATTACTAGTTTTCTTGCTTAGGAATAATGTATATATTAGTATGCTCTATGACCTATAAATGTACCCAAGTGCATATATTTTATGTCTACAAGAGGTTGTATATGATATTTCAAATCCCCTCCTCGTTGGTGTTGGAAGCTATGGAAAAATAATTTAAGGAGAATATCCAAATTTGGGGTCATCTTTGCATCAATGCAAAGGTTGCAACCACATTTATGGGTCATCTTTTGATAATTAGCCCAAACAAGGAAATTATATTTGTAATAGGTCAAAATCTAGTGCGTTCTAAACATATAGTGGGGATGGAGGACGTAATTTCTTAGGCTCGATTAATGTCCATGCCACTTTACTCACTAAGGCACAGTGTTCTAAATAGGTCTAATTGACAGAGCCATATTCTTGGAATTGAAAAAAAGGTATTATGTTTTATTGGAATTTTTCGATAAATTCATTCATTTATGTAAGGAAAAATATTCACGAGCTCTTCGCATCCCTTGCTTGGATTTATAAGGACTCAAAACTCCACTCAAATAAGGGCCCTGCAGTGGGATGGGTTGTGTTGAATGGGGAAGAACTCTTACAATAGACTCGTGAATTTTATCCAAATCAGCTATGTTGATGGATGCAAAAATGAAAATCCTTCAACAACGGAGATCAAAGAGGAGGTGGAGGTGATTACTATTTCTTTTGATTCAAAGGAGTAAGGTGGGGGTTGTTTTTGTTTGCTACAGGTGGTGTTTAGTTTGGGTTCTAGGTGATATATATATACTTTTTTGTTCGAAAAGTTGCATAGTTAAGGGACTTCGTATTATGAAAGTGCTTATGGCACGGCTTTTTTGTCAATTTTGTAAATTTCAAATATTGGCATTTATAAGGAAAGGGCCCTTGACCCTAGTTTTCCTATAAAAGATATATTTCCCATTCTTATTAGAAATAATCTCCTCATATTGATTTTACATAATCGAGACAATAATTATGCATTGGATCAAGATAACCTTCGTTCTATTATTTGGTTTATTTATTTATTTAATACAAGCATCGAGTTCCTAGATAGGTTTGACACATAATATACTATATAAAATCAACAAAAAAGAGGATGTTATTATATTGTGACTAAAGATTTACTTACCATATTTAATTGCTATTTTCTTGAAAGCAATAAAGAAAATGCTAGTTAGAAAGCGAGAATGCTTGTTGCAAAAGATCTCAATACAAAAAAACTTACAAAATAATAAAAAAATATCTTAGTAACCAATGTTTATAATGTTTGCATCCTTAACTCCACAACTTCCCTAATATCATCTACATGTACTTATACTCCATATCAATTATCAACATGTGTTACCTAACAACATGTACACATCCAAACATTGCAATAAAAAAACAAAACCATTTTCACCAAATTTTGGTAGCCCAAAAACACTCTTTGAGATACTTACATTTTTTTCCAAAGTCAACAATTTTTAAGGTCTTCAAATTTGTACACGAAACTCTTGAATAAAAATAACGAAAAAATATTTTGCATTATAGTTGTACAAGAGATTGCATTATTCTAAATTATAAAACTACCACTACAACCCAAAATTAAATCTCTCATTTTATTGGTCAAGATTCTTTTTTAGTAATTGAAAACCATACTTGCATGGTTACCAAACTAGCTCTCAATAAATAATTTCTTGGAAAATAATATTTTTGTAAATCAATAAATAATTAGTTTTATTAAAATTATAATCCAAACCATTGAAATGAAATATGATTGGTTGTTGATAAACTTATGATAGGTATAATGGTTTCTATATTACCTACCTTATTAGGTGTCAATCTATGAAATAACAAATAAAGTTGAAATGAAGTCGATTGGTTGTTTAAATATCAATAAAAATAAAATCCCTTTTCACAAGTTCTCACCAACCTAAAAAAGAAACTATTTTAGGACTACCTTTTTAAAAAATCATAGTTATTCACTAAACCAATTATTTTTTTGCAAAAAACTTGAGAACAACAAGTTATCAGTAACTATCAATGAGATAACAAATAAAACAACATACACATCAAAACAATATACACTTGGTTAGATCTTACTAATCAATTCCCATATCACCTACACCATGACTTGACAAAATTATCAACATGTGTCCCCATATAAAACAATTATGCTAAGTTGCTTGGTCGATGGAGCACCATCAAACATAAACAACTAATGGAGTCCATCTCGAGTCTAACATGCACACCTTGGTAAGAGGCACAAAACATCACAAACAAAAATAAAAATTGTTTTCATAAGCTCTTGAAAATCTAAAAGAAACATTATTTTAGAAAATATTATTCCATAACTATTTATATAAAACAACATAAATCATTTTTATTTCACACCCATTTCACAAAAAAATAGCGGAGATCAAAATGGTAGTACACCAATCATACCAATGTCAAACACATATAACTTAACCCAAAAGAAACATTATTTTAGAAATGTATTTCCATCAAAAGAAATAAACCTTCATCGTTTACATAACAACGTCTATTTTATTTCACATCCATTTCACATAAAAACACACTCATCAAGGCCAACTTAGTCAAACATCCACACCTCTTACAAAACATCACAATAAAAATAAAAATTGTTTTTACTTGAGCTAGATCACAAACCCAAAACAAACAATATTTTAGTAATGCCTTTCCATAGTGATCTCTACAAAAATAATGAAAATCCAAATTCACGAAAAACAAATAAATCTTCACCATTCACATATCAACAAGTATTTCCTTTCACATCCATTTCATAGAAAAATGGTTGAGACACATATTATAGTTCATTAGATCAAACAAAATTACATTTAAGTAAATATGAAACAAACATCAAATCATTTTCACAAACTATTACAAACCTAAAAGAAACACTATTTTAGAAATGCCTTTTTATAATCATTTTTACAAAATAATGGATATATAAATTCAGAAAAACAAACCTTCACCGTTAACATAAAAACATGTATTTTTGTTTACATCTATTTCATAGAAGATTGAGAGATCAATACTAGAGTTTACCAAATCAAACAAAATCAAATTTAAACAAATACATAATAAGAAGTTAAAATTGTTTTCAAAATTTCTTGCAATATGAAAAATAATATATTTTATTTAACATTCACTTCACATGAAAAATGGCATGCATAACAAAAATATTTTCCCTAAACCAACACACTGAAATCATTCTTCAATTTCTGTAATTGACAAAATAATGAAATTTGGCGGTATAATAATAAAAAGATAAACAAAGGAAGGTTGTTTGATGTATTACCTACAATGAAAATTGAGAAAGCGATTTGAGATACAAATAATAAAATACCCAAATTTTAATATCAATTTGTCACTTTTGCAAAATAGGAGAAATCCAAATATAGGTTAATAAACCAAACCACCACCATTAACTAATAATTATTAACACCCTTACTAGATTATGTGCAATCAAAGAATAAGTGAATTAGGTACACTAAAGGATGTAAGGGGACCTACTCTGGGGTTATTATGATTAATTAACTTCCAACATTAACCATGTAATATCACAACAATGATTCAATGTCTAGAAGATATACTACAAACGTGAAAACACAAGGGAATGCGTGCACTTGAATTATTGCGATGGATTTAGGATGTTTTGGGAGTGCATACCGATGAAATAGAAGTATCTGAACCTAATGATGCTTTTTTCTACAAACTATGACTAGAAATTGACCTAAGGCAAGACCACACACTTCTACCAGGACCATTTGTACGATCTTACCCATTTTGTATCGTCTTGGACCTACTTTTTTTTTTTTACTATGTAACTTCCTAAGACTATCACCTGCCTAGAAATGTTTGTCATTTTCAAAATCTAGTTGTCAACATGTTGTGTATCACTTTAAATATTTTGAACATAAATCTCAAACCATATCCATAGATAAGAAACCCTACAAAACAAACATTAGTTAGGTTGTGAGCACCCCCGTGCACCACGACTTTGGCACTAATCCAAATAGGCCTCAAACCATATGTCATTATCCACCTAGCACATGATATTTGAGTAAATTCAACTAGATTTGGTAACCCCTTTGACAATGTTTGAGTTGAGTTTGGCTCTAACTAAAATACTTAGAGAAAAGGATGTTTGAGTGTTTGTGGATGAGAGAGATTGATGTATTGACCTAGTAAGAAGCTTCAAACTTGTAGAGATTATGGCTCTAATGAATGTAGATGTGCCTTTGTAAAATGTAGGGAGCCTTGGGTGCCTTTTGCAAGTGTTAGAAGTGGGTGTCTTAATGTAGTGTTATAGTATTTCTATGTTAACAAATGAGCTAGTGTTAGCTTTCTTATATAGGGCTACGTAGATGAATTATTGAAGAAAGGTTGACCCATAGGGAGTAACGGACCCATCAAAGAATTTAGAATTAAAATTAGAGATGGAGGATATACCAGTGTCAAACCATACATATAGGTTAGGACTGGATATAAATTCTAGATCAAATTGTACGACCTTGACCAAGGATGACAAACATGTCAAATGAAGTTTGTATCCTATTAGGTTCACTTGGTATATGGATTTTATGCATTTTGCTCTCAGAATTTGTCAATATATCATTGTGAAAGAATAAACAAGATACACAAAATACCTCAAAATGTACTAAATGGGAATGAAAGGGTATGTTTATCTTAGCAAGAGTGCATTATTAATTCCAATAGTGTCAAAGAGTGAATTGCCAAATTTAAGTGTCTACATTTTCTCTATTTAAGTATGAAATGAAAATTACATGCTTAAAGGAAAATATACCTTAGTGTGTAGACACACTTTGTATTTTCTTAGAGTTTGGTTTGTAGAGTCTCATTGTGCTTAGTGTTGATCTACTCAACGATGAAACTTTTAATACAAAGTGTAGTCAATGTCCATAGTAAAGAATTGAACTTTAACTCGAATGTAAAGTATAACTTGAAAGCTTTGCATTTGCAAAAAAATGAAATGAAGAGGTATAAATAAGGAAGGGATACAATTGTTTGTTTTGTGGAGGGAGAAGCTCCCATGTTTTTCTTTACTTAAAGATTTTACATTGCTTAAATTCTCAAAGGATTAGGGGTGATCAGTCCCCAATTGTGCCAAAGAGAAACAAAGTGTTAAGTGTATACAACCCAACATGGAAATAAAGGAGAGATAGAAGAAGAGTGAACTACTGAAGCACCTCGTGGATAAAGAAGACCATGAATAAAAGTTATTCAACAACTCTTATATCTTCCCCTTTAAATGTAAGAGGAAATGAAGGAATGCCTATGAAGAACTTAGTTATTTAAATACTTCCATAACCCCAACGACCACACCACTATAGACGGATCTAGGCCCAATTTTGTAAATTAGGACACAGTAGAAAAGAGAATGAGTACCCCCATTCCCTTCCCCGTGTGTTGCACAATTGGATGAAAACTATAGTGTACTATAATGTAGATGAAGAAGGAGACCAATGCCCCAAATATTCTTAAAATCATAGTAGAAATTGAGTGTCGTAGTGAAGAGGAGTTAAATATTTCATGCCCCTTGTAATTGATCTAAACCGAGTGAAACAAATATGAAATTGTGCCAAAAACATGTACTTGTAGGTGAAAATTTGAAACTATCGAGAAAGTTGATGTAGCTGACCCCTAAGAATAAATTGTAAAGAGGTCAAGACGGTATATATTGTCCTAACAAAACTATGTAGTTTTGAACCAATGCATTTTTTTGGATTTTTGTGCTTGACTATATTTTTTAGTACATGTACCTTGTGTTGTACCTATATGTTACCCCATAATTTTACCTATGTCTATTGTAGGTGTAGAATATACTTAGATTAATGCCCCTTCTTTTGAGGCATGTGTGAAAATCATGTTGAGCACTTGGATGAAAACAATAGATGTGTGCCCATGCATTATATGTCTGAGAAATTATAGAAAAGTGTAAAATGTTGAGGAGGTGGCCACCTTGAAGAACTTGTCCCTACAAAAAGGAAGGTTTTGTGCATGGTGGAAACCATAACATATAATAATAGAAACAAATAAAAATATAGTAATAATGTATAGTAATGCATGTATAAGGGAAAAAATGCAACAACAATGAAGTTATAGTCGATAGTTATGCAAACAATGTCACACAAAAGACATAGAGCCTACAAACATGGGACACCCACGATGACACGATACTGATCAAGGGCATATGATGAAAAACAAGAGCACACAAGATATGCACAGATACATGAACATGGGACACCCACAATGTCATAATACAAGCAAGAGACTCATGCCATAAAGTGAAACAAAGTAACAACATACTCATTAAAAACAAGTATGAATGAAAATAAAGAGTGTTGAAACATGATGAAATGAGAGAGAAATCGATATATAAAGAGACGTGTGAAGAAATATGTGTCAATGTTGCACAAGACACGTGTGCTTAGTCTTGTTAGCTCGAGAAGATAACATGTACACAATATATGTAATCAAGCGAAATGAGGAAGTAGAAAGGGACTATACTAGAACAATAACACTTGTGTTTAGTGTATAATAAATGCCCCTAGATTTATAGGAGGTCTAGGTAAAAGGCTAACCAAAACTAGACATCATGTATGGCTCTATATGTGTCTTACATTAAGCTTAGTATACCAATGAACACATGTGTGTAAATATTAAAGAGATGTGTTATCTATTAAAGCCATAGTGACAAATAACATGTATAATGTAAAGTGAAAACAACTCAAGCTAAGTGTATAGATCTTGATTTTTAATTTTTCCAAATATATGAATGTTTTTGTATTTTGAAACTATGTGAATGTTTTTGCATTTTTGAAGTGTTTTACTATGTACAAGAAAGAGAAGCAAAATTAAAGCTAACCAATGAGAACATCTTGAAGAGATAGATAAAGCTTCGGGAAGATGAAGGATTAAGCCTTGATTTTGACTTGAATGTAAGTGGTATAGTAGTAGTAATGTTTTCCAAAGAAGGCCTAAGAGATGAAGTAGATGCATTGGTAGTATGGGAAGTAGAAGGCCTATGTAGAGTACTAAATGATCAAGTATGTTGAGACATACCATGGGCACTAGAAAATGGTGAAAGCATATGGAGGAAGCATGTGCACTATAAGGCTGATGTGGGATCAAGGGGAGTGAAAATGTGAGAAATAGTGTATGAAAATAAAGGCCTAGGATGAGATCAAGGAGATCTAGATTCGCGAGAGGTAGTGTGTGTGCAACCAAAGGCCTATCGGGTGACCTAAGAGGACTAGAATGGCTAGTTATAGTGTGTAGAATCACGGGCCTAAGAAATAACCGAGAAGTGCTAAGGTTGTTATGAACAATGTGTGAAACCAAAGACCTATATTTAGATACATTAGGAGTAGGAATATGAACCGTAGGGGAAGGACTAGACAAACTATGAGAAGGATCCTTAAAGGGAACACCTCTAATTGTGACAACCTATTGATCATGAATAAACTTGACACATTGTAAAATGACTAATGGAATAGTCTTAAGAGCATGTAACCAAGAGAGACCTAATCATAATACACTAAATCTAAGAGAAGCAACAACCAAGAATGAAACTAATGTAGTGATAAAACCAACAATGATAAGTAGAGTGATACATCGGTAGCGAGGATTGGTATCAAATGTTTGATTTTTATAGAAATGCTAAGAGATTGAAGTAGCATGAGAGAGAAAATGTTATCCTTATTATGTGGATTAAAAAAATCACATATATGTACTTGATTAATAGAGATAAGAATGGATAGAGTATCTAAAACAATTGTTTCATATATATCGAAGTCATCGAAAGTGATAAGTGGTGTAGGAGATGATGTGTGAGTGACAATTCTAATCATTACATCTAAAGGGTGATCATAAGAGGGTGGTGGTGGTACCATATGACAAGTGTTGTGTGCTTCTAAAATAGATTTTTCATTGTCATGCATGAGACGTAGATCATTGAAGATTTTAAATTTGGTATTATTGTTGGTTGGATTAGAAGATTTAGTGGATTTATCCCATTCAATGGCATTTGAATCAATAAGATCTTGAAATGCATGGAAAATCTTGATACATTGATCAATGAGGTGACCAATACATCTATGATAATCGCAGTAAGCATTGGCATCAAAATTCTCACTTTGAGGCTTGTTTGTATCAACATCACATGGTGGAGGAAGAGACATGAGATTACAATTAAGCAATTGTTTCAATATAATGGGTAACACACATGGTACGTGAGTTAAATAACATCATGTGGGCTAAATTTGGAGACTAGTTGGTTGAGAAAAATATTGACAATGTTTTTAGAAATAACCTTAGTATCATTAGTCTTGCCTTTGAATGTGGATTTGCTTGGAAATTTGGCATTAGAGGTATTATGAGGAGTGTTATCAACATACTTGAGTTTATTTATATGTAATAACTTAGCTTTTTCCTTCTTGAGTGTGTGACATAGATGGTCAAAAGATTGAAACTTGTCTAATATGACCGATTCTTACAAACAAAAAAGTAATCTTTGTGTACAAAGGTCTTGCAATTCATTATCAACTAAGATATTACTCATTTTAGTAAACATGGTTTTATAGTATAAGACATAATCATTGATAGGTTCATTGGGTCATTATCATATTTTAGACAATTATGCATAAGAAAATTTGTCCCCAATGTTGATAGATAATTGTGCTAAAAATTGATTTGCTAAAGTAGTAAATGAGTGCACAAAATATGTGGGGAGATTATAAAAGCATTGTAGTGCAAAGTCCTTAAGACTTGTAGGTAAGAGTTTGGTAAGTAATATGTCCTGAGAGGCATAATCAAAGCAAGCCATATGAAATCATCAAATATTTTTAGTGGAATCCCATTTGCCATCATAGATAGCAAGTTTAGGACAAAAAAACAATACACAATGGGTTAGAAATTGTAGACACAAAATCACGCACTTTAGGTAACTATTTAGTCATGATTGCATACTACTATTAATATGATTCCAAAGTAATAAAACTGCTAATTTTTTTGGAAAAGGGTAAATGAGAGGGTTTTGAAAGGGCCCACAACCTTGTACAAAGAAGAGGGAAAGGAAAAAGTTGCAGAAAAATCCCGCACAACAAAAGTATAAAAGAGGAAAAAAAAAAAAGAGGTAAAAGGAGAAGTTATTGCGATCGCATTAGAAATAGCAAAGATGACACGGGAAGAAAAGGAGAAAGAATACCCTCACCTGAAATTGAAAACAACAAGAAGGGTGCAAAGAGGGAAATAGGGGATGCAACTCAAAAGAAGCTACAAAAATATGAAGTGGCGACAACCAAGAGATGTCTGCGAAAGAAGCTGAAGAAGGGAAGAGAGGAAGACAAGGATAGGAAATCAGTGCTTACCCTTCTTCCCCTTCTTCGAGTGCACCAACTATCAATTTCCCAGTAATTTTTCTTTCGAACCTAGAGAATTAGTTATAGCTAAGGTTGGAGGAGTGAAAGTTTGCAATTCCTTGTTTAAAGAAATGGGGTCATCCTTATCGAATCAGAATGATCATATTTATGAGGCCTCTTAATTCCCCCTGAGCGGAGTCTCTCCACTAGGGGAAGCACCGGATGTTGATCCACTATATAACACTCAACTATTGTGGGGGTGAAACAATCGATGGATCTACTTCTTTAGCTTGAACGTCGAATAAGAATCCAAGTCTTCTTCAAGATATGGAGGACTCCAATGTTTGGAAAACTTTTTCTTTGTAGCTTGGCTTTTCTTATGAGGGAAGGAAGAATGGAGATGGTTCAGAGTCCTGCAATTTCTACATTTGAATGTCATATTCTCATAGTTAAGAGACTAAACATGAGTCACATCTCCCATCTTGAGCATCATTTTATCTTACGGTCCTTTACTGAGGTCAACTTCAACACAAATTCTGACATAAGTGAACACCCCACTATGAAATTGCATATCATCCTATTTTATGAACCTCCCTAAACATTTTTCGATATCCTTTGCAACAAGATAAAAATTGAGAGGAAGGTTGGGTAACCTCACCCATACAGGAACATGCGAGATGGAGTAGAGCTCAGGTCAAATTGTGGGAACCATGGGGTAATGAACAGTCTTGTCGAACCCCAAAACCAAGGGCCCTCATCAATGACCCTTTGATAATCCTCCTGATCAAAGAAATATATTATGAAAAATCCTCGCATTACGAAGAAATGATTAGTTTTTTGTCCACGTGGAGTGAATCCACCTTTGGATTAGACCATTTTTGAAGGCTAGACACCATTAAATCTGCAGATGAGAGCCTTTTTTCCAAATTTTTTTAAAGGCCAAAGATTTTGCACTGGTGATTTCCAAAGAAGGGGAATTCGAGGCTTGTTCCACAATATAGGATGAGGGAGGTGGGGTAGATGTTGCAGATGTGGAAGTGGCATTTTTAAACAAAGCCTCTTTAAATGTAGCAGGTTTCTTACTCGGCTCCTCCCTTTAAAAACCCCAACATGAAAATCATAGAATCCCTTCTAATTCCATAAGAAATTAGCAGGGAGTTATCCTCCAAAGATTTTCCACCAAAGTTAAGATCTATGAGGTCTATTCTACAACTCAGTTTGTCGGAAAGAAAAGATTTAAGATCCTTACTACAAGGCGAGCTAAGGATTTGAATGCGAGAGAGTGGTCCCGTGCAAGTGCGAGATGAGAACTTGGAATACAAGGTCAAAACCAAACCCTAAAATTTGTGGGGGAAGATCGAATTCGTGGCTTAATCCTTATCGGTTTCTACCCAATCCTGGTTTGTCATATTTAGATAGAGTTAACAAAGGCACGGGGAAAAGCCGGTGTCCCGAGGCGAGGCCAAGGTGCTCCCCTTCAGTAAGTCAACTCAGCAAAACCATCACAAACACTACCATTTTGAATAATGGCGCAAAGGAATCCATCCACACACGCTTGTAAACAAAATCGCCACCACGAGTGCGGCATTGTGAGGCTAGGGTTAGGGCACTCGTAAAGGCTCGAAAACTCCATCTCTCTATGAGAAAAGTACTAATTAACTCATGTCTTTGGCCACCTTCATTTACTTTTTGTTGCCTTGCACCCTTACTTGCTTAGTCTGACTTTTCATACCTTGACATTTATCATCTTGGACACCAGCGCCAAACGCCTCGACCTCAGTATACTTTGTTCACACTTTTCGGGTCCTTTCTAGCCGTTTGATCATCTTATCTTTTTGGTAGTCGATATTTTCGGGGTTAATTACGAAATTCAAGCAAAGTAATCATATAAATATAAAGTTATGTGATCATAATAAGGGACCAAGCACTAAGCATTAGCTATCACCACCTAAGGTTGCATCCGTCAAACATCTAAGAGTGTCATTGCATACATCTAGCACCATCCGAGGGACATAAGGGTTGGTTATTGTACATACACTTCATAGGAGGGAAGTTCATTCTATTCCATGCACACATTTATTACATTTCTTTACATCTAACTACTTGCTCACTATCAAGTGTGACATACATAAGAGCCACCTAGGGTACAATTTTGCGTGCACACACATAAAACTACATTGGAGTCCGAGATGTAGTGCAACGCTCAATCGATTGTAAGATCACCATTGTGGACATGATTGAGGATAGTCTGACCCCTAATTCTGTATCTTTCTTTATAGGATTTGATGTCTCTTTGAGGGTTTTGTAGGTCATTATTTCATTGCAGGTTTCCGGTGACTTCGGCAATCATTGAGCGACCTCATAATGACCAAAGACGAACAACAACGAATACCTCATGGTCATTAAGAGGAGGTTTTCTAAGAATTTACGCGAGACGTAGGATCCTAAAAATAGGTATGGGGTGTTTAACGGTGCCCCTATCCCTCTACAAGTGCCCTAATCTAGGAAGATCATCAGCTCACACACTTTTATGAGGATCTGTGTGATGTTTTTCCCTCTTTATTCATCCAGTCAACACTTGACAATCTAGGAATAATTGTGAAACAACTAAGTCATCTTACCTCTTCTTTGCACTTAGGGTTTCATATATTTTGGCTTAGTTTGTTTGGGTTAATTTATGTATTTAATTGATTATTCATTTACTACTACAATAGCAATCAGATTAGGCATATATTTCCATATTTAGCTTTATCATAAACCACTTGAGATACAAGTGGGTTATGAAGTAATTATGTAGAATCTATAACATGAGAAGAACTGGATGAACCTTGTTATAGTTTTGATCTTGTAATGTATGAACATGGATTTCAAGAGCTTGTGTGCTAGACAAAGAAATGTGTGAACCATTAAAAGTAGATATAGGATGTGTAGTAACAACAATGATTGCGAAAGAGGTATAAAGACATTTTGCATGGAGAGATTAGGTGTCTCAGTATGTGGGCACTATAGATGTAGGAATAACATATGTCGGTATATGAGATAATGAAGCATGCTTAAGTTGATCTCTTGCAACATATAGAAGAATATCAATATTAGCAAAATTTTCTTATAAGAAGTGTATAAGGTCTTATGCCTCATCTTTAGATAGATTAGAAGAGTGAAGATAAAGGTTATTATTGGATCCTTCACCTTGTAGAGGATCAACGTTAATAGTGAAAATGGCATTAGAAAAGATATCAATAATAAAATAAGCTCAAACATCAAGAACTCCATGTGTAGTAGTAGAGGATGAGCAAAGTGGTTGCCTTTGTAACCCCAAGTATCAATATGTGGGCCTATGAGCTTGATGCAAATATCATAGAACATTGGAAAAAATGACATGATGAGATAGAATAGGAAGATAGATACAACACCAAAAGCAAAGATGAGGAGCATAGAAAATATTGAGTCACGAGTCGTGTTCACCAAAATGTTTACACCCTTATTAAATTATGTGAAATATAAGAATTAATGAATTAGGTACACTAAATGATGTAAGGAGAGCTATGGGGGTTACTTTGATAAATTAACTTCCAAAATTAATCATACAATATCATAATAATGCTTTGATGTCTAAATAATATGCTACAAAATTGAAACACAAGTGAGTGAGTGTACTTGGCTGATCACAAATGGATTTAGGAGGTTCTAGGAGTGCACACTACTTTGAAATAGGAGGATATGAACCTGATGATGCTTCATTCTAGAAACTATGAATGGAAGCTGACTTGAGACAATACTATATAATTCTTCTAGGATTGTTTATATAGTATTGACCCTTTTTACGATCTTGGGCTGCTGCTTGGTTTATAGCTCACGTAACTTCTTGAGACTTTCACCGCTTGGAAATGTCTCATCACTATCAAACCCTATTTGTTGGTCATATTACAAAGCTCTCTAAATATTTTGAACATGATCTCAAACCCTAACCATGGATATAAAACCTTGCAAAACAAATATTAGTTGGGTTGTGAGAACTCCCATGCACTAGTGACATTAACACTACTCCAAAGAGGCCTCTCAACCCATGTCTTTCCCCACCTAGCATGTGATGTTTGAATGAATGTAACTGGATTTGGTAACACCTTTGACAATGCTTGAGTTGAGTTTGGATCTTGCTAAAATAATTGGAGAAGGAATTTTTAAGTTCTTTTGGATGAGATATATTGATGTCTCGACCGGGTAAAAAATTTGTAGACCTTTAGAGATTGTTGCTCTAATGAATGTAGATATGCCTTTGTGAAATTTAGGGAGCCACAGGTGCCTTTTACAAGTGTTGGAAGTGAGTTTCTTAATGTATTACTATAGAATTTTTAAGTTAACACATAAGGTAGTGTTAACTTGTTTATATAGGGTTAAAAGTAGATGAATTATCAAAGAAAGAACAACCTAGAGGGAGTAAAGGACCCACAAGATAATTTAGAATTGAAAGCAGAGATGGAAGATATTGAAATCATTTGGACAAAATTGCATAAACAAAACACCATAAAATTTATTAATTCATTGTGAAAATCAAGTACGTATATAGGAGACTCATGTCCTATTTTCATGGAGGTTTGTCCAACTATTCTCCCCACTATTCTTCCCACAAACTCCTAATAATACTCAAACCTAAATGTGACATTATTATTGTTATTCACAACAATAATATGCCTACTAACTATACATTATTGTTACATAAAAATAATGTAATTTACCATATTGTAAATCACTAACTAATTACTTTTGACATTTTACCAATGTAACTAACCAATAACCATGAGCACTAATTAATTAATTCCCAACATTCCCTCCCTTAGTGCGAACATGCGAAAACCTCAATCTTGTACTTGCACTTTGTTCATGATCAAGTGATTTTTCACAAGACAACCACAAACCTTAATGATGGTTTTGCATATGGATAACTAACAACCAAAAAGGTTTTTTTACAAATGGTTTACCATAAACCAAAAGATTGTGGTTTTGCATATGGTTTACCAACCAAAAGTGGTTGTAGTCATTTCTTCATATACCTTATTTCTACCCCAAGCACGTCAGCCTATCACCCAGTGTGAGCTAGGAGCTCACCCAAGGCACACGCGGGTGCTGAGCCCCTCCTTTATGTGAGCTTCATGAGAATGATCTCGCCATTGATGGAGAATGAGTTGTAAGAATGGAAACATAGACATTCACTCAAAAACAAAAGATACAGATAACAAATCTGTGCATAGATGCATCATAAATGGGAATGAACATTGTAAATAAGCATAATGAAACTAGATCTGACTCTAGAATAATATGAAAAACACAAGGGTTTACACTTAAGAACATGAATAACTAGAATCACACACATATATTGATTTATAAACATTTATAGTGGCTTCATTACATCATAAGGGTCATATAGACCGAATACATCAAGGAATATTATCTTAAACCCTCCAAAAATACTCTACAGAGAGAGTTCTTAGCTATTCTACCCATTACAACCCTTGTTCATACCCAAACCCATGCATATATGCTCAATAACATCCTTACAAGTATTTCTACAACACCTTGTTACTACTTAAAACCCTCTTTAACCCTTCATTTCCCTAGCACTTTGTTATTACTCTCATCTCTTCCTCTTATTCCAGGACTCCAAGCACTCCTTTAAATAGGATCTGGATGCACCACCTTAGTTTCCTTCATGAACAAATCGCATGCCAAGTGGAAGTGTGGTCCTCCATGGTCGAATGCCTATGCCGACTGCAAATGCCTCCACTACCTGTAATGATCATCTTGGGAATATTCCTTACATGGAATATTATTTTCTTGACCTCCAAGGCTCCAGGATGAAACCTTATCCATTCAACACACCTACTTGGGATTTTCACATGTTTCTCCTGTGAAAACTCCTTCAAAATATGGCTAAGTCCCTAAACCTTCCTACTCCCGTGTGTCTAACATCTTCTCCCGCGCGCCTTTCCCTTGTGCTTTTTCTTGAGCACCTTCCTTCTTTACTGCCTCCCGCGTGTGTTGACCTCTTCCTTGGGACTTAGTCAATTTTAGGGCCCAAAATTACCCCACACTACACGTGTTTTCATCCTCGGAAACATTCTGTTGTTCCACCAAAGAATAAAGAATAGCGGAAAATGAAAGAATATATGATTGAATAAAGAATGAAGGAATGGGAGAATCCTGCTGCCATCTGCTTTGCGCATGAGAAGTGGGAAATATTTCTTCACGGGGGCTTCAATATTAACCCAAACATCCACCTCATTCTACACATGTTGAAGTAAGTCACCCACCATTACGCTAACCTTGTCAAAACTCATCTCATCCCCCTTAGCCTTCAATGTATCTTCAATGCTTTCCATCTGCTTGCTAAGGTCTCCCAATGCATCCATCCTGCAAGTGACTTGGGGGTACAACTCTTTCAATTTATTTTTAATCAAAACTCTTAAGGTTTTGATTGCCTCTAATTTATTCTCTACCTTGGCCAAGATCTTGTCCCGCTCCGCCCTATTGCCCTTATTTTTCTCTTGAAATTATTTTAGATCCACTTCATGCTAACAACTAATATGTTTGCTACTTTGTCCCTATCGCCATAGTTGTCATATATAACTTCTTCCATTTGCATCATGGTCTTCACTAAGGAAAGGAGCTCGGAGTATCGAGTTAGTATCTCCCCAATCTTCAACTTTTCTTCTCCCTTTTGGCATGCCATCACCTCTTCTTCCAACTCTAATGCGAGTGGTTGTCTCTCCATGGTGAGTATGCGCGTCAAGTCTTCCAAGCAGTGCATGGTCGACTCGTATTTCTGCTCAGGAGGGGCTAGGTCCGGGTGCTTCAAGATAATGGCATCTAAAATGGCCTCCTTCTTGTGGACTTTGCACAACTTTGCCTTTTCATTCCTCAATTTAGGCCTTAGCACACCGATCAATTCCTTCTATTTTATCTCCATGTACCTCTCAATGATCTCCTCATTCTTCTTTCCAAGTTCCTCCTCCAAGGCTTTTATTTTGTCATTTCTCCCAAAAAGTCTTGCCTCCACTTCTACTGACACCTTTTTGAGCACGGTTCAAACTTGCTCATCCGACAACTGCTGAGTATTTACAAGGGGGTTCATTCCTTCAATGCCGGTGTCTCCATCAACACACCATTATTTACCTTGAACTCGGGCTCATCGACATGGGACTCAAATGCCTAGGACAACATTTTCCTAGTGCGCAGTATGCACTTTCTTCATCAAAAGAATACCAAGCTAGGAGTTGGTATGTGGGCATTACACTCTGGAACCACACATGCAATACTTTGTTTCGATCATTGTTATAAGTCGTAACATGTTCTTATGCCACTCTTGTGCCCTTACCACTGTGTGCGTTGTCATTGGGAAACTTACGGTTAAGTTGGGATCTCAGCCCATGCTCCCATACTCCTTTCCTACACTTGCGCTCTTTTCAATTTCCTTCAGCACTTCATCGGTGTTGCACTCAACTGTTAGTCCACTAGATCTCATATAATACCCGCCACCTCCTTTTCAACTATATCATTTATTTGTTCCTTGGTAGGGGTCGAGGTCCTCTGACCATGCATGTTCACCTCCTCACTTCCTCCTTTGGCATGGGTGCCCTCCTCATACTCCTCCTCTTCATCCCCTTCTTCACCAGACTCGTGTACATTATACACATGAGGATTCTAAGCTTCCTCACGCTCTTCATTGTCTCCTTCATTTTCCTCCTCAGAATCATCATCCTTGATGCTCTCTATCTTCTCCGAGTTTGAACCTTGCACCACCCTTTACTTTTTCTTCACTGGTGACTCCAACACAGGGGACTCCTCCTTGAGTGACTCTTCTCTCCTAGGAGACTCTTCTTTCTCTGGTGACTCCTTCCTGATGGGAGACTTCTTCCATCGAACATAGGTGTTTATACCCAAGCTTGACACCTGTGCCCCAACAATTTGCATTATATGCACGCTCGACGCCTTCTCTGTTGGGATCTCCTCTCGTTCTCTCTTCTTAATTACTACTTTCTTCTTTCTCTCGGTGGGGTCTTATGGGATAGAGACATCATCCTCAACATAAATTCCCTTCTTGAACTTGGGTGAACCAACTCCAGGGTCGTCTCCTTTTCTGTGGTGCTCGTGCGATTATTGTAATCGCTCAGGACCATCTTCCTTATATGTGACACCCACTCTTTCCCTAGTAGCACACCATCTGGGTACTACATTTTTGCATACCATTCTTCGTTAAAACTTGTGGAAATGATCGGTTTTCCTTTTCCCTTGCCCTTTCCCTTCTTCGGTGAAGTGTTCGCTCCTTTCCTTGGTGCCATTTTTATCTTCCTTGATCCTCTGTAGTTTCTCCTTTGTGTCAATTTCTATTGTTTCTCAAACCCTTGGCTCTACTTCTATGAAGTTTCCACACAAACCCTAACCTGGAGCACTTCCTTTCCACAAGACAGCGTATCCACCCACGGGAACCCACAAAAAAACTCCTCCATGTACGCCCATGCACTTTGCTTCCACACTGATTCAAGAGTCCTTTGATTTCTTCGACTTTGGACACTCCTCTTCGCACTTCTTAGCAAGAATCACCTTAGATCACAAGAAATTCTTCGATAACAAAATGTAAGGTGAAAGAATACTTCTCCCCCAACCTTCTATTTATAGCTTTTTGTTTTTTCCGCACAAACCCGATGCCACCTACCAACATATAAACACATTAAAGTTAGATTTTTCCAACGCCATCCTTCCACATGTTCTATCTAATGATTTTCCTCTACATGCGAGACTGCAAACACTTTCACAACCTTTTGGTGCCTTGTTGCCTCAACCATAGAACTCTTCACGCTTTCTCCTATCTTTGAAGTCAATCTTCCTCTATGTCTTGGACCAAGTTCTTTTTTTTTCCTACCTCATGTTTCTCTTACACTTTTTATCCTTATACGTGGTTTTATCAAAGCCTTTTTGACACCAATATTCTCTAATGATCACCTCTACTACGCGCGCTTTTTGATCCCATGAGCTTTTGACTTTACAACCCAAGCCACCAATAACCATTGTTTCCATTTCTTACCGTATTCTTCCTTTACACTCCACCCCACACTAAAAATATGCGCGGTCCTCTGCACATAACACCTTGATGATCACGATTAGCCATCAACACACACATGTGCCCAAATCAAACCAAAAGGAATAAAGTAACAAGAAAGGGAAATACAAAGTAAGGAAAAAATGCATGAAGGGAAATCCTAAGCTAGCTGGCACATCGCCTTAATTACAAACACCCATAAACCTTATTTATAGTAGGGCTTTAGCCTACTTCCATTGAAATACCTAGGAAGTCGCGTTTCATCTAGCGCTGTAGTTGTGGCAAGCGCTAAGTCAAGTATATGGGTAATATAATATGGTCCCAACCAATGGACCTTGAGCTTCCCAGGATGGCATAGGAACTTAGAATCATAAAGTAAAACCATCTACCCAACCTCAAATTGTTTATTCTTTATGTGACGATCATTTCAAGCCTTTTGTCTCACCTTCTCAATCTTCTAACTCCACTTAGCAAGTGATCACCTCTTATCTAACATCATTAGCTTGTCAATGTGCTCTTGTAATGCTTATTCGTGACTGCCAATCGTCCTGCACATGATAAGCAAAGAGGGTAGCATAAACTCTACTAGAAAAATAACTTTCGCACCAAACACCAATTGGAACGGTGTGGCTTTATTCAATCTCTTGTAAGTTGTTCTATACACCCATCATCCCAGTCTTATCTCCCAACATCACAAATCTTGGTCAATGTGTGATTCAAAATTTTGTTAAATGCCTCAGCAGTCCTATTAGCATGAGGGTAATAAGGAGTAGTCTTGTGATGAGCCACCATGAACTCTACCAACAAAATCCCGACATTCTCGTTCGAGAAAATGAGTACCCCAGCCACTGATCAAACTCAGAGGGCACCCATACTTGCGATTATATTTTCCCATAGGAATCTTACTATTGTGGCCATTGTGCAATCCCTCGTAGGTGCTACCTCTACCTACCATGTTAGATAATCAATGCAAGTAATGATATAGCGTGAACCCATCCTTCCCTGTGGTAGGTGAAATAGGGCCTACAAAGTCAATTGCCCATTTCTAAGCAGGTTAAACACTAGCTATTGGTCTCAATGACATTTCATCCCTTTTTCTTGCTTTGCGATATTCAATACAATCCTTGTAAACCATCTCCCACCAAAGGCCAGCTAAGAGGATCTTGCACGTAGTCGCATTCCCGTATAGTGTCCTCTTGTAATTCCACCATGATCCTCTTCCATGATTGCAGTGCGTTCATGCTCTAACACACTGTGACGCAAAACCTCATCATGACCCAGCTTGTATAAGTCTCCACCAATTAACATATAGGGTGCAATGGGTATGCCTAATTGCTTCCTTTCTAATGCTTGCATCCCTTCTAGTGCCACACTCGTTCTTAAGAACACAAATCAAAGGGTGCGCTGCTGCAATCTAAACAATTGTGCATCTGACATTGTATCCTCAATGCTTTGCATGTCCTCTCCTAAGTAAATCCTCATAAGTGGTTAGGCCCTAAATTACTCTTAACTAGTTTCACAAAAGCTCAAAATCAAACTCCGAAATAATAGGACCCACCTGCATATGTGCCCTTGCAAGACGACTTGTTCACTAAGTACTTTAATGCCATGTGGTCAGTGTAGTATATAAAGGGTGTTGCCAGAAAATACTACCTGAATTTATGCAACACGCAAATAATCGATAATGCCTCGTGCTCCGTGGTGGTATAATTTTTTCCTACTGGGGTTAGCTTCCTACTAGCAAAGCATAAGGGATGGTCAACAATTCCCTCTCAGGTTGTGCTAAGAATACTCCAATCGCCATCCCAGATGCATCAACATGCACGTGAAAAGGTTTATCCCAAGAGGGAAAGTGTAATATGGGCATAGTAATGAGTCTATTCTTTAGTGTGTCGAAAGCCATCGATGTGCCTCTCCCCAATGGAACATACTCTTGTGTTTTAACAACTCCTCTAATGACATCACAATCTTGGCATAACCCTTTATGAACTTCTTGTAATACCCTGTATGTCTAAGGAATCCGTGCAACATGCTCTGGATATTAGGCTCCCCCAAACCCACAATAATGACAACTTTGGCAAGATCCACTAGCAAGGGTTCTTTACATATGATATGTCCCAACAAGGTGCCAAATGGAGTAGCGAAGACACATTTCTTAATGTTGAGGGATATACTTAACTGCCTACATCTCTCGAACATCAACCTCAGATTGTCACAATGGTCCTTCACTAATCCATACATCATCCAATCATCTAGGTAGACTTGCAAAAACTTGTGGATGAAATCCTGAAACACTTGAACCACAATGCACGAAAACACAATAGACACGTTCTTCAATTCAAACATCATGACCGTATAGACAAAAATTCCCCATTTAGTGGTGAAAGTTATCTTTTCTTGGTCCTCCTCTGCAATTCTAACCTAACGATATCCTAAGAATCCATCTGTGAAATAATAAATTTTGCCCTTGGCTACTCCTTCCAAGATCTCCTCAGTGAAGGGGTTAAAAGGATCAATGACACACATCGCATTCAAATCCTTGTAGTCAACGCATGATCCTTATCCTCCCATCATTTTTAATGCTAATGACAATCGAGACTTATCCACTCGATTCCTCAACAACCTCAATGATGCTTGATGCAATCATCATATCAATCTCCTCCTTGACTTTGAAGCGTAGATTGATTCATTCGATAAAGTCTCTTCCAAATGGGCGTGCACATTCCTTTAGCTTGATCTTCATTTCTCCCAAGGAGTGGTGAAATCCTTTAAGCTCATGGTACCCACATGGAAACAAATCCACGAAGTTCGCATAACAGTCAACAATCTTTGAAACCTCCCTTTCGTCCTAAAGTAATATCAATAGTAGCTTCCTTAGTTCCGCCTCTGAGCCAATGTTGACCTTCTTAGTTTTTAGGGGTTCATGGTGAGTGCATGCTTGCTCATCAACATTATCCATAACCTCGCGCATACCGACATAATGGTTAGCATCCAAGTTTTCCACCTCTTCACCATCTATCACGTAGACCAACTTTCCTTTCTCTTTTTCCATGCACGCGCGCTTAAGTTGTACCTCATATGATTATTCCTTATCGAAACGTGCTTCCAAGTCAGGTTCTCCCAACAACTCTAGTATTCTATCCTCTGCCATGACACTATCTCCCATAGTTAGGCACTTAACAACCTGCAACACCTTATCCATCGATGGCTTAGTACTCCGATACTCAAAATCTTGAATGAGATCAGCTGTCAACTCTTGCCAGTTTCTTGTGCTGTCAGTGTAGCTCTGAATGAATGTACCATGCGCGCATGTAACCTTGTAAGGTGAAGTAAATCTTATGCACCCATAAATATGGAGGCAAGGCGTCCACGCCTTCCATCTAGACCTTCTCACATGCCTAGACATCAAACAAGGTAGGTTCCTTCCCATGATAGTATTGTATAACAATAGGTGCATTGCTTGAGAAACCTAATAGAGAACACGATTCTCACCTCGCGCCATTCTAGAAGGTTATCTCGATGGGTCGCCCACCAACGTGTTGTGGTCCCAAGCAAAGTATAGCTAAGCATACTTCTCCTTTTGATCTCACATCTCCACTAGGTCTCCATTGCTCGTAGGAAAACATCAGGGTTTTCTCCCCAATGTAACTCGACAACTATTTTCCTCCCTGGGTGCACTTTGGTGAGAATGCCTTTGTTACTCTTATCACAAAGCCTCTTAACTTCCTTTTGACTAACTCATATGTCCGTGCGCCCAATTATCACATACCACACTAGTTGTATCACTTATAGATTGAGTGTCTTCCCACTGAATAATACCTTCTTTTGTTGGTTGCATAACCTTAGGGTCCCTGATAGTGCACACATAGATTTTGTCTAGGTCTTCTTCTCCCAAGGGCTCAGTATAGGGCGCTAACTTTCCATTCGTTAAAGGAATGATAACACGTTCCTCCTTATTCTCAAAACTTATATACCCCTTATTAAAACGTAAGTCAACATTGTTCCTATAACACCAGGGGTGCCCAAGTAATGTTGGAAAGTTGTCCACCTCAGCAAGTGCCAAGACTTTGAAGTCTCCAGTGAATTTTCCCCTTAGATAGTTATGGAAACATCCTTTAAAACACCAATGGGCATTGCCTTTGTCTTGTTAGTCATATACAACACATTTGAAGATGACTGTAATGGAGGTCTTCCCATTTGATTTCATGCGTTCTAGGTGAGAAAATTAAATTCCGCACTCGTGTCAATCAGAATATTACTTAGGAGCCATCCATTAACAACTGCATTCAAGGTAATCTCTTTATCACAGTCAAGACTACGAGGAGGCAGATTAGCATGCAAAACCTGCCTCTCGCACTCTCCTTCGGTGCTTGGTAATTTTCCACTCAGCCACTCTCCTAATAGAGGGATGATATTCTATTGTCTCAACATCTTGCATACCTCCCTGACTTCATCCAAATCCTTCTGTGGAGCCTCAATGCTCTTCTTTTTCTCTAACTACCATGACTACTCCTTTAGGCACTGGATCTCTCTTTGTAGGCTTTGAATAACATCCATGGTTTCCTAATAAACTTCCTTATGATGCGTAGGTTTCAGATACTTCCCATGTACCACTTCTTCTCTTATAACCAGCCGGTCTCGCTTTGGGATCTCACAGTGCGTGCATCCTCGGCTCGCATCGTCACCGGTCAAGATGAGTTGTAAATCGACTCACGTCCCACCCTTGGCATTCATTATTGATCAACACACTTTATGCTCACCACCCCAATGCCCTTATCCTTCTGTTGCTTCTAGCTCATATGTTCATATAAATATGGGAACTCTTCATACTTGTGTTTCTTTCCACACCATGAACTTTACAACAAATCGGGACACTCGTGCTTGTAATGTTATATAGATCCATAGTTGTAGCAGATCCCACACGAAAACTCACTTTTTACTCCTCCATCATTGTTAGGGCCTCAAAATCCACCCTGAAAGCCTCTTTCACGACCTTCTCCATCAGTGCGCCCTTCATAATGACGACCATCATCCTTCTACCGTGACAAATGCTAGTCCTCGGCACATGCTAAAGTATCAATGGCATCATGTATCTAGTCAATCAATCTACAATCCTTGGTGTCATGAGTAGTAGAGGTGCAAATTTTGCAATAGTAGGACACATTCTTACAGATCGCATGTTGAAGAACAAGCATCTACTTGCATCATGGTTTCCATGACAAATGTCGCAATCCACCGATATGACGGGAACTAACCTTTACGGGTAATTGTCCTTTGTATGACCCTCTACTTCATAATCCGTACAACATAGCCTATTGTGAGTCTCATGAGCCGAGTTCATAGACAATTTCTCAATTGTTTTGCCATTACATCAATTTGGGCTTTTAGCAACGAACTAACTCTTGTATCAATGCTTCCTCTTTGCCGGTGTGTAAGGAAGCCTCCATGGCCTCTCGTGGATCTATGAAAGTTTTTTGTGAAAGCACCCTCCTAAACGGTGTGATCAGTCCTCCGACAAACCATTGAGCATACTACGAAGGGTGATTATCATAAGACAACTTGGATAGGAGATTCTTGAAATGTGCGTCATACTCCCATACACTCTCCGTCATTCCTTGTTGAATCTCCTTTAACGTGCTAATGATTTTTTGTTTAAACTTGGGTATGTGGAACTCTGCCAAAAATGCATTACACAGCACAATGTAATCCACCACTGTCTCGTGTGGATCATACTTCCTATACTAGCTATGCGCGTGCCCTTAGAACGTGGTTGCAAACCGGTGGCCTTCCATTCGGTGTAGTGATACCCTTTGCGTGCCATAACAACTCACATTTATGCACATGTTTTGCAACGTCACACCTTTGTAATCAGGCAAATGCAAAGACATCTCAAAAAATACCTGCTGAGGTTGTTGAGGCCCTTTCCCACCAGATCAAAACCTTAGCCTCCTCCAATATTTCCACCACCTCCAACACCACTAGATCCACTAGTGCCAACTCCTTGGATCCACCAGATCCTCCTCCTGTAGTAGTAAGGGGCCTAACACAGTTGCACCTTGTGATCCCACTGCATTACTGACCATATAACACTTTGCATTTATTCCAAAAATAAACTATAGTTTGCCACAACCCAAAATAAAATCTCACATTTGTATCGGCAAATTTTTTTTTTTTTCACTAATTGTAAATTAGAGTTGCGCATGGTTAGGAAATTAACTCTTGACCATTCATTTCTCAAAAATACATTTTTCGAAAACCAACAAATAATTATATTTGCCAAAACTATAATCAAACTATTGAAATAAATTTTGATTGATAATTGAAAAACTTACAACAATGAGCCATATCATGCGAGGGAGGAGTAACGACTATGACACATTGAAAGAAGAGGGTAGAGTATGGAGGCAATGACTATACTCTATACAAAATGCACTTGATGGCATGCATGACACATTGACACCATCATTTCCCGCCTTTTGCCTTTTTTTTTTTTAATGTCTCAGTGTTTTTTCATTGTTTCGTTGAAAAACACATTATGTTTTACAATTATGTTGAAAAAGACATTGTGTTTTACAACCAAAACCTCTCTTAGTAGTTGCGTTTTGAACCGATGACCTATGCTCTTACATGGCCAACTCAACTAACACTAGAGTAGTGGAAATCTTTCCAGTGAAATGTATTTAATTAAAAACATAAAAAAATTTTTGTTGACGCGATAGGGGAAGAGTTCTCGATATGGATGCCCGACCTCCGCACCCCATTCCCATCCCCATAGCTAGATATATGGGTAATTGGAGTTGTGGCCCCTATATATATATGTCATCGACCCTAAATATAGAACTTTAAGTCCATGGTTCCATGGAGGGGCTCCATAAATATCTCAACGGTGCAAAATTAAGATGATTTTAATAATTTTAAGGTCCCATGTTTTTAATTACTTTCCTCAACAATACCCATTGAGATATTATAGGAGCCCATTAGATTTTTATGGTTATTTGCGGGTAAATGAAAATCACATTTCCCTCTAAAATCATGAAAAAAATAATGGAATGCATGTTATGTTCCACATGGACAAAAATCGTCCTAAATTGTAGGGGAAGCGCCAACCCCTATCTGTAATCGCTTCTTAAGTTTACCAAGAGGAGGTCAAGGTTCAACCCGATTGGCATGTTCATTGCGTGAGGAATAGCGACCGATGTCCCCGAGTGCGAAGGAGTAGTCTGACCAATGTCCCCGAGTGTGCGACAATTATGCGATTGAGGAATAGCCCGACCGATGTCCCTGAGTGCCAAAGGAGTAGTCTGACCAATGTCCCTGAGTGTGCGACAATTGTACGATGGTCTTTGTTAGAGTAGTCAGACCAACATCCACGAGTGTGCGCCACCGGTGTCGAAGGCGGTATGAAGTGTACACTAGTTGTACGGAGGTGGTATGAAACCTAGGCTTCAGCTGAACGGAGGTGGTGTGAAACTTGTGCCCCTGGTGGTCCCATCCTCACCTAGGTTAAATTCATGGAGGCTAGTAAAGACTGTGCTAAAAATGTAATATGTAATGATTCCTATAAATTCCAAAAAAAAAAAGGTTTATGGGTAAAAAAAAGAAAGTGGAGCGCCTATTTTTTAAGACCTAAATTACTTAAAGACGCATGAGACAACTCTCGGACAAGAAAATAGGCGCTGAAGCCTCTCCATTCTCTAATTTTGCACCAAGAGTTTTTATCATATTCCAAATCAGAAGTCCAGTGACTATTTAAATAAAAAACGTAAAACCCGTGGAAAGATACCAAACAGAGGTAGGAGGGGTTGAAAATGGCAGGAGCAGCAGCAGCAGCAGCAGGAGGCGAGGAGGGAGGAGTGGAAGTGGGAGTGTTGGCAGACTCGAAGGACTTATTGCAGCAGAACAAGGCTCTTGATTCTCTCACCGATCATGTCGAAGACCGTCAGCTTGACTCCATTCGAGTCCACCAGGTATCTTCTACTGCTCTATTATATGGCATCGCTCTTTGTCAAAATAATTAACCGCTTCCTCACATGAACCGTTTTTTCCATCAGGCAAAACATATAAAATAATATATTAGACACTCGCCATGCATAATTTGGACCCGGATTCGGACCGAGCCCTAAAAAAACAAAACTTGGTAAAACCTAGAATATGACCACAGGTCCAGTAGATCAAAGAGGGCGGCAAATCTTCTAATTTCTTTTATATTCTCTCAAGTCTATCAATCAACTAAAACAATTTCTTAAAATCAATAGGAGAAAAATATATTATGAAGTTAATTTAAAATACATCTTAGCGATTGGAAAATGATGATATTTGGAGAAGAAAAGGCTTTTGAAGTGGTAGCAAAGGGTTTCTCTTTAGTAAAGCGTTCAATTGTCTAGAGATTTGTCAATGCAAGACTAAAATAAATTTTGTCTCTATCGTGTCTCGCCTTTCAAAGCTACCATGTTCCACAAGTCAAAGCTTTCCAATGGCTCAACTACTCAATGTCAATATGCCAGGTTTACTTTTATTTATGTTAGAAATGAAAAAATAGCGAAGAAACAAAAAAATAGAGCCGTTCTCCTCTCCAGTCTATCGTTACATAAAGATGGATTTCTTCTTGTTGACATTTTGTCAAACAGTTTGCATGAAATCTAAAAAAGGCAGCAAAAATGATTCTGTTCTTCTTGTTAGCAGTTTATCAAACAGTTTGCATGAAACCTAAAAGATGGCAGCAAAACAGATTTTTCATCTTGTTTATATTTTGTCAAACAATTCATATAACATCTAAAACATGACAGTTTTCATTGTTTCAAATTCACAGCACTACTCCAGGAGAGTATTTACCATTTTTAAATTATCGTTTTATTAGGGGTAAGGTTGGAGCTTTGGCAACAAGAATGCAAACTACAAAAACAGAATCATATGTTCATAGCATAGTTTTAAACCTTGGACTCGGTAAAAACTCAGCAAACCAAAATTTTGACTCGGTCTCGAAAAAACTTGACAAATTAAAAAAATATATGGTTATAAAATAAACTTAAGTACCATGCATATCAATGTTAAAAAACATAAGAAATGATTGTAGAGAACATATGGATATATTTTCTATTAATTTTAGGCGAAAAGAGTACATTGCTCATTAATGCACCATAAAATCACACGATAATTGATTATCATCATATAATATTACAAATTGATAAAATAATTTATAAATTTCCGTGCCCCCTCTAGCTCCTCGAGTCATCAGGTGTGTCTTGGAAGTGGAAGGTAATGATTCATTTTCAAGAACAAAATCATCCTCAAACATGTTATCATTCTAACCCACCCCTCCATATGCCTTTGTTTGCGATGGCACCTTTGTTGCCATTGCTGTCCCCTCAAAGTTTGTGATCTCCTCGTTAAATACGAGATCCACATCCTCAACAATCCAATTTGAGTATGGGTTGATGTCATCTAAGTCAATCTATTCACGAATCTCCTTCCCCTCCACTTGTTTGACATAAATATGAAGATTGTATTGTACAATAAAAAGGTCATTGAGGGTCTTTGTGTTGTCAACTTATTGTGCTTCTTCATATGAATGGCTTCAAACATGCTTCAATTGCATTCACACCCATAAGAGCTACAAGGATGTCACAAAATACAGATGGCTAGCCTCTAAAGATTTAATGTTTTTATATCATAACCGTACCACCAAAAATCTGCAAATAGACATTTATAACGTTGTAAGTAATATATGATTGCATTTATTAAAGACGTCTAGTATCGCCAAGACTATTTAATTTGTTTTATCTCGGCTGATGGGTTATTCTCCATCAACTGCATAGAGCTGAAGAAAATAGCCTTCCCTCTACACCCTTCAGTTCTCATTATGCTTTGTATCTTGAAGGACTTCGTTCGGCATTGTCTTCTTTATGCTCATGTTGGGGCCATCCATAACCTCTGTAAACCAGTAAAAGTTAGCGTGTAAGCAATGTTAGGAAAAACCACTTAAAAGCAAATCCTAAACTAACTTCGAACAGCCTACTTCAGATTTGAACGTGAAGGAGTTCATCACCCACACTCACTCATGGAGTGTGGATTCCTTTGATCTTACGGATTGCTCAATGATTTTTGGATATGTAGGTGCTCTCAAGTAGGGTACTTCACGCAAAATGGATCCAACAAAGTGTGCCATTACAATATGTGACTGAGTATTTTGGCTCGATAACATTTGGGATGTCTATAAGAGATATTGGGCATGGTAATCGTACATTCATGTGATGCCCTTAACATTGAAGGTGAAGGGTCTTTTTATAGGATTTATCGAGATAAAATTAGTGGGAGAGTTAGTTAATCCTTTTTAGAGATAGAGTAGGATTAAGTGATGACATAGTAAAACATAGTGACGAATAGTAATGAAAAGTGAAGGCACTTTGAAAATTGGGGATAGTGGACAATTGACCGAATTATTTTATTTGGTAGTGGACAACATGGAGGATAGTGGAGGATTGATGTGGATGGGATGCTAAGTAGGATTTGATTAGATGATAACATTGATTAATTAACTATTAATTATTAATGAATTTTTATGGGATTGAGATACGATGATGGACCTAATTAATTAATGAGATGGTAGAATTAGGGTGTCTACATTTGCTGCCCCTCTTTGGAAGGGTATTGGATTAGTAATATCCTTACCCTTTCAAAGAAAATAGACAAAAGAGACGGATGGAAAGAGATACCCTAGTGGTAGGGCTAATAGAAATAGGCAAGGACTTGGAAATGTTGATCGATGGACCACTTTAGCGGATTATGTGAAGGGATTGATAGGCTGATTTCATGAAAGATCCCTAGATGGATCCTCCTTACACTCCAATGAGTTTTTATATCAAACAAAACAGCAAATACAGATTTATGTATTTTATGGCAATTTCCCTAATGCAGATCTGGAAAGTGCGACTAGGGTTTAATAGAGATGTCAATGTAAATAACACCCAATAAAAATACTTTTGATTTCTAATGACTGCCCAGATATTTAGAGGCTGAATTATACAGAAAACTGAACTTATTACAGTCCAAAATAGCCCAGAAAATCAGATCTGAAGTCTGTTATTATTCAGATTGGAAATCTTCAAAATACACTTCAGAAAATGATAAAAAGTACAGCAATTGGTTTACAGTATTATGGCAAACATTTGACAAATATTTTTGGATGAAAATACCTCTGGAATCGCTGCCAAACTGCTTACAATAGGTCGACCCAACTGCTGATTGAAAATCACTGAAAATCACCTTCAAACCTCTTCACAAACACGGCTGAACTGAACCTGGAAATCTGATGAATAACGCTGGGAATTTCTGAGTGAAATCCCCTCTCAATCCCTTGGGGTTTTCGTCCGCAAGAGATAAATCCACAAGGGTTTTCGTCCTTGGAATTTCTGATAAAAGCTTAGAGCTCTTAACAATGCAAAAGATGATAATAAAAATCTGGATGCCCCCATACAAGTCGACTTGTTCTTATAAAGGGAAACTAGCCCAACTACCACCTCTAACCCAGCCAATCAAATTATTTCAATCTCCTATGCTGGTCGCATTTTCCTCTTTTGGGCTTAGTGGCACGATTTCCCAAAAATGACCCCCAAAGCAAGTCACACTTTTCCCTTTTCAAATACAATTACTTTTAATTGTATTTTGGTGTTGACATTTTAATTTATTATTAAACTTTATTATTTATTATATGTGCTTTTCATAATATTATATATATATTTTTAAAACAATAGCACAATATAATAAAATAATAAAGCTTAGTCACCCTAGAAACCCCCTTGGCCGTTGGGTAGACAAAAAGGGCCAAAGGTCTTCGTCCAAGCTTATTCGGAAAGAGGGGACATTACAGTCCTCCCTCCCCGGAGTTGCTTGCCCACAAGCAACTGCAGTAACGCGGGGTGCTGAAGAATAGACTCACCCTCCCAAGTGGCATCCTCCAAAGGTAAGTCTTTCCAACAAACCAGGTACTCCCGTATCACCTTGTTCCGCAATCGTCTCTCCCTCCAATCCAGAAGCCCCTCAGGAACCAAATCCAGTCTTCCCTCATCATCCAAGGGTGGTAACTCTACTGAAGAGGTCACATGCTGCCCCAATGCCTTCTTTAAGCAAGACACATGAAAAACATTGTGTATCTTACTTTCAGAAGGTAACTCCAATTCGTAAGCTACCTGTCCAACTCTCCTCACCACCCTGTATGGACCATAGAAACGAGGCTTAAGCTTCTCCGCTCCACTCTTCTTAAGAGTACTCTGTCTATAAGGCTGGAGTCGTAAAAAGACCATATCCCCCACCTCAAATGATCGCTCGATCCTCGTGCCTGCTGTTTGCATACACCTCTCGCTGATTTTGGGCATGCTTTGCATATTATGCTTAAGGGTTTTAAGGATATCCTGGCTGTCCTGTAAACACTCTCGAGCCGTAGGAGCTCTACTATCTCCAAACGCCATATCCACGAAGGATCTCGCGTCATAACCGTACAAAGCTCGGAAAGGGGTCATCCCAATGGACATGTGGTATGTAGTATTGTAACAATACTCACACAAATAAAGCTGCTTGACCCATGCTCTCTGCTGTCCTGAAACATAGTTGCGCAGGTACCCCTCAATCCACTTATTCACAATCTTTGTCTGCCCATCAGTCTGCGGATGATAGCTAGTACTCGGAGTCAACTCAGTGCCAGCCAACCTGAAGAGTTCTTGCCAAAATGTGCTCATGAACCTGCTGTCCCTATTGCTGACAATATTCTTCGGAAGCCCATGCAACCTGAATACCTCCCTAAAAAATAAATCAGCCACCTGTGGTGCCTTAAAGCTCGTGGGGATGGCAAAGAAGTGCCCATACTTAGTCAACCTGTCAACTACCGCATAAATGCGATCATAGCCCTGCACAACTGGTAATCCTGTAATGAAATCCATAGATATACTCTCCCACCTCTGCTCAGGGATAGGTAAGGGCTGTAATAAACCCGCACACACACTCTCAAATATCTTTAGAACATCCTCCTTGAGACCCTTCCAAGAGAATCTCTCTCTAACTCCGCCCGTATGTCTTGAAATAAACTGGATGTCCCGCTAATGGTGCATCATGGAGTGCATGTAGAATCTTCCCCTTAAGCTTAGACTCAGGTACCAAATAAATTCTACCCTTATAATAAATCAAATCGAAATTACAAGTAGCGCTCATCCTGAATTTTGCCATCCATGATCTCACATGCTAAGGTGTTCTTTGAATACTCGACCAACAACTGAGACTTCCAATCTACAGAAATCTCACTCACGGAATATAGGACAGCAATATGGGGTCTCCTCGATAGTGCATCAGCCACAACATTCTTCTTCCCTTTGACATACTCAATGTCAAAATCATAGGCCTGGATCCCGCCGACCCACTGCCGCCTCTCATTGAGTTCCTTCGCTCCAAGAAGTACCTCATTTGTTATGGTCGAGTCCTCAACACGAACTTCCCTCCCACCAAATACTGTCTGAACTTCGCCAACGCATGCATGATGGCGAGCATCTCCTTGTCATAGGTGGAATACAACCTCTCGTTCTCCCTCAACTTCCTACTCTCATAGGCAATGGGATGACGGTTACGCATCGAAGCGCACCAATACCTGAACCCGACGCATCACACTCTAAGATGAATGGCTTAGAGAAGTCCGGGAGAGCAAGGACTGGACATGTGCTCATCACCACCTTGAGCTCATCAAATACTATCTGTGCCTCATTTGTCCATCTAAATGCCCCCTTCCTTGTGAGATCTGTCAATGGTGCAGCAATATCTGAATAACCCCTCACAAATCTCTCGATAATACCCACATAGCCCTAGGAATCCCCATAACTCTGATATGTTCCTAGGTGGAGGCCAATCCTGCATAGCCTGTATCTTCTCCTGATGGACCTTGACCCCATTGGCCCCAATGACATGCCCCAGATACAGTATCTCAGTAAGTCCAAACTCGCATTTGGACATCTTAGCAAATAGAGACTGAACCTCCATAATGCCAAGTACCTCATCTAAATGCCTCAAATGATCCTCCCATGTCCTGCTGTAGATCAAGATATCATCAAAGAAAACTAGCACGAACTTCCTCAACTGCTTGTTGAAGAGATGGTTCATGCATGACTGGAAAGTGGCAGGTGCATTAGTGAGACCAAATGGCATCACCAAGAACTCATAATGCCCGTAGTGACATCTGAATGTTGTCTTGAGGATGTCCTCCTCTCGAACACGAATCTGATGGTATCCTGATCGAAGATCAATCTTCGAAAAGTAAATGGCCCCATGCAATTCATCCAAAAGCTCATCAATACGAGGGATGGGATACCTGTTCTTGATTGTCTTCTTGTTGAGGGCCCGGTAGTCGATACACATTCTCATCGTCCCGTCCTTCTTCTTCACCAACACCACCGAAGAAGCAAATGGGCTAGAACTAGGACGGATATGCCCCATATCAAGAAGCTCCCTGATGGTCCTCTCTATCTCATCCTTAAATTTCTTAGGATGACGATAGGGTGTAGTGATTATTGGCTTGGCACCCTCCTCCAACTCTATGACATGCACAAACCCTCTGTCTGGCGGTCTTCCTGGAGGGATATCACCAAAACCTGTCCATGCCTATCTATTATGGTCTGAATATCTGTATGCAACTGCTGTCCACCATCTGAAGAAGATTTGGATGAAATGAAGCATTGGGCTGCCCAAGCAACCTCTCCATGACTGATAATAGACTCCATCCTATGTGCTGAAACAACTTTAGGCCCACCATCCGAAAGAGCTCGTAGCACAATCTTCTTCCCATCTGACATAAATTCTAGCTCCATTCGTCTCGAAATCCTGTACATATCTCCCCAGAGACTGAAGCCACTGAATCCCCAAAACTGCATCTATCTCTCCAAGTCCAACTATGTAAAAATCATCTGTCAATGTGTAGTCCGCTAAGTTTGGATACCGAGTACATTTGTGGAATCCGTCAGTGCAGCTTAGAGCAAAGCCATTTGCCACTCGTACATTGAACCCCTCAAACTCTTCAACCTGTAATCCCCGCTTCAACACAAATCCCTCATCAAGGAAATTGTGTGTAGCGCCACTATCAATCAAACAAACAACTCGTTGGCCCTTAAGCACTCCTTTCAAACGAAAGGGATGATACCTAGGGACTCCAGAAAGCGAAGCAATAGTACCTGAGCCTGAAGTATCTCCATCTCTTAGCTCTACCTGGGGCTGCTCCTCATGTGCACCATGATCACTGTCCTCTGTATCTGTATCTGCTGAAGAATCTGCCTCTACATCTGAGATAACCTCAATAAGATGCACCTTGCCTTTCCCAAGGCAGTTGTGTCCAGGCTCCCAGTGGTCCTTGCAATGGAAACAAAGTTTCTTCCTCCTTAACTCATTCCGAGTCTCTTGATCCATCCTAGGAGGGGGAACACTTTTCTGCTGAGTAGTGGAACATTGAATCGGCTTGGAGCTTGTGAAGGGCTTCTTACTCGGCTGGTAAGAAGTGGGAGTTGTCTCCAAATCTAATGCTGTCTGGATAGCATCATGTAATGTAGTAGGCCTAAGGGCTTTGACCAACCCTCTTAACCTGTCATGCAAACCCTCAATGAAAAGCATTACCACACGTCTCTCGGGCATCTCGGGTACCATTACTGCAATCCGTTGAAATTCGTTGATGTAAGAATCAACGTGCCCACTCTGTCGTAGCTGTGCCAAATCCTTGTAATATAGTTCCACATCTTTGCGGTCAAATCCGGCAATCAACTTCTCGCTAAACTCCCTATATGACCGTAGTAAGTCATGTCTTTGTGTGATAAGCCCATGGTGCCACCAATCATATGCCACTCCCTCCAAGTGTAGAGTAGCAAACTGAATAGCCTCCTGTTCCTGCATAGGTTTGAGAGTGAGGTATGTATCAAGCTTGTGAATCCATGCCCTGGCACTAATCTTTCCACTGCCATCGAAGGTGGAAAGGGTCACCTTATTGGTAACCTGCTTCAATTCTCTGTTTTGGGTCCTAGGCCTCTGTGCTTGCCTAGCTCTCAAGCTCTCCCTTTTCTACATACAATACTGGTGGAGGGAAAGGTGTTCCGTACCTCTTCAGGTAATGCTCTCCACTCATCACGAGCTACCATTACATTATCCCGAAAGGCTATGTCTTCAAGTGGGTACTCAACTAATGTCGGCTCCTCCTTTGTAGGAATCTAGGCTGCATAGGTCGATCCGCATTCCTCGTGGGTCTCCTTTCCTCTGTATATCTCCTATCACATGGAGGGGAACCCCTCACGCTACCCACCTCTCCGTAGGTACCCTGCTGTACCTTCCGTGGCTGCTAGTTAGGGTTTAATAGAGATGACAATGTAAATAACACCCAATAACAATACTTTTGATTTCTAATGATTGCCCAGATATTTAGAGGCTGAATTATACAGAAAACTGAACTTATTACAGTCCAAAATAGCCCAGAAAATCAGATCTGAAGTCTGTTATTATTCAGACTGGAAATCTTCAAAATACACTTCAGAAAATGATAAAAAGTACAGCAATTGATTTACAGTATTATGGCAAACATTTGACAATTATTTTTGGATGAAAATACCTCTGGAATCGCTGCCAAACTGCTTTACAATAGGTCGACTCCAACTGCTGATTGAAAATCACTGAAAATCATCTTCAAACCTCTTCACAAACACGGCTGAACTGAACTGAAAATCTGATGAATAACGTTGGGAATTTTGAGTGAAATCCCCTCTCAATCCCTTGGGGTTTTCGTCAAGAGATAAATCCACAAGGGTTTTCGCTCTGGAATTTATGATAAAAGCTTAGAGCTCTTAACAATGCAAAAATGATAATAAAAATCTGGATGCCTCCATACAAGTCGACTTGTTCTTATAAAGGGAAATTAGCCCAACTACCACCTCTAACCCAGCCAATCAAATTATTTCATTCCCCTATGCTGGTCGCATTTTCCTCTTTTGGGCTTAGTGGCACGATTTCCCAAAAATGACTCCCAAAGCAAGTCGCACTTTTCCCTTTCAAATACAATTACTTTTAATTGTATTTTGGTGTTGACATTTTAATTTATTATTAAACTTTATTATTTATTATATGTGCTTTTCATAATATTATATATATATTTTTAAAACAATAGCACAATATAATAAAATAATAAAGCTTAGTCACCCTAGAAACCCCCCCTTGGCCGTCGGGTAGACAAAAAGGGCCAAAGGTCTTCGTCCAAGCTTATTCGGAAAGAGGGGACATTACATTTCACAAGATAGATGATACTCGAAAATGTTGATTGATGGGCCACTTCAATTGGTATTGTGGAGGGATCGATGTGCTGATTTTGTAAGGTACGACTATTTTAAGAGATGATGCCCCTAGCGGATGGTTGATTGAGTGGGGAAAAGGTCTTCTCGAAGCAAAAATTTGAACAAAAAATCTGCCATTTGAAGATAGAAAGTGATTGATGATGGTCTCTCAAAAACAAAAAAATGATTGACTGATTGACGACGGATATGATGACGCCCCCTCGAGAGGCGGGCGTAGATGAAAGATATGATGAGGCTCTTGAAAAGAAAAGAAAAAGGTGAAGACGAAGTGAGAAGGTGGGAGTTGGAATGGTCAATGTGATGATACATCAAGGATAAGGATGGATGTGTATACGGTGAGGGTGAGGTGAATAGACTTGGTCGACGAAGAAGAAAATAAATGAGTGATGAATGGGCTAGGCGGGGAATGAATAGTGAGGTGGTGAATATCGACCTTGATGTTAGATGAGAATGTAGGTTTGGAGAAAAGAAAAGAAGGCAATGAGAAGAAAACCTGTGTACACGACCTATAAGAAGTAAAACAAATAAGGCAAAAACATTGAGATGCAAGGAGAGGAAGATGAGTGTCAATGTGGTATGTAGATGAGTATGGAATAGACCGCATGGAGATGCATGTGCAATTTGGTGACCGCCGTGAATGGATGACTAGAAGAAAGAGAAAGTGTTAGTGTCAAGATTTGGGCAGAAAATGATGAGGGGTGACGAGATGAAGTACTAGGATGCGAGGTGATCTTGAAGAACATGAACCGGGAAAGAAAAAGGCAAAAGTCGGTGAATCAAGTGTAAGTGGGGAAAGTGGTTGGGAACAAAAATTGGAATGAAAGATAATTCGTGTAGGAGTGGAGAAATGAGGTGAGGGCATGATTGAGCAGGTTGAGATGGAGATGGAGAAGGAACTTTAGGGCAGGTGGAATCAAATGCAAGAGAATATCACCAACCGGAGGTTTGTGAGGGAGTCTGTGTCTAGAGAAATAAGAGGAGAGAGCGGTAAGGTCAAGACAAAGATATAATGGGAATAATAGAGAAGATGATGAAGATATTGCAGGGGACTGAAGTCTTAAATGAGGAGAATGGGGAGGATGGGAGTGATGGTCCATGTGGGGCGGAAGCATAAGATATGTGAAAGGCCAATGGTGATGACAATGGAGAGGCACTTGTTAGAGAGGCGTAACAGATTAGTGGTGAAGAAGAGGTTTAGAAACTGCGAATGTTAGGATTGGGGATAAGCAAGGAAGTGGAGTTAAGGTAGAGGAATGAGTCCAAAGATGAGGATAGTAAGGATTCTAGTTCAAGGAGGAGGTGAAGTGGAGAAGGATGAAAAAGAGTATGATATGGGAGGATCGGGATAGATAAAAAGGAAGATGATGAAGATAGTAGAGATATTGTGGGGGAATGGAGTCTTAAGATAGGATGATGTGGATAATGGGGGATGTGGGGAGAAAACACAAAGTGTGTGATGGGTCAAGAAGAAAGGTTTGGTAAACCACAAAGGCTAGGAAGTAGGGAAGGAAAATAGGATGAAAGATGAATCTCAATATGGGGATGAGAGGATGTTAGCTGATGGGGGAGGTGAAGTGAAGAAGGATGACAATGATGAAACATGGGAGAATGGTAGTGACTATGGATATGTTGATAGGCGGGATATCTTTAGTAAGTGTATGAGAAAAGAGGAATTGAGTGATGGTGAAGAGGATGAGTATTGGCTTTGTGATGGTAAAAAGGTTGATATGGGAGGAATAGTAGTTAAAGGAGTTAAAAATGAGGTTGTAATTGAGGACGTGGGGGAAAATAAACTGGTCAAGATGATGATGGTTAAGTAAGATTGCCAAGCTGAGTTGGTGTTGGAGTGGTCAAATGAATGATGAGAAACTTGGGAGAGGAGAACTAATGGTGAAGGACGTGATGGAGGATAGAGTGGGGCGGGTGGTGACTTTAGGGATGGGTGAGGGTGAGGATCACGAGGAAGGAACAATCAAATGGAGTGATGAATTTGGTGATGGATGAGGAGATGTAGAAGGGTAGGCTTCTCTCAAGGAGGATCCTTAAGTAAAATTGCCATGTTGCATGGCTGATTAATTAAGATTGCCAAGCTTAGTTTGCAAGATGAGATGGTATATAGTGATAGAGAGACGATGGTAATGAGAGATAGGGTGGTGAGAGTAGAGTTATGGATGAGTTGTTGAGCAACTTATGGTGGTGGATGAGGATATGCAGAAGGGCAGACTTGTCTCAAGGAGGATCCTTAAGTAAGATTGCGATGTTGTGTGATGGATTAAGTAAGATTGCAAAGTTGAATAGGTGGTGGAGGATGGTGAGATTATGTTGATGGATGAATGAGGGTGGATATAGGATATGGGAAAAATGAATGCTGTAAAACAAACTGCTTATCTTGCATGAAGATCCATACTTTATTTGAGCGTCTTTATTTTAATGTAGTATATGATAGGATGCACCATGATATAGGAGATCATGATGACCTTGTTGTAATATGCATGAGGACTGACTCAAATAACAAATAATTACACATGCAATACATGAACAAAAGCGAACATGCAATGTTTTATTTATTAATTAGATGTTAATAACATCCAAACGATATTGGTAATGATGGTGATGATAGCCATGAGTTGCCCCCAACCATGAGAAAGGTCGGGCGGTGATGGATAGTGAGGGGTGAGTTCTTATACTCAAAACAAGATTGGGAGTGGAGAAGGTAGCTCTAAGTGTATTGGGTATTGGAGGACAACAAGAGGTTAGTGATAAAGCAAAAGCCAATTTCGTATCACGGTAAGAATGGCGAAAGTGCGTTTTAGATGGGCCTTCAAGGATTACGGTAAAAATGATTTTGAATTTTTGCTGCTCCATCATATTGTCTGCAAGGGTGGAGGCGAGTCACAATCCCAACAAGTCTTAAGCTGATCCACTAATCTGATTAGGCCAAGGGTGGATGGGTAAAAGATGGAGGGAGAACAGATGACTAGGGTTAAATGAAGCAATCCCCGCCCCAAAGGTGTGGGGTACTTAAAGACAATGGTTCTACCATGATGCTTTAGGAGCTGGTTTTCATCATGTTTCTTTTCCAAGGCACCAAAAGCATGGTTTTCACTATTGGGCATTTCTTTTTTTGAATTTTTTGAATTTTTGAATGCAGTGCCACTGCCCAAGAGTAGAAATGTTTGAGATGCATGATATTCATAGGTTCTTCAAGCTCTTTTCCATCTTGGGTGGCCAACTTACAAGCTCCAAAACCGTATTTGGCGATGACAACGATACAACCTATCCAATTAGGCTCAAACTTGCCCTTTTTCTCGCACTTTTTAGTGGTATTTCTTTGATTCTCTATTAGGACTAGGTCACCAATCTCAAATTATCTGGGTTGGATGTGCTTGTTGTAATTGTGAGGTAGCATGTTCTGTAGAATTTTAGGTGATCTAAGGCTTTGAGGCATTTTTCATCCAAGAGTTCTAGCTCATGGAGGTGTGCAACTTGGTATTCTTCACCATCAACTAGATTTTGAGGGATATGCGGAGGAAGGAATCGGATCTCAACAAGAATGATGGCTTTAGATCCAAAGAACTGTGAGCATGGGGTTGCCCCCGTAGGTGTACGAATGGAAGTACGGTAAGCTTCAAGAGCAGAATAAATTTGAAGATGCCAATTTATGCGTAACGATCGACAATCTTTTCAAGGATTCATGCAAGGGTTTTATTTGAGGCTTTTGCTTGATTACCTTGGGGGTAATAGGGTGTGGAAAACTTGGTTTTGATGCGGAATTGCTTGCAGAGAGCTTTGGCGTCATTGTTCTTAAAGGACTTACCATTCATCGAGATATGATGGTGGAGGGAATGCTGTAGCGATAGATAATATCGCCGAGGATGAATTTGAGTATTTGTTTTCCGTGACATAGGTGAGAGACATGGCCTCGATCCATTTGGTGAAGTATTCAATGGTGGTGATAATGTGCTTGTGGTCATCAAAGGAAGTAGGATTAATTTTTCCTATGAGATCGAGCCCCATTGGGAGAAGGGCCATGGAGTGGTGATGGGTTGTAAAGCTTCATGAGGGTGTATGGATAAGATTGCCCATTTTTGACAGGGATGCATTTGCGGATGTATTGACATGTGTCGGTTTCCATGGTGGGCAATAGTAGCCAACCTAAAGCAACTTCTTAGCTATGACTATTCCATTGGTGTGTGCACCATGATACCGACATGAACTTCTTGCATAGCTAAGGTTGCCTCTTTTGAAATTTAAACACCTTAACAGGGTTTCATCATAGCCCTATAATAGAGGGTGCTGCCAAAGATGGTGTAACGGAAAGCACATTGAATAAAGGATTTACGTTGGTTACAAATGAGTATCAAAATGGATAGTTGGTCATTTGGATAGGCATAGATGTAATGGTACCACGGGGAGGTAGGACAAACCATCTCACATACCATATAAGACTCCAACACATCATATGCAGGATTGTTAGATGCTTGACCGGGAACTAATACTGTGCACTATGCTTTGGTATTTCTAGAAGGAATTCCAATCGTGGCCATGGCATTTTCTGATTTGTTGTGAATGTAGGATACTGTTCAAAGGTTATATGGATGAAATATTCCTTTAGACTCATCAACCATTCTTTTGTGGGGGATCAACTTGTCATTTTTGACATTTATTCACCATTGACTTTTTGATAATGAGCCGAGAGTTGCCAAAGATTGTCAAATGTTGTATATTCCACTAGATATCAATTTTGAGTCCTGAAATAAATGCTTCATACTCAACAATGTTATGTGAAAAGGCTTAGGGATAAGATCACCACTTAGCGTGATGAGAAGCACATTTGCCGCCGAGCCATCTCGTAGTGAAAGAACCATCAAAATAAAGCTTCCACTCAAGTGACTCGTCGACAATCATGATATATTCATTTGGAAATTCCATGCTCGAGAGGTTACGTGCGGATAGTGGTGCTTTGGTGAGTTGGTTGACAATGGCATGTCCTTTGATAGCTTTCTAACTCACATATTCGATATCAAAATTTGCTCAAAGAAGACAACCCAGTTGGCCATTTTGCTTGTGAGAGTCGGTTTGGATAAAAGATACTTCAAAGGATCGACCTTGGCTATGATTTTTGTTTTGTGATTAGGCAAGTAATGCCTAAGCTTTTGAAAGGTGAAGGCGACTGCTAAACATGCCTTTTCAATTTGAATGTAGTTGAGCTCATAAGAAATCGAAGCTCGACTAAGATAATATACAACTCATTCTCGCCCTAAGTATTATCTTGAGCCTAAACTTTTCCTATAGTGAATTGTGTTACTTGAAATGTATAAGAGTAAAGGTTCTTCCAGAGTAGGAGGGTCCAATTGTATGGATGGTGGATTTGCAAGATATTGCTTAAGTTGATCGAAAGGTTGTTGACACTCCTTGTTCTAATGGAAAATATTTTTCTTGAGTAGGTGTGTGAACATATGACATTTATTGGTTAGTTGTGATATGAATCTTCGGATTGCGACTAACAACCAAAACATAGTCGCGATTGGAAGACTTCCCTCATCCCGGGGACTCCAACGAGATGTGCGGTGGAGGCTAGGCTTGTTGCTCGATCCTTTGAACAAGAGGAGTTCTAGAGGTCAAGACCCCCCCGGGAGAAACGAGCCCGAGTCACCCCTGAGGCCGGGGTTGACCGTCCTGGGGGCACCTTTTTGTGCCCACCTAGATGACCTCTTGAGGACCTTACGCCTCCATAAGGGTGAGGGGGAGAGTAGTAAGCACCCGAGGGGAGCATGTCAAAGGGGTGATTCCCGGCCCCCTCCTAGCCCAAACTCATCGGATACCCCAATTGGTAATGTAAGGTCCCGTTCCCCACAACTGAGGACTATTTTGGAAGGAGAGTGTGGGGGGCGTTCACATGTTGCCGAGACATATCTAAAACTTGTTTGGAACGCCCTGAGAGAACCCGGAGTGGGTGGGTGCGAAGAATGAGTTCCATTACAATGGTCAGCCCTCGGGCTCTCAAGCTACCATTGGGCTCCAGGGGGAGAGGATAAACTCTACTCCCTCACACCGTTGTGATGTGGTCCCTCTTCGATTACCTCTTGAGGTCCTAAGAATGGTAATGCGGTTCGGTATCGATTACCTCACGGTTGTTGTGTGGGATCTTTGGGCACTTGTTTAGAAGCACGTTTGGTTTCGAGCTCAAGGTTTCTTTGAGGGCCCCTGTGGTCGTCCGTCTTTAAGTGGTCCATGGTCAAGGATGGGTGGTGTGAAGGGTTTGTTCGGTTTGATATCTTGGTCTCCTTGAGCTCGACGTCCTGTATCATCTCTCGGCTTAAGAGATGGTACCCGTCTTGGGTTGTCTAGTTGCATAGGCCTTTTTCAAGTGGGCAAAGAATAAGAATCCTGCGCATATCTCCTCCGAGCATTCCCTTGTCCAGGGACGGGCAACGAAGGGATCATGCTTTGCCACTTGGAACGTGAATGGGTTCATGTCCAAGAAGCATGAAATCTTTCAATGCATCGAGTTGGAGGGGTGGGGAATCCTTGGGGTTCAGGAGTCTAGGGTCTGGGAGGATAGGTGGCCAATCTCGATTCCCGGTATGGTTGTCTTTCAAGTCGGGGGTAGCTAGAGAGATTGGCTAGCGGGGGTGGCTTTAGAAGAAGAAGCAGTTTCGTTTCTTTGATTGGGGGCAGTGGATTTGTATCAAGTGTGGGCTCAAGTCTCGCATGAAAAATTGGGAAATGTGGCCTGGGTTTTGGCAGTGTCTATGTCCCTTAGCGTGGGCATGGAGGTTGCAGAAGGTAGGTGTTTGGAAGGTCGGAGAAGCTATATGCAACTTTAAAAGATCTTATAGTCGGTCCCCCATGGTCATCTTGGGGGATTGGAATACCCCTCGGATAAGTTGGAAAAATGGACCCGCAAACTTGGTTTGTAAGTTCTCCCATTCATTGCGGGTGACCGTCGAACCTTCCACTCATGCCTAGGTCGTGGAATCAGTGCACTGGATCATATAATTGTGAACCAGAGGGCCTGTGAACTTGTGACCCATGGTAAGGTGCGTCGGATGGACGACTCGAGACCACCGGCCCTGCAGCCTAAGTTTAGGGACCTGAAGTTCATTGGGGGTGGTCAAGCCGGCAGTGGTGGCTGTGAGAAAAGAGTGCTCAAAGATACAATCGTTACTAAAAGTGATGTAATAAGATTATCCAATAGATGGGCAGCTTTGGAGGATTTGAATCCAAAGGAAGATGCAGTGAAATTGGTGGAAAGCAGAGTCAATGCCTTCAAAAGAATCTCCTGGCAGGTCGCAGAAGATGTTGGAGCGGTGGGGATTACAGGGGCCCCAAAACTGCGATGTGGCTTTCGGATTAAATCCAAAATCAGACGGCTCATTAAGAGACGTAGAAAGTGTTATAAGAACATGTTGGAGGTGAGAGTTGGGTCTCGATCCATCATGAAGTAGTCTGCAAACATGGAAGGTTCTTTGGGGAGGAGGTTAAAAGGGCATGTAACCGAGAGAACTGGTTGGCCTTTCAGAAAAACCTTGAGAAAGGAAAAAAACTTATGGTAGAGAACAAACAAAAGGAGCTTTGGAATTGGTTGAAAACCTTCATGGGTAGAGGGGACAAGGGGAAGTGTAATGCCCAACCAATGAGGAATAGTGATGGTGATCTCATCACGAACCCCTCGGAGGTCTTAGAGAGTTGGAAAGCTCACTACATGAAACTTCTCTGCGACCCCTCGGCTAAAGATAGACAACATTGGGATGGAGTTCCCTTAGTGGAGCACCCCCCTCTGAAGTCCATTAATGGCCCCATTGAGTGGAAATAGTTCGGACAATTGTGAAAAGTCTGGAATACCATAAGACTGCAGGCGAGGATGGTTTGCCTCTAGAATGGTTTAAGTCGGTGCTTGGGCAAAAGAAGCGTGGTTGGCATGGGAGATGGAGAAAGTACAAGGCGGGGCAGAGTCCTCTGGCGGTGGCTTGCTTAAAGGTTATGAATTGCATTTGGGAGCATGGGGTGATTCCCAAAATTTAATCTGCGGTCTTGGTTTCCATCCCTAAGAAGGGGACCTAACTTCATGATAATTATAGGGGTATTTCCCTTATAAATGTGTTGCTTAAAATCCTCACAAGTGTAATCATTAAGAGAATCGAGAAGGAACTTGAGGAAAGAAAGTTCTTCAGAAAAGCCAAGCTGGATTTAGGAAGGATGAGGAATGTGTTGGTCAGGTTGCGGCGCTCCATGAGATTGCTCTAAGGCGTATGGCTAAGGGCAAGAAGCCTACGTATGTTGCTTTCATTGATTTCAAGAAAGCATATGATATGGTCCTACATGAAGCTTTATTTAGAAAGCTTTGGGCAAGAAGGAGTGGGGGAAGGCCCTCCGCTTCTTTTAAGAGCTGTACAATGGCTCTTCTGCAAGGTGTCAGTGCACGAAGACCTTCTTTCGTCACCTATACCAAGTAGAAAGAGGTGTAAGGTAGGGATGCCTGACTTCTCCCACTCTTTTTAACATCTTCATTAATGATTTGATGAAGGATGTTAATGGAATGGGTGTGGCGGTTTGCGACCTTGCCGAAGTGATTGCTGGGTTATTGTTTGTAGATGATCTGGTGGCTTTGGCGGAATCTGCAGAAGGTATCCAAGAAATGCTGCATAAGATTCAAGTCTGGAGTGATAAGTGGGGTATGGAATGTGGCATTGATAAGTGCAAGGTTATGAAAATCTTTGGGGATCAAGAGGAGATCAAACAACTTGAGTTCCGGATTGGAGAGCAGTAGATTGCGGTATGCGATAGCTATAAATATCCTGGGCAGTAAACCGACCCTCGGTTGTCTATCAATGGATTATTAAGGAGAGAGTTGTGTCGGGAAGTAGAACCCTTCATGGGATTTGCCACTTCTTAGCCTCTCGAAGAGTCCCCACGTGGTCTAAGATTCTCACTTTCAAGGCTTTGGTTTTCCTGGTTCTCACTTTTGGTGCAGAGGTGATAGGGATGTTTGATGTGGCTAAGTAGAATGCTCTGCAAAGGTGGTGGTGGAAGGGATGAAATGGATGTTTGGGAAATCCTCCACCTCCAATCTGGTTGGGCAAGAAATTATGCATCGTGAACTCAACATTGGTCCGGTCCCCATCTTCAACGCTCGACAAAGGGCCCACACCCTAGAAAAGTATGGTGGTCTTAAGACAGTTATTGTGGATCTTGTGAACCACAATCTGCCCTGCAGGGTAGGAGAGATATGGACCTAGATCTATAGAACTACTAAGTGGCTAAAGAAGAATGTACCAAGGGTTAGCAATAGTCAGCTGGTACGTGAAGAAGCGTGGGATGCCTGGGAGAACAAGTTCAGACTCTAGGGTTCCCTAAAATTTTACAAGGAGTGTAAGTTTGGCGAGACTCAAAGCTTCATCAAGCGGGTGCAAAGATTTGAGAGTGTGTCGGTTGAAGTTATTTGTTGGCTCCTAAATGCTAGAGTGGGAGGGATTGTCCTTAGTGGTCGTGCTACTAGAATTGGGCTGTTGGATCCGGCCCTAGGTTGTGTTTGTCTCTTTGTGGGGATGTTGAGGGGACTCTCTCTTACACCTCTTTGTTAAGTGCCAACATATCAGGCTGCGAGAGACAAGATCACAGGCTGGTTTTCAAAACATATTGCAGGAGCTTTGTTGCCTTGCCCCTGCGGATGCCGGTGAGAAGGATTTGCTCTTGATACTCCTTGGTGGGGAGTGTGGCGGACATCGTCTATCGTATTGGTTAGGCGATCGCCGCATGGGGGAACCGCAAGCTTTGTGGTTGTCAGGCAAACTTCTGGTTGTGGCATGCCTCTCTATCGGAGAAGGCCTGCAGGCTGGACAAGGGAGGGAGGAAATGACACAGTCTAACCCTTCGGGGGATTGGGGATACCTAACCACTATTGAGCCGATGCACAGTCGTGTAGGGAAAAGCCTTCTCGTTAGGCGCGTTGTTGGAAGAGTTTCTCTTCCACTCTCCCCCGTTCTCAGGAACAGGGGAGCTTATTGTGAGGCCTCCTTATGGGGTGGAGAAACAACGGTTTTGACTAGAGCATTCCCTGAGACACAAACCCTTTTGGGCGGGTCGTATCGCTAGATGTAAATGAAGAGGGTCTTTGTTACTCGGTATCTTTCGCAAGGAGGACATAGACTGGGTTCCATTCTGTTGGGTGCACTATCAGACTTGTAGAAATTGAAGTCGAGGGGTGATTCCCGAAGACCGCACTTGCCCTAACTAGCTTGAGCAAGCGAGGACTCTTCCATCCGAGAAAAAACTTGTATATTGCCTGGAGACTGTGGAGTTGTGTGAGATTCTTGGGTGGAGGCATTTCTATGATTGTTGTGACTTTAGATGGATCCACTTCAATGCCTTGTCTAGAGACTATAAGCCCACAAGTTTGCTCGACGTGACACCGAGAGAGATGCACATGTTAGGATTGGGACGCACTTTTAACTTCATTAGCCTTTCAAAGATTTTCCATAGAATGATACGATATATTTCATGGTCTTTGATTTGCCCAATATGTCATCCACAGTCTTCAACAATATCTTGGAGCATATCATGGAAAATGACAGTCATGACTATCTAATATGTCGCACCAACATTCTTGAGACCAAACGACATGACCTAGTAGCAAAAGGTTTCCATAGTGTGGTAAAATCGGTTTTGTGTTTATATTCAGGTGCAATTATGATTTGATTATAACCCAGAAATCCATCCATAAGGAATATCATTTCATGCCTTGTTGAGTTGACTATCATGTCAATATTGGGTAGGGGGAAGTTGTCCTTTGGGCATGCTTTGTTGATATTTCTGAAATCCATACAAAATCTGATTTTCCGTAGAATTATAGGATATCTTTTTTCGTTTTTGATTTGCCCAATATGTCATCCACATAATCTTCGACAATGTCGTGGAGCATATCATGGAAAATGATGGTCAAGGCTATTTGATATGTTGCACCAACATTCTCGAGACCAATCGACATGACCTAGTAGCAAAAGGTTTCTAGGTGTGGTAAAATCGGTTTTGAGTTGATCTTTGGGTGCAATTTTGATTTGATTATAACCCAAAATCCATCCAAATGGAATAACATTTCATGCCTCTCTGTTGAGTTGACTATCATGTCAATATTGGGTAGGGGGAAGTCGTCCTTTGGGCAGTCTTTGTTGATATCTCTGAAATCCATAAAAATTCTGATCCTTGCTATCTTCTTTTGAATAGGAACAATATTGGAGATCCACTCAGTGGTAGTCAATTGGTTGAGTGAAACCTACATCCAAGAGCTTCGTAGCTCCTCTTTCGACGAGAAGGGCCACTTTTGGATGCATTTTAATGAGGTTTTGCTTGACCAGTTTGGCATCTTTGCACACCACTAAATGATGTATGACAAGTGATGGATCCAAGCCAAGAGCTTGTTGGCATAGGTCCAAGTAAAGACATTTGGGAATTTTCAGAGAAGTGTAACAAAGTATCAATTGTTCTCGGGTACTAAGAGTAAACCCAAGTTTGATGATCTTAGGATTGTCTTACATTCCGATGTTCGCATCAATGATCTCTTTTATGAGGAGTTTGGAACCATCTTCCATGTGTGCAGGAGCAAGGGGGAGATTGAGATCCTCGTCTATTGGCGCCTCTGGGAGGTTTCCACCAATCAGACATGTCATTTTCTTTAATATTTTGATTTGTTGTGTCCGATAGTGCCTCAGGAGTTTTTCACTAGGGGATTTTGATTTTTTGTTGATTCCTTGTTTTGTTGTGACTAAGGATTTCAATCTCTTCCACAAAATAGGCCGCAACATCTAAGTTGATTTCAAATCCTTTCTTGTATTCTCGTCTTTGGGATATTGTTTTCGAATAAGTCTATTGGTACATGCTCATGTTGGTCTCACTCAATGAGTTCGGGGTATTGGAGGTCAAGATTAATGGTTAGGATGGCAATGTTGTGGAAGAGGTTCGTAGTGGCAAGATCCTCGTAGAGGCTACAAGGAGATTCTAGTTTGATGTTAGAAGAGGATTCCTCATTAATGAAGCAATATTGTCAATACCGTCATATAGATAACCAAATGGCTTGTATCCTACACTAGGGCGGTCGGGTTTTGGGGAACAAAGATAGGTTCTAACATGCCTTGCTCTTTGGTGCTTAATCCTTCACCTTTGTAGTCCATAATTGTAAACATTCTATTGATGATAGGATATTCAACTGATTTGTAACATGACGAGAAATTGTCGTTATATAACCAAGAGCTCAAGGAGCTTTGTAATTTCTCATCTACAAGAAGTCAGCCTCGATAAAGGTAGAATTACCAACCTGATAGGGACTGCTTCCTTTTGCTTGCATATGTTGGGCCTACCATGGCTATGGGGTGATAGTGGAAGGTTGATGGCATGAAAGGAATTTTGAATTTCATATTCCCATGTCTTTGTCAATGATCTTGACGTGGGTGTTGGATTTTGTAAGTGGAAGAAAGTTCATCAAGGTGGATGCAAGATGATGCTTTTGATCCGTTAGATTCAAAGGTGTTGGCATCTTCAAGAAGTGGGCAAGAAATAACCTGTTGGTACCGAGCTTACAACATCTTGTAGTATGGAAAGGATTGGGGTCGCCCGCTATGGTGACTTCCCTTCCCTCATGCATGAATTTAATGCATTGATGATAAGTAGACGGTATGACCTGCATAATATGAATCCATGGGCAACCAAGGAGGGGATTGTAGGGGAGATCAAGATCAAGAACATGGAATAGGGTTTGGTGAGCGACAAGCCCAACTACAAGAGGTAGGGAGATAGTTCCTGCAGATTTCCTTTTCGCATTATCATATGCTTGAATGGTTATGAGATTGGATTCCAATGATTTTTAGAGTACCCTAAACGCTTGATAAGCTTCAAGCTGCAAATATTCAGATCGAACCATAATCTATCATCGGTACCCTTTTGATTTTGTGTGTGCAACAAAAGATTCGATGTATAGTGGGACATTTTTGATGGATTGGAGTTTGGGATGTCACATTGACGAAAGGTGATATGTTGGCTTAGGTGCAAGTGGCCAATTAAGACTTGAAACCGTGAGGGGTCAATGTCATTCGGGATTCTTGATTCTTGTAGGACTGATGTAGTATATCCTTATAAACAATAGAGGTTTTTAGAAGATCTATGATAAAGATTTTTGCACGAGTCTTCTCAAGTTGTTTGATAAGGTCATATTGGCCTTTGAGGCGGCTATAGGAGTTGCTTTGACACTAGTTTGGTTCCGCCGAGTTGTGATGACACGGTCGGGAGTTTTGATTTTAATGGTATCAACACGATTTTGAATAGGATGGATATAGCCAATAAGGTTGTTAAAGGTGGAGTTGTCATGATGGATGTTGTTCGTGCATGAATTTCAACCCTTATGAGATTGTAGATTAGCTTGATTATGTTTAGGAAAATGATCTCGATATATTCCCAATCGCCGATTTGGAGTGATTTTGGGAGTTGTAATGCCAATCTCGATGTCACCATGATCAATCAAGTCTTGAATGTAATTTTTCAACCTCAAGCAACCACTGCCGAGTGATCTTTGATACGATGAAATTCATAGTATAAATTTTCTTTGTGCCAAAAGTTTTTAGGTTGATTTTCATCAAGTGGCTTGATGAGTGGGAATACAATCATGCTTACTTGCTTAAGATGACGAAACACAAATGACAAAGACTCTCAAAAGGGAGTGTATTGCCTTTGCTTGAAGTCCTATTTAGGAGGTCCAACCGAGATATTGACTTGGGATGGTGTTTTGACAACTTGAACATGTTTGAGATTAGTGACACCGTCTCCAACCATGTTCTTATTTTTATTGAAAATTTTTACCTTTTCTTGTGGTTTTTTCTCTTGATTGTCTTATCAGATAGCTTGATCGCACCTTTTCAAATAAGGGCCTTCTCAATTTATGTTCCTTTTCTCCGACTTCTTCAAAGGAGGTCACATGATGAATTTGTCGGTGAAAAGCTATTTTTGGATTTAGGTTGGGGAGAAAATACTAGCAAATTGTCTCTTTGGGATCAGACAGGGAAGTGGCTTGCCGAACCTCTCCACCTTTAAAGGAACATAAATACGCTTTTATTGTTCCTTTACTTTGCATTGGATAAGTCCATCACGGTGACTTTTGAATCCATGTCAAGGAGATTTGTTACACAAACCTTTCACACAAATCGGGAAGGTCATGATACTACCTTGGGTATGTGTAATAACCATTTTAGAGCTTGTCCGACTAGGCTTCTTGGGAATAGGCAAATCAAATAGTTGTCATTATATGAGACCTCTTGACAAGCCATGTAAAACTCCTTAACATGTTCACATGGATCACCTTTTCCCTTATATTTTTCAAATTTAAGGAGTTCAAGTAAGGTGGGAAGGGAATCCGCAACATATCCGTATCAAGAGGGTAAAGGCATAGTTCTTGAAACTTGTATTGCTTGTGGTGGCTTCTTGTTTCTTCTTAGATTCCTCAAGGGCATCATTTATGGCCACATTCTTGAGCAAATGGCATACTATGTGTGGTGATAAAGAGGGCTAGATAAAAGTTGGATTTGTTGATCTCGGGGGCTTGATTGGAAGTTTATGGATTGTATTGTGGGGATTTGGATGCTTCTTGATCAACTTGGGAAGCAAGATTGGCCAATTGCAAGCTTAGTTGTTGGATTTGCTCATGTAAGATTTGGTTGTGGCTATGTGGAGAGGGTAGCTAATCCTCCGCTAATTTCCTTCTTTGTCAATGTAGCCTTAATGCGTAATACTTTGTGATGGGGATTTTCATTGGTTGGTTCGGGATTCTTATTAGATTTAGGAGGTTTTCTTGTGGAAGGAGGTTGTTCCTTTTTTCTTATGATATTGTATAGGTGTTCAAGGTCAAGTCATGGGGAAGTTAGCTCCTAGATCTACAAGCTTGGGGAAGATTTTATTTTGATTTTGGTATATAAAGTGGTCAATTTTGGCATTGTCTAGTCCATTGAGCAACTCATGGTCATTATAGTCACTCGTCGGCATAGTTATCATCTAAGTCACAAGGTTCAAGTTCGACGAGGATAAAATTCGGTTCAAGTTGCTCAATAGATAAAGTTCGAACAAAAAAATTGCCATTAAATTCGATATTTATATATATTCAATTTAAATAAAATTAATATTCATATTAAAAAATTAAAAATTAAATATTGAATAGAATTACTAAAATAAATTCAATTAGAAAAATAACATAAAGGTTCATAAAATATCAAAACTTTAATAAAATAAATTAAAAAAAAAAAACTAAAAAAATTATAATTAAAAAATGAAACAACATTTAACGGAATAATAAAAAGAATAAAAACAAAATAAACTAAAAACAAACAAAATAATCTAAAAACAAAAGAATAGAAAACAAACAAAATAAACTAAAAAGCAAAAGAGTAAAAAACAAAATAAACTAAAAAACAAAATAAACAAAAAACCAAAAGGAAACGCATGACAAGAAATACTTTAGCCTAACCTTAAAAATATTGCATCGAACTTCTTCGAATTTCAACAAACTTTTATTCCCTCATAATATTCGCTGATCTTCGAACTTTTTCATAATATCCGGCAAACCTTGTGACTTAGGTTATCATCATTGTTGTCGGTTTTGTCAATGTTATGGTGCTGACCAAATGGATTCTCGAGAGGGTGTCCGCCTTCTTCGTTTCTCCTTGATTGACGTCTTGTTATGGGTGCCATTGTATTTTCAATTTTGGTTGAGTTTTGAATTTTACACAAGACCTAATTAATCAATTATGTACACAACAATGTTTTGAAAGGCAAATGCAAATGCAAATGTTGTGAGGCGAATGATTTGATCTGTTATCACTCAAAAATGATGTTCCTTTCTATATACCTCTAGGTCGATATACCAAACCTCTCGATATATGCGTCCTTTCAATGTACTTGTTAGTATGTAGAAGTAGCTCGCCCTCCCTATAAACATCCATACGTGAGAGAAGTGTTGATGTACGTGAGAGAAAGATGGTACGTGGTATCTATGTTGCATGTGAAAGGGACACATTAGATCAATGACAGCCAATTCAGGTGGAATTCCTCATTCGTAAGCCGATGGTATTTCACCTCTTCAGGATTTATGCCTAACGATCTTGACGGTAAGGAGATGGAGGGAATGGATGTGATATGGTACCCTTATAACTCCTTGATGATTTATAGGGATGATGCCCAAATGTCGCAGTTGTCATGGGCTGCGTTAGGTGATAAATGAAGTAGTCCAACGTGATGACTTTACCCATAAGCGTGTCTCAGAGGCACCGTAGATAATGAACACCGCTATAAAGCTTAAACTTTGTGATGTGCACAACATAAAAAGTAAATGCAAAATATAAAACCGCAAGTTTGAACCTATATTAACGCAAAAAGTTACAATACACAAAGCAAACAAAAGTACTGGTGTAGATTTAGTTTAGTGTTTGTGCTTGTTTTTAGGTGACTTCCGTAAGCGAACGTGTAAGCAAAAGATTATTAGTTTGGAGATTTTGATCTTGGACGCATGATTGAAAAACTGCAAAACGAGTTAGACTAGAACAATTCATGAAATAAAACTTGCAGAGAATGAAGGATTAACAACCAAATGTGATAAAAAGGGTAACACGTAAGAAAGATGACTGACACAACCCGACTGGCTCACCTGCAATCACAAACATTAGCTATAGTGGGAGAGGCTTGAATGAGGGATGATGAAACTATGGATCAACACGTCTTGGAGGGTGGCCTCGATCAAGCTAAAATTGTTCTGCAATTGGAAGTTGCTCGTTTAAGGTGTTTAGCTGGTCAATGATCAGTGGTAGAGTGAAATAATAGTATGCGCAATCCTAGTTCTACGTCTCCCTAATAGAGGTCATTGCTGGGTGGGTTGACGATCGACTCGAAAATTTGCCTGCAAGGTTGATTCGCACCGGGAATGATCATATGTGAATAGCGACAATTTGCAAAGTGAGGATAACTGGTAATTAGGAAAATGCTTCTAGCTGGAAGTAAAATGACGGAACCCCCTCCTTTTTGACTGTATAAGGTTGGCAAAAAGAATTGTCATTTTGAGAATAATTGAAATCTTGAAAATAATTGTCATTTTGAAAATGTACGAACAAGGAATGAGCTTGGTGAGCGAGCTTGCAAGTTTGGACGACAAATGTTGGGGCTGGGTGTGAAGTTGTCACGTTGGAGCTTAGGTTTTTCACGTCAAGGAGAAAGTTGATGTGTTAGGAGTTAGAGGAACAAGCTTGATGGACGAGCTCGAGGAGCGATCTTGGGGGGCAGGTGGATGATCTTGGGTGGAAGAACTCGGGAAGAGTTCATGGACAAGTTTAGGTGGAGGAGCTCTTGTGAAAGAGCTTGGGAGGAGGAGCTCGTGTAGAGGAGTTTTTGGGAAAGGACTTGGGAGTGAACTTGGGGAATCTAGGTTTTATTATCAGTACGTGGGAATCTTAAGTCAATGCATATTTATGTTGACACGTTAATAAAATCACAAATGATCTCGTGAGAGCATTTTCTACAGGAATTTGGTCTCATCCACACAAATTTGATATCAAATGTATTGGCGTTGTGGCAAGTCTTAAGTCAAGAAATCCACTGCAGGCTCTATCTGAGATGCGTAGAATGCGACTAAGGGTTCAATATGCTGCAAAGCTAGGGGATGCAAGATACCTGAGTCCTTCCTACGGGGAAAAGTATTTCTCATAATCATCAAGACCATCAAAGATGACAAATGGTTTGCTGGAAGAGAGGTGATTATTGTAAATCTTTTTCAATTACAGTTTCAGTTGAGCTTATGTTTTATGCCCTGGGTGTGGAATCAGATTTGGAGATGATACAAATGATAGGTAATGAATCCAGTGACTGTAAGATGAGTGAGTTATTGTTGTCATCAATTTATAAGGCTGAGGCAGAACTAAAAGATTTTCGAAGAAAAGATAAGTTTGGGACTATATTAACGACCAACTCAAGAAATGCAAATTTCCAAAAATATCAAGATTCTCAGGAGGCCCCTAAAGCACACCTTTTTCCATATTAGTGAGATATAAACAAGTAGCCATGTTTTTCAGGATACAAGGTAAATCGTCTTTTATCATCTTATTTTGGTCGAAGACGTTGAAAACAAAGATGACTATAAAAACAAGAGACTCGAACTAGTAGGTGAGCTGCTGGATCATGAACTACAAGTCTTGGTTAGACATTTCCATAATAGAATGGGAAAAGGAATTTAGAGAATGTGATTGGAAGCAGCTATTGAAATAACATTTGAAGAGGCTTGCTGTTCTTTAGGTTGAGATCAAATTAGCCCAGGTTACAGGGTCCACAAATCTGAACGAGTTGGCTGATAATGAACCATGGTTATTTGTGTCAAGGCTGATTGTAAAGCCTGATATGCTGTTTGGAAAGTGAGGGAAGAATGGTTTTCAATGCAGGGTGAGGGACCAAGGATCTCAAACAATATAGAAATATAAAATAAAATAAGCAGTGAAAATCCTTCTTTCAAGGGCACTTCATTAAATCTTTCCACATTGGCGAGTGAATCTGGAGTTTATTGTATTCAGAATTCTTGGTGTGAAAAGAACGTTTCTATGTTTAAATCGAGTCATCTTTTTGGTTGGCGAAAACTTTAAAGGCCATGTTTGACATTTTCTAATGCAAGAGAGAAATAGAAGCTCCAGAGACCCTATAAGTAAGCAAACTAAGTGTTACCAACAACTTGTTGAATCTTTGAGAGAGATTTTAAAGCATTATTTATTACCAAAGCTACTCCAGTAACTGACCCTTTGTTAGGCTAGATTTTGAGGCTGTTAGGCTCATGGTTCAAATGCATGCCACCAGCATATTAATACACATGTCACTTGCAGGCAACTACGTCAAGCTGGAATGATATCGAAGTGTTGACTTCTCTACCGGTGCCAAGAAGGGTATCTGGAGCTTGTAAAGGGGAAAACAACTTTCAAATATGACAAGGCCAACCAGGGGGTCTATTACAACCTGCAAGTTGAGTTGTAGGGTATTGGATTATGATGGAGCTTGGTGAACTTCAAAGCCAAGCCAAAGCCAGCACGTGTGGTTTTTGTGGGGAGAGGCAGCCCAAGAAATGTATTTACCATTCATTTTTCCTTGCTTTGAACACACACACACAAGGGTGTTTTGCCATTTCAATTTTGGGATTCAAATTTTAGCTTACCTGGTAAACCATCTGTAGATACAACAACCTAGTTTGTTGTGTTGGCTTGAAATTAGGCATGGAATTATTTGACAAGGCCGAGTACGTGCAAATTAAAGTCAATGTGGAGAATATCTTGGGGCTGCTGATGATGAAACATTATGTTCTCAAAGTAGAGATGGGGCAAATCTCCATGCATGCGGCTTAAATTGATTTTGGGGGTTTGGATGGACGAGTTCAGAGGGTGATCTTATGGGATTCCGAGTTGGAGAATTTTGGGATTGTAAAGGGGCAAACTCGTAAGGTAGAGATCACCGAGCTTTAGTTGGGAAAGGCTTCGCGTTCAACACCGAGACAAGTTCACGGTGGTGCGAACTAGGCATAATATAAGCCAAGAGGGCATGACTAAACATGTATATGCAAATGAGTTCTGGTACCTCCGATCTATGCATGAGTTCTCCAAATAGCTCTTAAACCTTGAACAAAGAGCTTGATAGTGATGTAGGGATTTCAAAACACCATCAAACCCTACTAAATAAGCTTCTTATTTTGAGGTTGAATTGGAAAAAAGATATTATTTTTTTACATATGGATTTTTTTGTTGCAATAAATTGAATTGAAATGCAAGATGGGGGTTAAGCCTCAGATACCCACTAGAAAATATTGCACAAAATACAGGGTGTTTATAGGCAATCTTATGGTTTTGTCCTATACTGGATTCAACGAAACTGGTTAGAAGGTCTGCAAACACACTAGCAAGAAAGTAACTGTAGAAAGTGGCTTGAGGTGGTTACGATGAATCGCTGTAAGAGACTCAATCTGTAGATAACCAATCAACACACTCAATAAGAAAAAATGACTTGTAAAACAAATAAAATGTTAGGGGACAAAGAGTTGGTCCCACCGAGTGTGCCGAGAATGTAAACTAGTAAAATTATATAAACAATGTTAGGAAAAATCACGTAAAGAAAATCCTAAACTAACTTCTAACAACCCACTTCATATTTGAGCATAGAGTTCATCACCCACACTCATGGAGTTCATCACCCACGCTCATGGAGTGTGGTTTCCTCCTTGATCTTACCTGACCTCTCAATGATTTTTTTATATGTAGGTGCTCTCAAGTAGGATACTTCATGCAAAATGGATTCAAGAACACGCCACTGCAATGCGTGATTGGGTATTTTGGCTCAATAAATTTTGGGGATGTTTTAAGAGATATTGAGCACAATAATCCTACATTCATGTGGTGCGCTCAACATTGAAGGTGAAGAGTCTTTTTATAAGATTTCTCGGGATAAAATTAGCGGGAGAGTTAATTAATCCCTTTTAGGGATAATGGAGGATTAGGTGATGAATAATGAAGGAATAGTGAAGGCACTTTGAAAATGGGGGATAGTGGATAATTGACCAAATTATTTTATTTGGTAGTGGGAGACATGGAGGATAGTGGACGATTGATGTGGATGGGATGATGAGTAGGATTTGATTAGATGATAACATCGATTAATTAGCTAATTAATATCAATTAATTAGCTATTAATCATTCATGGGATTTTTATGGGATTGAGATAGGATGATGAACTTAATTAATTAATGAGATGGTAGAATTAGGGTGTCTACAACCTCCTCATCGGCCTTAATGCAATCAAATAAGAAAATTTTGGGGTTCAAGTAGTAGGGCGTTGCATGTATGTGTTGGTGGAGCTATTTGTTCCATCAGATTGATATGTGCCAAATGGGTTCATATTTTCTTTTATTTTTCCTATGGTAATGCACCATAGCCTCCTAGGCAAATAACAAACTCATGGAATTAAATTTATTCAATCAGGTGAAAAATATTTATGTTGTAATGCCCTACTGGGACACCGTAACCCACACCCAAGTGTAACTAAAATTAGGGTAATTTTTTTTTTTGAAAGTGATTACTAACAATACTAAAACTAATGATACAAAACCGATTTCCGAAATTATTTATTTTAAACTAAATTGATTAACCCAATTACTCAACCACTAGCCCGAAACAATTTTCATTTATTTAATTATTATTAGATTTATTAGGGACACCCTAGTATGAGTCTACACTCCCTTTTTTAGTTAATTAGATTTCCCCCTTTTTATTTTATTTACCCACATGCACACCTCTTAAACTTTATTTTCCATTCACATTTAAAATACACTTGGCTCCAAAAGAATGTAGGGTTAATTGTGAGCCATAGGATAGAAGCTATCTCAGCCCTTGATCTAAGTTGCCCTAAAGATGCCCTAAATTTTCCTTATGTTCTTTTCCCTTCTTTCTTTTCCTCATTTTGTTTTGGGTTTGTCATTTGCGAGTGCGAGTTGGAAAAAAGCTTGAATAATTACTTCCATGGAGACTTTGATGAAGAGTCCATATTTATTTCATGTATAATTATTGTTTTTTATATATATATATATATATATATATTTTTTTTTTTTTCTTTTATTAATTATTTTATCTATTTATCTGTTGTTTGAGGTGCGTGGATGGTTGAGGCAGAGTCTTTGTGGAGCGGGGTACATCGAGAGGGGGTTACAATGACTGTGGAAGGAGGGGGCGGTGTGGACAGCGGTGGAGGGTGGGTGGCGGGAAGGAAGGCAGCGAAGGCCGGCACGGGACGGCGAGGGCGGATGAGGGGGTGCCGCAGTGTATGGGGGACAGCAGAGGCCCCCGCCCCCAACTATTTTTTTGTTTTAGATCAATAAAATTTACCATTTGCTTTTTGTTTTTTTTTTTTTTTTTAATTTATTTATTTATTAAGTTTTCTTCTTTTGTTATTTATAATTGTCAATATATATATATATATATATATATATATATTAATGTATTTTAATATATTATATTATAATATATTGCTATATCAATATATATAACTATGTTTTTGGATAAATATTATTGTTATATTTTATAATATAACTATATTAAATATATTTTAATATATTTGTATCATATATTATGTAACTCAAAATGTTACAAATTGTAAAATGATAGATTATATTCTATTATCTTTGTAAAATATGAAACTCAATAATTTTTGATATATATCTACATTAAAATGATTTACTCATTTGGATAAATAAAGGGAATGTATCAATGTATTTTAGTCTTATACAAATCTGCACTAAACCAGTGATAAAATGAAGCCATAGTAATCAAATCCTTCCTTTAAAAAGGTAATATTTACTTATTTTGAATATTATAGATGTAGGAGTAAATTTAAATATGATTTCAAACAAGTTTTTACTTTACCAGGATTTACAAAATATTACAAAAAAAAAGTTTCCTTCCTCATGGAAGTTCAATGAAAACTGATTCACTATCTAAGGGAGAAAAGTAAGACTTTATTGCAAAGAGATATATCCAATCAAATGTTACAAGACTCCTCATTCCATACGAACTTCTATAACAAGAGTAAAACTTCCACTTCTCAAATTATGCCTTCAATAATATGAATAATAGTTTGTTCCATGTTACATATCAGCTATAATGTCTTTTCCAATATAAAAACACCATCCTCTCAACACAACAAAACTCTCTCTTTTTAAAAAAGAAAATGGTCAAACATACCAACAAACCCATGATCATGAAAAACATGTTTTACCAAGATCTATATTTTCAAGAATGGTATACACAACACTAATACAACATTAGTTGCTCAAACTCATTCTCACTCTCAATATAAAAAAACTTACAAACAAATAGAATTTCCAACAAGGTCATATTCACATGATTTCAACAAGTGTAACTTTCCAAACAACTTGAGAACAAAAAGATTCTAAGATATCAAGGAAACTCCAACCATCTTCCAAACTTGAGCTCCAACTTTAAGTGCCTTTAAGGAATCCATGCAAGGAGAAAAATCTTGTTTTGCCACCCAACCATAGGCATCATTACATGCCTTTCCCAAGGTTGGGATGCATGCTAGCCTCCCCAAGCCCATGGGAAAGAGGACAACTATCCACAAGTTTGCACAAGAGTGAGGGTGAACACACAACAATACATCCACACAAAAATAAGACAAGTATCCAAAACAAGACTCCAAATTTGAAAAGGTGAAAAGGAGAAGAACCCAAGTTCTACCTCTACAACAAAATGGGGAAGAGAGGAAAGGAGTTTTCCAAAAGTTGTAACCAACAATAGTTGCATATAAACAAGATCTCCATACCCTCCTTATTTCTCCTAATTCATTCAAGCCCTCCTTATTTCTCCACCCTTTCACCAAATCCTTCTTGGAAGGATTTTCAAACCCCAAAGGGGTTTCCTTACCAAGAATGGGGAAGGAGGTTCAAGCCAAATGAACCAACTTCCCCACCTCAAACCATTTGAGGGGAGTCTCTAAAATCCTACAAGGCTTGCCCATCAAGCCATGAGGATTGAGAGGGAAGAATCCCTCTCTCTTCCCCCACAAACTCCAAAACTCCATCATACCATATGATGGAGGGAGTAAAATCAAGAAAACAACAAACAAAAACTTCATGCAACAACAAACATTTCCAAGTAAACAAACTAATATCTAGCATGATACAACACAAGCAATAAAGCTCAAGAAGCCTACCTCAAAGAAAAACTTTTTCAAATCAATCTCTTCCACTTCTTGACCCATGTAACTCTAGCTCCATAATCCACAAGCCTCCAAGCAAAAGCTCAAAAAAAGTTCTCTTCTTTTCCCATGAGGGAGAATTTGAAGAGGAGCAAGCAAAAATCCTCACAAATGAGGGGATGACATGTGTCACCCCTCTCTTCCTTCAAGGTCAAAGATGCCAAAACAAAAGAGAGAAAGGGTAAAATGCCTTTTAGCCCTCTTCTCCCAAATTACCTAAATTGATAACAAAACAATCTTTGTGCAACTTTTAACAAGCACACTAATCCATACCTCTTACATAGATGTGACCAAACAAGAGGCAAAAAGGGAGGGAAAACTCCCTCTAGCCTTGGAAATAAGCCCCCTACCTATTAGGTAGGGTCCAAGGGCTCATTTTTATGTTAAGGGAACTCCCAAACTAAAAAGGGGTCCCTAAAAATGCCCAAAATAACCCAATTTCGGGTTTGGCAAATTAGACACAATGGTAGAGGGTGTGGGGACCACCCAAGGGTTCACATGTGACCCTAAACCCTCTAGATTAAGTACATCATTAATCTAATTCAAAACTTAATGCAAGTGGGGTCATTAATTCCCCAAAACAAGCTTACAACACAACTAGACACCCTAAGAAAAATTAATAATTACAAGACATATTTCATTACAAATGAGGGTCACCCATGGTGCCCAAAACAATAATCCTAACACTAAGGCCTCAAGCAATAAACATGGCTAGGGCTTAGCCCGTGGGTTGCTTGTGCAAAGTTGCGTAGCTGGCCTGAGTCCCACGTTCTCCCGTGACCTGTCACCTGCACACTCATTGCACACATTAAACGCACCTGTCCAATACAAGAGTAAACTAGCTGCTCACTAAGCGAATAAATTCAAACATGTAAATTAACGATATCACCATCATCAACGTGGAATGCACAATCTCACACAATTCGTCGTATGTTAGGTATTACAATACATACAAATGTCATATCACCTTGCCATCATGTATCCTTATCAGCAAAACGATTACGTTACAAAATCAAGGTACGTGACTAAGCTAATTATCCAACATATAGGAATTAGGCCCAAATCACATAGAAAAGTGTTAGTATCCACAATCTCAAATAAAATGTGTCAATCTACTAATCTAGTCAAATTGGCGCTACGCGCCCCAAATCACCATACATGTCCATGAAGGCAAACCAACATATCATAATGTCCAAAATCCATGTTAAGTCATAACTGTGGTTTAAGAATTCAGCAGATAATAGAGGCTAGAAAATGTGGGCACTACATATGTAGGTTGCTCCTACAAATTAGGTGTTGATCCTCAAATTCTCCTTATATTGCTTACCTATCCTAATCTATAGTTGAGTTGACTTAACTTATAACAACTCAACATACACACATACGCTAATAGGTTTATGACTAAACCTATATTTTAAGACTAATAAATAATTAATACAACATTACACTATGATGTTTTAACCTAGGATATTTCCAACATTACCCCTAACAATACAAATATAGTTCAAAGGGAAAAAGTACACTTCACGTAACTTGGACATACACTAGTTCAAAACAATTATCGATGGACTCAAACTCATCGCCAATCCAACAATATGTAGTAGTGGGAATGACCACAATACACTACGTGAATATTTTGATCGGGGATAAGAACACATCCAAGATAAGATAAGATAAGATAAGATAAATATATTAAATGTCCAACGAATGACCACAAAAGTAGGTCAATGGGACTGCACCCATACAAAAGAAAAACAAGAGTCCAGCAAGAGGACCAAAAGGTCCCTGAGAACAACCAGAAAAGAGAAGGAAAAAAGAACGGGCAAAAAGAGAGGCCCGGAAAAAGCTGCAGAAGTCAACAGAACCCGAACATGCGGAGGAAGAAAAGGAAGAGGAGGCAAGAGAGGAGACCCCCTCATCTAACATCCAAGGCCGACTGAAAGAAGCTAGTAATGTGTTGAAGCCCGGTATTTGAGGTTGTGGAAGATCTGGAGTGTCGATGCCCGGAGGAGGGATGAACTCTCCGTGCTCGTCTGGTGGATCTCAAAGGCCATCTATGAGAAGAGGGCCTCGACCTCGTATGTGTTTGGATGTCCTTGGTCTGTGAAATAGTGCCTCGGGTCCGGACTGATCTCATCTGGGAATCAAGATTGGTATCACCCTGCCGCTTAGTGCCCCTCCTGGGGAGAGCACTATAAAAAAGGAAGTGATCTGCCGAGTAGTCATCTGTCTAGAAGGAGGCTGAAGGGTCTCTTCCGAAGCCTAAGAGCCTCCTGTAGATAGAGAGCAAGGCACCTCTGATCATAGTATTTGAAGAAGTCTGTGAATGTTAGATGCTCTCTGAACAGGTAGTGAAATCTCCCTCTTATCTCGTAGTAGATGGGGCACGAAAGATGAAGTGCTCTTCCGTTTTGATCTCTGGAGGGAACAGAGTTGGAAAATCTGCTCGGAACGGTCAATCGATGATCACACTCAACTCGGAGCCTATGAGAGCCAACCTGTGACCCGGGAAATGCGAAGGGCGTGCATCCAATGTCGGGAAATATATTGGGGCCGAGAAATAAGACCATTATTGACCTCAAGAAAATGCGCAACATAGAAGGCCATCTTCGGACGTAACCCACCCTAGGGGTTAGTCCAGTGCACTAAATGAACTGCCTGTAGATATCATCTCTGATGATTTTGTTCAGATCCTGCTTGCCCGGAAGGAGATGGGCGGGAGCGTCCAAGGAATAACTGTATGGTGGGAGGTGATCCATCTGAATCCCAATAGACTCAAGTAGTCGTGAGACTCGGCATACCAACAACAAGATCGACTGAATGATCGGCCAAAGCAATGGCCTCAGAGGAGCAGTAAGCAAGGTAGGGATACCTATCCCTTCCCGTAGAAGAATCAACAAGTCTCCGAATGCGATGCAAGAGGGAAACAAGGCCAAAAATTGCTTCCAACCTAAAGGGACGAGCCCCAAACTCTACCAAGATGATATTGTGGGGAACCATCTCCTTGCATCTGATGATACGTCTGAGAAGAAGGATCTGAACTCTCTCCACTGCAGCCCAATCAGACTCAAGTAAGGAGGGCCCCCAAACCTCAGAGCCATAAAGAACCGTGGGCCTGACAAGAGAGTCTGAGAGGGACATCTTGGACAGGATGTCCTGGAAGTGATGGCGGAAGCATTGTCTCTCCAAGATCGCAAGGAGCCATAGCCCTTATTAACCCGAGGCTGAAGTGTCGGTCGTAAACTGAAGCAAGGTCCAAAAATAGTACTCCCAAGTAAGTGTAAGAGCTGGTGATCTCAAGCTCATCCCCCTTGTAGAAGAAATGAAAATCAGATGTCTTCAAGCCATTGAAGATCATAACTTTGGTCTTACCCAAGTTAACTGTCAGCTGCTTGTGGTCACAAAAGAGGGCTAAAGCATCCAGTTGTCTCTGTAAACCCTCCGTAGAGGAGGCAAGAAGGACCACATCGTCCTGCAAAAAGGAGAATATAGATCGAAACTGGTGGAGAAGACAACCGTCCCCCTCTGGATGTGATCCCTGAGAAACTCCTCCAACTCATCAATATAAATACTTGAACAAGGTAGGAGACAAAGGGCAACCCTACTTGACCCCAATGGTACTCTGATGAAGTCAGAGAACCCAGTAGCAGTATGAAGACGGCCCAGAACCTCCTCATATAGGCGCATGATGGCAGCTAAAAGAGTCTCGGAAATGCCAATCTCTTTGAGCCTTTGGAAGAGAGCTTCCACGAGAACAAAGTCAAAGGCTTTCGAAAGTCAACAAAGCAACAAAAAACCTTGGAAGAATGGTGGCGTGCTTCCTCGATGATGGCTCGAAGAGTGAGGATGTGGTCAATGGTCTAGTAGGTTGGTCGAAACCCCGCTTGTCCCCTAGCTCTACAGTGACTCGATCCAGAAACTTTGAAAGCCGCATGTGAAGCACTGTAGCATATAGCTTGGCGAATGTGTGACCCACCAAGATCGTTTTGTAGTTGTTGGGATCAAAGGTAGGACCCGATTTGTGGATGGGGTGAATAATGTGGTGGGACCAAGACCTCGGAAAACTTGTACAAACCACTTGGTTGAAGAGATCCACTAAATAGTTGTTCAGGATGCCAAGTCCCTGCTTGAAGAGTTCTTCTGGAAGCCCTCCTCATCCGTTGCTTTGCTACTATTCATGGCTGAAATGGCATTTTTAACATTCGTGTGGGTGAAAATGTGACATGAAAGGTGGGGTACACGGAACCTGGTTAGGGGATGTCGTAAAGAGTGGAGGTATGAGCATACATGGAGTTGGGATCCAAGTCCTATGGAAGAGGGGAATGCCGGGGGAGAATGGTACGCCAGAAATGCTTAGGAGAGTGTAAAAGGGACTCACGGAGCTCCCATCTCCGTCGTGAGATGAAAATGCGTTTCTTGTGGCGAAGGAGGTGGCGATAAGCGGACTTGAGAGAGGGAAGGATGGGAGAGCATGAACAAAAGCAAAGCAAAGTTGTGGTGAAGGGCTTTACAGTCCTCATCATACCATTGGTTCATGGGGCAAGTTTTTTTGTTAGGAAGGGTGAGGGTGATAGGGGGGTAGGAATTTGAGGCAGCCTCATGGATAATGGAAGAGAGGAGGTTGTACTTCATGTTTATGGAGAGTGAGGTGAACTGAGGCTCAGGGGGGAGAAGTTGACGAAGGTGGGAGGAAAAGGTTTCAAGGTCACCCTCATCAAACTTCATAATAGTGTGTGGAGGACAATGGAAGGGAGGCAGGACTTGGGGGATCAACTTGTAGAGAGAAGGAAAGGGTCGCATGATCAGCAAGAGGGATGGGGGAGACGGACAAGTGGTGGATGTAAGGAACCAGGTTAGGGGTAGTTAAGATGTAATCCACCATGCTAGCCCCTCCATAGTGAGGTGTACAAGTGAAGAACTTGGAGTCGGGAAAACACGAAATACCATTCAGAATCAACAACTCATGAGACTCTCCCATCTGTAAGAGATGTCGACCATAGGACGTCAAAGGTCCCGTAGAGTCCTCTGACTCTCTCTGAAGACCAATAGAGTCGGGATCCACCTCAAAAGCACAAAGCACATCACTAGTCTGTCGTGCAAAGGGACTGGAGGTTTTGTCGTGCGTTGAAGTCCCCCAAAATGAAAACCTCTCCAACCACTGAAAACGAGAAATACTTGTATAGAGGTCGAAGAAAGGGTCCCGTATCTGGGCCATTATGAATGGCATAAGGAGAGGAAGCTGGGGGAAAATAGCAAACCGCTATAAAAAAGTCTTTGAGGTGGGGTGAAGTCCGTCTGATCTTGACCCAAAGGAAGCGAGCAAACTCATCCGCAACAACCACTGAAATTTTGTTCTAGAAAATGTCTCTGACCAAGCAGGCAATCCCGCCTGATCCCTTGACACCGCCAGAACTCCTAGTCTCCTACCTGCAAACAAAAAGCTAGTGATACCCTTTAATCTCCGGGAGAGGACGAACAAGGCTCTCATGAGTCTCTGTGACAAAAAGGAGGTCTGGAAAACCCTAGAGCGTCATATAGTACACTGGGAAGACTAGAATAACCCGTTACCATTCTAGCATGCGATGGAAATGCCCCTGTTCCATTGCTTCTCCCAGCGAGATTGTCATTTGGGGGCCGGACCGGGAGCCCAACCGGGAGGGAAAGAGTCTGGATAACAGGTTTGAGATTACAAATTACAACCCACTTGCCTGCTTTTCTAGCTGCCATCACCGCTTCATGAGATTGTTTGAGTTCGTGACAACTGGGATCTAGTGAGTCTTCATCAAGGAAGACCTTATTGGGAAGGGAGAATAGCTTACACTTGGCTCTGAGCGCTCTAAGCCTGTCTTCCGCTGATTTGAAACGGAGGAAAAGTGTTGAGTCCAGCCCAAGCCATGCCTTGTCAAGTTGCACATCTGGAAGCTCCAATTTTTCAGTGAGAAAGTTAGACCCAATGGCCATCGGGTCCGAAGAAGGGGAGGTGTGGGCAGCCCTCTCACCTTGAGGTTGAGTTCCCTAGCTCGCCTGGTTCATTCCTCTACCAGCTTTGCTGCACCACTTCTTCTACTGTTGCCAAAGGAGGAGAATTGTGCCCTTTCCCTTCACCACTTGGGCCCAAGAGTGTTTGTTGTTTGAGATTTTCATGTTGGGTTTTGAACTCTTCTGTTTGTGTTTTAGGTCCAATATCTCAGCTTGCAGTTGGTCGTTGACGATGCTGGGAGTGGAGTGTGATGTGGTATCTGCTAGCGATCTCTGTAGAGAGATATTATCTGCTTCCACCTTCTCCATCCGCGAAGTAAGCTCGAAGACCTCCGTTCGGAGAGCCCTGTTGGAGGATTCAACGATTTCCAACCTGTGTAATAGTTCCTCAATTATGCTGGGTAGTCCTCCCTCATGTTGTCCTTGTTTTGTTCTCCTGCGATATAACCTGCCTGCACAACTGAATTGGATGGAGACATTGTTGGTGGATGGATTGCTTGAAGTGGAGTTAAAGAGGGGAAAGCTAGGGGAGTCCCCTAGATGATCGAGTTGTTTGAGTGTTGGTGTGGGCATAAAGCCAAACAGTTCGCCGAGCCCGAGTTAGGAGTTGTGGGTAGAACAGGGCCCACGAATGGTGCAAGAGACCATAAAACAAAACGTCAACAACGACCAAAGGAGTAGGAGTTGCAACCCCTATTTTCACCGTATTTACACAATCGACTAAGGTGAGAAAACGAAGCAGGCAGTCGTGAATACAAGGAAACATAGGTCATTGTTCGTAATCGTGAGAGCACCAAAGAGTCGCGAGAGCCCTAGTAGTCAAAAGCCCACATTCGTGAGAGCACCAACAGTTGTGAGGCTACCAACATAGAAGAAATGAGGGTAATATGCACTGAGACACGACAGGATCCGATGATGGGATTATGCGATGAGCCGTAGAACAAAAGCTCTTCTTTCTTGTGAGAGGATTAGTTCGATTGAGCCTTATCGACCTTTACAACATGTGAAGTGGAAAAGCACTCTATTCACGTTAAGTATGGGTTGGGCTTTCACTTTGCTTCAATTTTGCTCCTTTTGGTTTGGCTGGGTCTCATTGAGGTGTACAAATAAGAAATAGTGAGATTGGGTCCTCACGATGCCTTCAGTCGGTGCTGATCACGCCACCGACCCATGCTTATGTCGCGCTTCAACTCATCACCGCCATGAATCTCTTGTAGAAAAATGGTCACCACCGCCATTGGACACCGTCCTTAGATTTAGTCGATTTGGCATTGGGTTTTCACTAAAACATATGCGACTAGAGTACATCATCATTGCCACCGATGAATACAACTCTCTCGCTATGTATTCTTTTTGGCTCTTTGTTTTGCCACTATAGCAAACAAACAATCTTGGAGTTAGTGATGATGAACTCAAGATTGTGATTGGCCTTCTTCCTCCATTTTTCCTAGCCTCCGACCATCTTGGCTCACTCAACCATATTGAATTCAATGGTCTTATGAACCATGGGTTTTGGCACCTGTGATTTCTTCTTCTATATTCTCCCCCGCAAACAAAAACATTTGTATAGGTGTTGGGTACGACTGCTAATGTACCCATATAGAAATAAGGAGTGTTATGCAGGACTCGACTCGTCCTGCCAAAAAAACAAATGTCCCGGATGTTTCGAGGATGGCGGGACAGGGGAAACACCCCCTCATGTTTCTCGGGCACAAGTTTTCATGGGGGCATTTCAGGGACGTTCTCGAATATTAGGGGATTTTGGAAACGTCCCTTTTTGTTTTGTTTTGGGGTTGTCCTGATGTCATGGGTATGTTCAGACATTTCCCATGTCTTCTTTTTTGTTGTTCTCTCTTTAAAAACAGACTTAAAAAAGTAAAGCTAATATTGATATTTCAGATGATGATTTTGATTTTTGGGATGTTTCAAGGCGCTTAATATGCCGTGAGGTGTTTCCACAGTGGCAGCCAGGGCTGTAATGGTGCACGTGGTTCACTTTTACGACCGACATCAAAAACTGAATAATGAATGAAAATTATTAAAAGAAACATTATATAAAATTTATTATTTACATGTGACCAACAACCACATTGAATGAAAATTTTGCCTGTATAATATATATGTATGTAAGTATATGTATATGGATATACATACATAGATTCAAATTACAATAAGTAGAAATAATAATCTCAAAGAGATTCTAGAGAAAAGTAGTGAAGAGTAGAGAGGAGCTATGTACGCTTTCATTGTTGTCTGCCTTTTGCTGTGTACAAGTAAATAAAAGATGTATTTTTATTATTTTTGATAGGGTTGCAACGAACAATTAGAATGCTTTCCAACTATGGTGGACATTGTTGGAGTGGCTTTTCTCACACATAAGATGTCTTGAAAATATATGTAATTGAAGAATGAAATATTTTCCGCCCTAATGTGTAGGAATAATCAACCTTCCAATTCAGTGATAAGTTTTAAAAAAGTAAGTTGAGTGATAAGTTTAAAAAAGTAAGTTGAGTGATAAGTTTACAAAAAAATAGTAAACTGCAATTTGTAAAACTATGCTTCCATTTAATGCATGCATTTCGATGGATATATATTAGTTTTTATTAAAAAGTTGATTGTAAATTATTTTATGAGTCTAAAAGCCATTTACAACTTTTTTGAATCCATATGAACGGATACATTGAAAATTTAAGTTTAATTTAGAGTATTTAATCTGTTTTATTAAAAAAATTGTTACGTAATTAATGGAATGATAATAAAATGATGTTTATTAGGTCATCTACCAACATATAAATATCAACATCATGCATTCATTTGGAAAGGGAATCTTAGTGTGAGTTAATTTATTATGTAAAATAACTTTTCCTTTGAAAGTGTTAAATAATGTTTTTTTAGTTTGAATTTTATAACAATTATGAAAAGAAAACCATTGGATCATGTGATTCAAAATACTTTATATGCGTGTTAGTTATTATGTGGCATGTAATTCTTTATAAAGATTTATGTGTTTTGTTTATATATTTATGTATGGCTCACCCACGTCTGCATTTTGAAATTGAAGAGCAACAAAGAGAACATTGAAGCGATTAAACTTGACGATATCGAAGGCAGCAACGTGAACAAATGACAGAGGAACACAGGCAAGATCGAAATGATATTGAAGGAGGAAGACGTGCTAAATGCAAGGAAGAAATGCTTGTTGAAGAAGTCAAAGCACAAGTGAGACAATGTGTAGATGATATGAAAGCATATCACGCTCTAACATGTCAAGATGCTTCTTGATCAACATAGATTAAGAAGAAGATTGCATAGACAAACGCATTTAGATACACTCATTGAGGCAAAATGACACCAATCACAAGAATGTAATCGTGAAGCAGTCCAAAGGCATTGTCAAAAGAATTCTAACGATGAGGTTAATTTTGAAGGAATGAATTCATTACCATGGATCGTGGCGCTACAAATGCCAGATAATAGAGAAATGGGTGTTGATGTTGGAAATAATATACACAACAATGATCAACAAGAAGAGATGACATCACAATCGAGAAGACGAGGATAACAAAATACTCTTAGATAGATTTGAAGACTATACAATTGTTGTTTTGATGTAAGTTAGACAAACTTGCATCTCCACACATGTTATATCTGTCAAGAGAGTTATGCTGGAATGAATATTGATCGAGCTCCTGAATGCCCGGTTTGTAGTAGATGCCGACAAGAGAAAGGTGTCCACTGATTTTCTGAAGCTAATAATACGGATCTTGGTCTCCAACCACCTAAATTGACAAACTTGACCTAAGTGGAAGAAATGTTAATTGCGCATGTGAATTCGATTCTTCAAGTAATCCATGCAACAAGAGGGCAATACAGATAAAAAGGGCATATTGTTTGTTTTTACAAGTCAATGAAATTGTAAAAGTTTTAGCACATCATATTTCAGATCTTTTGATTATCAGAGTACAAAGAAATCACAATGTGGAACAACATACAACATTATTGTGAATTAAACTCTAGTATATAATGCACTTAAAAATAACATTGAGCAATGTGAAGATTGATGAAACAACACTAAAAGATCTCCCACACAATACATCAAATGTCTTCGAAAAACCAATCTCTTTCCACATGGACTTCAATACAGATTTAAACAAATATGTTTTTCCAGGTCTAGTAGTTGAGATAAATGAAGGAAATGTCATAGATCACACATCATCTATGGCCACCAAACCACGATATGAAAGTCATTCGTGCTTGGGTAAATCTTGGTGAACAGATAGTGCGGCCACATATCTGTACATCTCCAATCATTGAATACGCAACAAAAGGTTTACTAGACATGACATTCCTAACCCTATTACTAGATGGAAGGTGCAGCTGAATAAAACCATGACCAAAAGACATACATCTACATAAATATGTGAAACATATGATACGATATCGAGATAACTGTTTTCAAAGACACCCAGGTTTAGGTATATTGCCATGATTAGGAGAATGCGAAATTCAACTCGAAATTCATCAGTAGTTTTTTTGTAAAGAAGAGCCTTCAAGAATTACCCATTGCAATTGATGAATTACACAAACACATGGAGAATGTGCGAGAATCTCATCTTGTCCATCGTTTGATGTGGTATAGAACTACACTACGAGGAACACGTTCCTATTGGACAAAGTGTCATGCAAAATTAATAGACCTATTGCATTAAATTGGAGTACCAACCATATTCTTTACTTTAAGAGTAGCAGAGATATATTAGCTAGTCCTTCATGCACTAATATCAGAACTCCACCTATAGATCCATGCGAAGCACAAAGATGGCCGTGACAAAACATAATTGACTGTCCTCATATAGTTGCTCATTATATGAACATCTGAAATTCAGGGTTTCAAGAGAGATACTACACAAGTTTATGAAGATAAAAGTTTTTGTGTGTAGATATGAATGGAAGCATAGAGGGTCTCCGCATGTGCATGGTTTCGTATGGTTGGATAGAGCACCAAATATGAACACTTTAGATTGGAAAAATAACAATCAAGTTAAAGTTGTCCAAAACTATTTCAATGAAATTGTACATCCATAGAGTTCTCGGGGCAATGCACATCAAAGGAACATATAGGTAAGAAATGATTAACAATTTATTTTCTCCTTTAAAAAGTAACTACTAGAAAAATATAAATGAATATAATTTCATGTGTGGTTTAGGGAATACACGATTTGGGCTTCGCATCCATGTTTGAGGAACACATTAAATATTAATCAAATAGATCCAAAAAAATAGTATGAAGAATTGGTTAATTGTGTGGAGCGTCATACCATGTGTAAAGATGGAGCTTTCCTACGAAAAAATAGGAAAAAGGTTTGCAGGTAAGAAGCATTATTGTAAAATTATGTATTTAATGTTTGTGTATATGATTAAGAACATACATTTGGCTTTCATGCAACTACGATGCCCTTGGCCTTTACATCTCGATGGATGAAAACTATACGTAAATGCAAAGACATAGATAAACAATATGAACTAAAAAGAAATGATGACCGTGTCAACACTCCTAATCATTGTGTTGAAATCACTGTGTACAAATGTAGATTGACAACCAGTACTTTCAAAACATGTCGTTGTAAACTACATTGCAAAGTATGTTGCAAAAAAACATAGAAATGTTCCTAATTATATCAACAAATGTTGAAAACCCTAAAAACCCTTTGCACAAGTGTATAGGCATTAGTTAACCGAAACCATATTTGAAAGAGATATAGGGGCAATTGAGACATGCCACATGTTGTTAGAACTTCCTTTAATGGAGTGCAGTAGAGTATTTGTATCATTGAATGTTGGACGTAAAGTTTTAAAACCAATATTAAAAAAGATGATGAAAATAAAATACATGGAAAATTAATACTTGATGGGTACATTGATAGACCTCGCTCAATGGAACATGTACCACTCATTGAGGCTACTAGATCTTGGATTTATAATCCAAAAATTCATAGAGGAGAAAAGTGGAATCCTAGAAAAACATGTGTTATTGTGAGGGTATGGCCAAGGTTTTGTAGCATCCCAAAACAAGATAGTAATTTTTTTGGATTTTTGTTGGTCAGAGTTTGTATTATACAAAGAGAGACATTGACATTGAGGATGATATTATAAAATCTAAATGGACTCAATTTCAATATAATCCTTGTCATATAGAGCGAGTTATTGAAACTAATAATAACACCCAAATGAGAAATAGAGGATGAAAACGATGATATTATCCAAGAAAACACAATTGAACATGAGTGGGAGTTCATATCAGGCCTACGCCAAAAACTTCTACATTTTTAAGATTGATATGTTGGGTAGAAGGGATATTAATAGTAAGCACTTTGGAATGCAAATTATCCTAGTGAAGAACAAATGAAAAAAGCTCTTAAATTCATAAGCATGGCTAAAAACAATTGTTTGCTTGCAATGGAGGAAGAACCGCCCTTCGATTTTAGTTAACTATAGCCTTAGTGACAAACAAAAATAACATTTGATATAATTATTAGACATTATAATCAAGGACAAAATGTACTTCCATTGCATATGATAATTCAAGGAATGGTGGGAACAAGGAAATCTTATCTTGTTCGAGGAATTAAACTAACACTTTTAGAGTTGTTACAACCGTAATGTTGTCCCCTTCTATTGCTTGCTCCAATTGGAGTTGCAACATTTAACATTGGTGCATCAACAATACATACAACCTTGCAAATGCCTATTTCAAATTTTGAAAAAATAGAAGGAATAAGATTAATGAGCTTTCAAGAAGAAAGGCGACATGTTAGGTGTATTTTGATTGATGAGATGAGCTTTAAAGGTTAAAAGATGCTTTGAAATATAGATTCTCTATTGTTCCAAACATTTATGGAAAATGTCGATATGTGCTATGGTAGTAGGTCTATGATTTGGTTGGGGATTTGGGACAATTGCCTCCAGTAATTGATATACCTCCATATGCAAGTACAACACATACAATTATTAAGGTAAAACTTTAGAATTGTTGTTACACTAGATACGGTTTTCAAACAACAAGGTCAAATTGAAGAACAACAATGATTTAGACAACTTATAACAAATCTAAGAGATGTCAATCCGACCATTGAAGATTGGCAATTGTTGATGACTATAATCGATGCTTTGCTTCAAATAGTTAAAAAGGAAGATTTTAATGAACATATGCATTCGTTTTCAACAAATGAAGATGTGCGTGAACATAATAAGATGAAATTATATGCATTGAAAACTCGTTGCGCGATGCATTACAACTAGAGGACTAAACAATATTGTTGCGAGATTGGATGATGAACAATTGCAAGTTTAATTATTGATTTGTATTAACACAAGGGTGATGCTCACTACAAACTTATGAACTAAAGCAAGTCTTACCAATGGTGCGCTTGGATTTGTTGAAGCATTGTCTACAAACTATTATCGGGACTCCCTGAACCACCTACATATGTAATGGCTCAATTGGATAACTACACAAGTATTCCTTTTGTTGATGAAACTCCAACCACAATTCCAATCACCCCTATACAAAAGGGTTGTGTGTGTTATTAACCTCAAAAATTGGCATGGGGATTGACAATCCACAAATCACAAGGCTTAACACTTAACAAAGCCACAATTGATATAGGACATACAAAAAGACAAGGTTTGACCTTTGTTGCTATATCATGTTTCAAGTCATTAGATGGATTGAGGATCTCACCACCTTTCACATATGATTGGTTTGAGAAATTGAAGAATGGAAAAGGAGTAGATAAAATAAAAGAGAAAAAAATTAGACTTGAATTGTTGTAGGATCAACTATATATTGTTTGAATATCATAAACTTATTGTTATACTTCATATATATCATATATGTATATTCATGTGTTACTAATATTGTGTTGCTCTCTATTTCCCAATTTAATATTACATTAAATGAAATTAAAGTGAATGTGAAAGTTACTTATATTAAATGTGTTATCAAGAAGTATATATATACTTTTACCTTACACGGCTGCAGGTGCTACTAGCATACCTATCTTAGATAGATCTATGTAAAAGATGCCGAGAGGTATCATTATCGAGGCGACTATTCTATGTATGTCTGAAATCCAATATAAGGGCCTCGAGAATGATACCTCTCGGTGTATATTACATAGATTTATCTAAGATAAAATGCTAGTCTTGAATTTGTCACATATTTTTGCCCATTGAAGGGTTTCACACAGCTCGATCACCTTCTCGGCAAATTTCCTAACATTCGGTAATGGATGGCCTCAATCTAGTTGCACCATTGCGTTGGGCTCAAATAAACTTGAAAATGAAGTAAATTTGGGAAGTATCCATTGTGCTCTTGTAGTAAAAGATTGTTTTTGGAAGCCACTCATATCTATTTGAAAAAAAAGTCTGTATGTATAATCTAATTAAAATTCACTTTGGAAGCTCCAATCACTTAACAAACTTACAAAGCCTATATGTATAATTCTATATGAAGAGAAAGGTTGTGTAGATGATAAAAGCAGTAAGGCATAGATCAAAATGTTTACTGGTTAACCATAACCCGATTGTATTGTATTACAAAGACATAATAAGAATCAAGAGTGATATATGATTGCAGAAATTTCTGAGCACAAATGCGGATGTTGGACAATAACAGACTACCATTTATAAATTTTAATATTTTAATAATATATATTATTTTAATAGCTGTCCCCTAGCCATCTCCAAATTTTGGAATTCTTTTGCTGTCCCGGAGTCTTAGGTAACTATGTAAATAAGCCTTTTTGGTTTAGTTCTATAGAAAAACAAATGTTTCCTTTACTCTGTAAGGAGCAAAGAGAAATCTCTTTGCTATGATGATTAGATGACAATTTTACAGTGCGTGGCAAAATTTTGCCTTAAATCGATTCCTGGTATAGAAGTTATGCAATTAACTACAATCTTCTGAGCAAGTTTTAAGCCTAACATCACCTAAATGGACACCAAAAAAATTAAATATGAAAAACTGTAGGAGTTGGGGTGAAATGGTTTTGGGGGAATGTTTACTGAAGGCATTTTACACAACATGACAAAATATCAAAGGCAAACGTCCTTGGGTTTGGGAGATGTGAGATTAATTCCATTCCAACTACCTTTAGGGAAAATTTTCAAGTTATTTTATAAACTTTAAATATTTTACTACTTTTAAAACTTTGTAAACTTTCACAACCCTGTTTTTTTATAAGAAATACTATATAGTGAAGCTTTCAAAACTTTATAATAAAGCTGTTTTAATATTTGCCTGTGGCATGCTTAATGCTGTTTTTCTCGGGCATCTTTTGATGCTTGATTGTCTTGCTCATGTTTATCTTTGGGTCCCATAGACTGCTCGGTCTCGTGGACGTCATTAAAAACTTTCATTCATTCATTCATGCTGTATGGCATCATTGTTTTTCTCCTCTTCTCTTGACTGAAATGGATTTAACCTTCACAGATGGCACACCTCTTATGTAGAGTTGCTGCTCCCCCCCAAAAACTACATACTTTTGTCTGATGTGATTTGCATATACTGCAATCCATCACGCCATGTTTAGGCTGGACACTTCATTTTTATTGTGCTCACGCTTTTCTTCTCTGCTGTGCCTCTCCATGCTGCAAATAAATAGTGGGCTGCACTTTTAAGCTTCAGTGTACAGGCTATTGCAATGGTGGGTGCTTTCTTGAGGTGATTTCATTCTTCTATGCCTTTGAGGTGCCTCTTTCCACAGTCTTCACACTTCTCTTCAAGTGCCAGAAATATTTAGAGCAAATTTTGTCAGATGCGAACAAACTTTTGTCCACACTTCTGCAAATATCAGACCTCTCTACAGATACCTTTTCCAGGCTGCAACTTTGTTATATATTCTGTTCATTATCTCTACTTCTATTGGTACCGAAGCAAAAACACACACCTTCCTTCTATTCACACTTATTTAACAAATGAATAATAAGTCTAATAAAAATGACTGCTACAGTTACATAGAAATTGTAACTCTCTTGAACATTATTGATCGGGCAACCAAAGCATTGTAAAGCTGCTCATAAATCAAAATTAAACATATTTTTCAGTAAATCAATTCTTCTTCATAGGATTGGCTATGGATTTCTCATCTGCTCTGATACCAAAATAGAAACACTCACTGAATTAAATTAATTCAATCAGGTGCAGGATATTTATACAACAGGTCGCTTCTACATACTAGGAGTCAATCCTCATATTCTTCTTATATTGTTCACCTATCCTAATCTATCTATGAGTTCTTATAAGAATTCATATTACACACACTAATATTTTTATGACTAAACCTATATTCTAAGACTAATAAATGATTAATACATCATTGGACTATGATGAACTAACCTTGAATATTTCAAACATCGGTACTGTCCACGGCCTCATACAGATAACCCAATGGGTTTTTTCCGCCATCCACCAAGCATAGAACACTGACCATATCAATCTTCTATGCCTTTGAGTTTCCTCCTTCCACAGTCTTCACACTTCTCTTCAAGTGCCAGAAATATTTAGAGCAAACTTTGTCAGATACAAACAAACTTTTCTCCACTCTTCTGCAAATATCAGACCTCTCTACAGATGCCTTTACCACGCCGCATTTTTTTATATATTCTCTTTATTTTCTCTACTTCTAGTGTTACCGAAACACAAACACATGCCCTTCCTTCTATTCATACTTAATTAATAAATGAATAACAAATCTAATAAAAATGAATGCTACAGTCACATAGAAATTGTAACTCTCTTGAACGTCATTGATCGGGCAGCCAAAGCATTGTAAAGCTGCCCTTAGATCAAAATTAAACATATTTTTCAGTAAATCAACTCTTTGCCATAGGATTGGCTATGACTTTCTCACCCGCTCTGAGACCAAAATAGAAATACTCACTGAATTTTATTTATTTAATCAGGTGAAGGAATACAACAGTTTGCAACTAGGAGTCAATTGTCATATTCTCCTTGTATCGCTTACCTATCCTAATGTATATTTGAGTAGTTATAACAACTCATGTACGCATGCATACTAATATGTTTATGACTAAAACCTATATTCTATGACTAATAAATGATTAATACATCATTGGACTATGATGAACTAGCTTAGGATATTTCAAACATTGGCATTGTCCATGGCATCATACAAATAATCTAATGGGTTTTTTCCCAATCCACCAAGCGTAGAACACTGACCAAAGCCTCCGTCACCCAAAAGAAAATAGCATGAAATTTCAAAATTAAAATTAATAGAAATTTGAATTTTTTGTTAGAAATCTATATACAATGAATTGAAAATTTATAAGTTTTGCAAACTTTCAAAGTAATGAAATCTATTACTTTTCAAGTTCGTAATTGTTAATTTTAAAGTTACTTTAAGGATCTCATTGATGCTCTTCCCGAACACATTATAAAAAATGGTCTTAACGACCCTTTCCCCTTTGGCCTTCCTAGAATACTCAGATTCCAATGACCAAGTGTTCACAAAAATTTAAATGACGTTAGTGAGGCTGCAATGCTCTGCAATGTGATGAAGCTTATGGTGAATTGTGTGACCTCTAATTTTAGAAGTTTATTTTTGTTGGTGTGCTCCTTCATTAAGCTAAGCACCCAAAGGTTGTTGTAGATGTATTTGGTAATAAACTACATTCTCAACCCATCCAATTTTCCCTGTCCTCAATTAGGGGATCAATGCAATGGTTTGCACAAGGGCTCCAAGAAAGTGTACAATGCCTCTCCTCAAGAAGTCTCCTTGTTGCTTCATATGTTTCTCCATTGTTAGTCACAACTTGGACAACATTCTATACACCCACTTCCATGACCACCTCCTGCAATATATCACACTAAGTTTACATTTTACACTTGTCGGGAGGCATCAATGGACTTAAAGAACACCAAGGGGCCACTTGAAGCCACTAGAAAGTTTATCAAACTGCGAATCCTTCCATTCATCCACCCATTAGGAAAATACTCGGCCCTTTTTGCGCAAAAGGTTTTGATCATCTTCTACAAACTTGCTTATGTTTAATGGTTTCCTCCAACAAAGGCCTTTCAAATTATTAGGACAGGGGCCTTCAACCTTTCCCCGGCAACGGTCAATGTAGTCGTCACCATCTTCTAGTATGCTGCTATAATACGATTGTTACGTGTGGACACCTCCCCTTGATTTAGGTGACGTATCGGACGTCCTGAATGTTTCGGGACTTGGGGACTTGGAGGGCACCCCCTATTTTTAAATCTTTCAAAAGTTTTCTAATGTCTTAACTTTTAGAAAGCTATTATTTTTACCAAGAACATTAAATTATAATATTGAAAGCACCTAAAATACATTAAATACAGTTTAAATCCCTAAATTTCATTGAATAAAGTTAAAGTATTCATAGATTTTTTTATATATATTATTTTAATAGCCACCCCCTGCTGTCCCCAAAATTTGGGTTTTTTTAGCCATCTCGAGAACCCCGTCTCCCCCTCCAACTGTCCCCAAGACTAAGGTAATTATGTAAAATACCAAAAACTGCAGCAGCCATCCTTGCATCATTATGCTTCTCCCGGTTAAGAGGTACCTTTGAGTGAAGGTTTTGTACTAGGCATGTGAGGAACAAAGAAACTTCATGAAGTCGAAAGCAATTGACTTGAACTGTCCCTAGTGGATGAGCGTGAATCCATGGGCCAATACAAGACACTACTAATTCATTTGAATCAGGGGAAATTTATCACTGATACAATTGCTGCATTGTCCTTTTCTTTTCTTTTTTTTCTCCACAAAGGCAGAAAGGAGAGCATTTATCTTGTGTATATTCAGGTTCCATTTTCAGGCACAATTGCACATCTCAGCTAGGTATTTGTACGAGGTGTTATCTGAGGCAATTGATGCCTCCTCTTATTAAAAAAAACACAATAGTTGCATGTCACAGTTTGTACTCTGGACAGTATGTGTGATGCTTCCAAGCAGGGTCACTGGACATTGGCTTCTTACTATTGCTACGTGATGCTGAAGATGCCATTCTTGTATATCACTACAAGTGCAAGCTGCAAACACCAAATAAAAAAAAACAAAAAACATGCAATGTTTGAAACTCCAACTGCCTAGGAAAGAGACGAAAATGGGAAAAAGAAAAACCAAAAAAACTTTTCAAAATCTTACAACAGATGTAGAATGGAAGAATAAAACTTCAAAAACCTCATAGAAAAACCAAAAAAACTGATCTTTAACCTCTCAAATTAAACCCCACTCATCAGAATCCTTCAAATCTGATTGAAATCACTTCACGACAATTAAAAAATGATCAAACCCGTTTTAGCATGTATAAGAGCAAGAGCAGAAAACAGCATGAAAGTGAAGGTTAAAATAAAAAATGATGTTGTTGTTTACTGCCTGTTATCATGCAGCATTTGGTGGGTTTTTAGTACAGACTCATGAGTACTCGAGTCTGTACTAAAGCCTCGCCATGTGACTCAAGAGTGAGCTATTTGCTGAGCTCTTTATCTCACAAGTCTAACAAGTTACAGAACTATGGTTCATAGCAGCTTCCTTCGAGTCAGTGCACAAAATGTCAAAAACAAAAACAGCAGGACAGTGTACAACTACATATCAAAAACAGGTTAGATAATCATGTCAAGACTCAAAACATATTTTTTCTTTTTCATAGTAGAAGTTTTATAGTGTACTAATCTGAAAGTTGCCTAAACACAAGTTGAAGCACAGAAATTAGAATGAAATCAAGGGTTTTAGTATTTTATTTTTCCTTTTATGTTTTTGTTTTATAATTTTTTTCCCATTTTTAATTTGGCGTGCCCACAGTCGAGTATATGTGAGCCTGAAGTGAGTCGAGGAAGTTTCAGAGACTCTGCAAGTCTCTCCAGACTCACAAGCCTTGCTGCTCTGGGGTTTACTCGCGACTTTGTGAGTCTAGCAGAGTCTCAATACCATGGTTCAAATGCAGGTTCTATAGGGAGCTAGTGTTGCTTTCAAGCACAAATCGAAACCCTTACTTTTGAAGCTAGGAAACAAAATAATAAAGACATTAAATTTTGGCATGCAGAACACAACACAAAGTTGAACAATCATCAGATCTGAAAGCCTTTTTCTACAGAAAGACGATCTGCTTTAATCATCTGGCACGTGCTCAATCTCCATGTGCAGGTGAAGTGATGTGATGCTTTACACAGTGGAAGTGAAGTGGAAGTCAGAGCAGACAATTTTAAATCCTCTTCTCTCACAGACCTGAGCCGGTATTGGAAGGTAGGCTAGGCTAAGCTAAGCATGATGTCATTCAGGGGGTTGCTTAAAACTATAACCCCGGTATAGTATGAAACGTCAGATGCTCCAAATGCTCCATCTCAGCTCAGTCTTTAGTGTTCTTAACTGTTTGCTAATCAAATCCAATTGTTTGCTAATCAATTCCAACCTGTAATCACGGCCACATTCTGCATTTCCTCCAAATCCCTCTCTCATATGATTATTATTGCTTCGATCTTTGCCATGCTTCTTTGCCTGTAGACCTAAGCTGGTATTGGAAGGTAGGCTAGGCTAGGCTAAGCATGATGCCATTTAGGGGGTGCTTAAAACTATAACCCCAGTATGGTATGAATCGTCCGATGCTCCATCTTTTTCTCAGCGGTCTTTAGTGTTCTTAACTGTTTTCTAATCAAATCCAACCTGTAATCATGACCGCATTCTGCATTTCCTCCAAATCCTTCTCTCATATGATTATTATTGCTCTGATCTTTGTCTTGCTTCTTCGCCTGTAGCTCATGATACAGATTCCAGACAGTAAGAAGTAAGCACTCTGACCAAAAACACATCTGAGTTTATAAATTGGAGGGGATTATATCATCACTGATTTCCATGGTTTCTCTATCCCAATCTTCTATGCGGAGCATTACAATCCCATCCTTTCATGACGTCTCTTCTTCATTTCAGGGCTCCTATGCTTGAGCTCTCTAGATGAAAAGGCCCCTCACATGCAATATACTGGTGAGAACACAGTATTGTCTGAGGTGATTATCTCTCCTCTCTCATAATCACCTTTATTATTGAATTGATTTGATGTGCTATGGGTTAAAAGGTAAACCCCTGCCACTTGTCCCCTTTGATGATCACCCATCCTCCCTTGCCTTTTGCCCCTTGGCAAGACTCGATGGGGTTGTGGGAGGGTTGATTTCTCCATACTAAACTGGACCATCGTCCATCATCACTGATGTGGATATCTGCATGTTGGTTTTGGTTTGAATCCTCTCCTTCCAATTGCCATTCTGTTTGTAATGGGGTACGTTATTGCAGAAATTTGCATCAAACAACTGCTGTGCCTGTTTTGGGATAAACATGTCTATGGTTCAGCCCATGTACTTTATCTTTTATAGAGTATTAATTATAGTCACCAGGAGATGTGTATGGGTACGGGAGACGGGAACGGATACCGGTACACCATTTTTGGAAAATGGGAGACTGGTACTTGGATACGGCAACACATTATATACATATTAATATGCATTTAAAATTAAAAAAGTTAAAATAAAAGTTTAAAACTAAAATTTTAACCATAAGAAATTAAAAAAAAATTAAAAACAAAAAGATAAATTATAAATATAAACTATACGATTTATGAGTATAGTTTATCAGTTAAATATAACAAAAAAATAAAAATTTGGGGAAATGCAGTTCATACACATTATTGACTGTCAAACGATAATGAACAGCTGTGGTATGTCATTCAAACACTGCATTTCATTATCGTTTGACAGTAAATGTTGTGTTTGAACATCAATACTTAAAAATAAAAACAAATGCAAGTCTAAGACTCTAACAGAGAACAACAATGACAACAACTAAAGTCTGAATGGCAGCAACAAAGCGAAAAATGACATTGAAGTTCTGCATATTGCCCGTGGAAGTGGAAGCCCTTTGCAAGAAACTCGAAGTTGAAATCCATCTATCTGTAAGCCACTCCAAATCTGTCTGTCTCCTACTCGAAAAATATGTTTTCAGGTTTTTTTAGTTTTAACTTTTTTTGGTCGGGGCTGCATTTAGGGTTTACAGAGATGGCAAGGAGACATTGAAAGTCTTCTTGAAAAGTCTCCAGGGACGGAGACCATTTCCATAGGGGTCTTGCATACCCGGGACACGTCCTAGATAGTAGGAGATGTGTCTCCTTGCAACTTTGGTATTAACAAATTTGAAAGCTTTGAAATGGCCTTTCAAAAAGGTGATTTTATCCTTATGCTCCATCTGATTCTGATTCTGATTCTGATTTTCCTTTATATCGTTCTTACCCTCCCAAGTAGAGCCCAAATAAAAACATGCTCATTTTGCGCATCCCACAGGTTGGATTTGGGGATCAAACTCTGGTCTCACTCATATCAGGCACAAATTTAGGAAATAATGACGACCTTAAATTCAAATTGTAATCTATGTAGTGCATCAACTAGGGATTTAGGATTAATTATAAATACTAAAATAGGATTCATTGATCAATAGTCAAGATTAACGAATAATGGCAACGGATGTCGAAAACAGTTTTGAAGATGTAATCAATAACCTATTAACCACTACTAGCAACGCATACCAATGAACAAAATTGTCATATGATATGATGTTAGATGGCGAAACTGCTATTAAACTGCATATGCCTGAGGCTTCTTTTAGAATAAGAATGCTCGAGTATTCTTCCCTATACCACCCATTCCTGGTAACCGCCAAGAAATAAGGTGGACGTGTGCACTTCTTCCGTTTTCTCTCCTCATTTTATATATTATTGCAGTTGTTCCCAATGCTGCTGAAATGTGTATAAATAGAAAGCAAGGGTCAATTCCCACCTTACTTGCATCTGACTAAGAGGACTTAAATGGATCTATTTGAATTGTGTAGATCCTGCCTCGAAATACAAAACCAATTGTTAATTTGTGAAAAGCCGCATCCTATTAGCTCAGAGAGCTGTTACACAATATTCGAGAATTTGTAAGAAGTACACCCTACTTACCAAATTAAGGGAATCTGCACATACCATTTCACACAAGAATTGGATTGTGCCGATGAATCAAGTATTAAAGTACAGTTTGAATTATCCCTCAAGTGATTGAAAACACTGTGTAGAGCTTGAGACCTTGAAACTTTGAAAACCAATAACTTGTTTGAATAGTAGAGGCAAACCAATTAATCATACGGGAGTTAGAAACAATCACTCACTGAGAACATCACTCGCAGAGAACATAACATTAAAAATAAAAATAAAAACCCAAGAAATCATTAACAGAGAAAGAGTACAAGATAGTGACACACGGCGCAATCAAAGCAATACAATGCGGGGGAAGAGATACTTCTTAGCATGGCTCAGAGACTGCAAATGAATGATACTTGTCATTCATTCATTTCCCCTAAAGGCTACACAGCAAAACATACAATTTGGGAAGCTCTGGGTAAAGATGTATAGGGGCGAGAGTGAGACAAGTGTCCCATCCTTGTTAACTCTGAGGATGCCTAAGAGTTTTAAACGCCTAGAATAGAGTCCAAGGTGAAATGGCATGTCCATGCTAACTCTAAGAAAGGAAAAATAGCTAATATAATAATAAAAAAGGAAAAGGAACTCTGGAAGGCAAGCACGAAAACGTGACACATGGCATACTAGGTGCCCAAAATAAAATAAAACTCAAACCGTTTAAACAGAGGCACATGAGTTTTATTGGAAACCCAGGATAGAAAGGAGGAAAAACTCAGCACCCTTGAAAGTGGAAACAGAGCTTTGGGAAGGAAATCTAAACCACAATTTCATGCAGATTGAAAGTAAGCATGAAACAAGACTCAGAGGGGAATAAAAATAACCAATAATCTCTATTTGGAGACCATTATTCGTGCCATTTTATTCATCTGTCATCATATTTTAAAGGAGAGTGTCTCCGAATTCACAAAATTTGGGCGTTGAAAACAAGTATTAGAAATTTAGAACCAAGACATAGAGTTTTATGCTGGCTAATGAATTGAGTATACACACACTGAATTGGTTATGTGTACCATAGTTTGCATACTCGTATTCGGCAAATACTTGGCAGACCCATAAAAATTTGACTTGGCAAAACTCGATGAATATTCGGCTTAAAAAAATATGCAAATTTCTGTAAAAACATAAATTTTATGCAAAATATTTTTCAAAAAAGTCTCTCCAATAATGCATGAGTATTTGCCAAATCTTGCTTGGCTATTGTGTCAAAGAGATGTTTTCCCCTCTCATAGTGAGTACAAATTGGAGTCCACAATACTCTTCAATGTCTTTAAAGTTACTTGTACCAACCATTTATGCCAGTGGTTATTCATGATATCATTCGCAAATTTTCTCTGTGCAGCCAGCCGACTCATTCCAGTTTGAAGCTTGGTATGTATGAGTCCCTGCCAGTGCCTACTTGACCATACAGATTCATTCTTATTAGGCCTGTAATTTTGCATCCAGGTTGCCTGTCAAATAGAAATTCTATGACAGAATATTTTAAAACGATGTCATATTAAATGTCGAGGAGATTTATTGACTATCAATTTCTTTAATTTCTATCAAAATTTGCAAATGTCCTAAAAACTTATTAATAATAGATTACTTATTCTTAGACTACAAAAGTTTTACATATATGTGAACAAAACAGAATCTCTCAAAGTTCTAGCAGTGAGCATATACATATAATATGTATGCATATATATATATATATATATATATATATATATATATATACAATGTTTTCCTGATCACATGCTCAAGACTCTCAAGCAATTTGAACTGTAACATTTTTTCGTTGGTTGGAATTTGGTGGAAGAGGCACTGTGGTTTACAATTTTATTTAAAAGCTAGGGTTAGTTGGTAATTGATGTTTATATAGCTATTATTTCTAAAATATCTGACAAAATCAACAAACAAAATCATATTGTTTTTCAAAATTTACAGCATATAATAAAAAGATAATTAATCTTTGATAAAATTTAACTATAGAGACAGTCTGCATTCAAAACTATCTGTGAAGTTATAAAGACAGTTTGCATTCAAAACTATCTGTGAAGTTTACGCTTTACATTAGTCAACAACCAGTCGACATCTACCGGCAGTTTAAAATAGTATCCGTGATTTATGGCTTAAAACATAAAAGGCAACAGGCTGTCAATTTCCAGGTTTGATTCCTATGGATTTTCATCCAGCGGATTAATATTAAGTGTTAGAATGATTTCAACTGTCCATTAGTATGTTGTTTCTCGAAGACGGCTCTTTATATTTCTGGCAGCAGCACTATGTGTGCTCCTTAAGGTGCAGAATGGTTTTTACAACAGTTTTTGGACAGGTTATAGGTTGTCACTCCCTGTCATTTTAGATCAAGATTTCTGAATCATTGGTAATTCTTGGCTGTAAGTTGCAGTTTTCTTTTGCTTTTCACCTTCTATCAATGGTCAAACTGAAGTTAGAGTAGGTCCTTTAAGTATGCAAGTTACAGATATATTATGAGTCCAACAGAAGTAGGAAAAAAATCTCTACATTATCTAGCATGGTGATAACAGGGCACATGTTCTCTCCACTGTCTGTTTACTTATCCAGGTTCCTTTTGAGTTCCATCCCTGTATACCATGCTTTCTTTTGGTTCTTCTCTTAATGCCTTCCATTTCACATGAACAAAAGTTGGACACACCACCACTTTTATACACCCTTTATCATACTTACCATAGTTGAACAACTCGGACCCGGCAAAAACTTTTGCAGCACAAAACTTTGACTTGGATTTGTGCTCAGCAAATTAAAAATGTATAAATTCATAAAATAAACTTGATAACATACAAATGCTATTAAAAAATAGATAAGAAATCTAGGATGCATACATATATTTGCTATTAACCAAAATAGAGTACAATAAAAAATGCATAATGGTCATAATTTAAAATCACTTTATAAGTCTCATTAGTTTGTTTTCCTAAATGAACAATAGTTTCGCTGTGAAATGATATAGGAGAGATTGAGAAAAGTCCAACAAGTTCTGACTATAGCAACAAGCTCTAATATAATTGGACTATAATAAGCAGGTGTAGCGGCCGTGATTATATCAACAAGTTCTAATGTAATTGGAAATCACATGGCATCTTCCGATATCTGTCAAATCTGATGATGATCACTTCACAGCAGCTGAATTTGATTTTCAAACGTCCTTCAAATCCATAGCAAGGGAAAAATAGTTTTTTTGGCCGACTTGTGAGTTTTCTGCAGACTAGCAAGAACTTGTAAGTCCACACTGGAAACTCGCCATGCAAGTTACTCATCGAAACCAAAAACTCATTGGTGATTTTACTGCAAGTTCTATAACTATGATACTTACACATCAAAGACAAAGATATATCTTTAAGACACTAACAAAATATAAATCTCTAAAGATAAACATAGGGTCCAAAATCATTTTTAGGTTGATGGCAAGTCCAATTATGCTTAGATAAATAGAGATTCAAAAACAAGTAGCGTGAGAAATCATATCCTATCTTTTAGGACCCCTGCACTATTCTATGGGTCATTGGATCAAATGCCTCTTCTTTAACAGTCCAGCTAAATGTCATGAACATAAAAAACCTTCCAGCTTCGCATCCTTTCATTGTTGGGAAGAGTCCCCTCTAGGACAAACAATTACTTCTTGATGCAGCTCATTGATAACTGACAGAAGACGAAGGGTTGCACATGCAAGAGCATCCATTTGTCTTCCATAACAGTTTATTTAGATCATGTTGGAAAGAGAAGATAGATGGTCATTCATCCTTCAAGAGTATGTCCTATACAAAACATTCGGATTAATACAATTTTGTCACATTTGTAATTTATCTTTTGGATTGATGGATGAATGTTATTGCTGCTTCTGATTTCCTGGTTATAGTTTTCTTCAGCATATGACACATCTGCAATCTAGCAATTTAGAGTGTTGTAAACCAGATATCTCATCATTGGATATACACATATTAAATATTAAAAAGGGACATCTATAAAGAAGGGGCACAAATGAGAGGTATGAATGAAGCATCGTTTATTAACTTTATGCCATATTTATATATGACTACAAGCTGTTAGGTAGGTAACTACCAATATCTAATCACTTTATCTAACTCTAATGAATCCTCACACATCCTGAATGGTTGTCTTCTTTTGGAGGGACTTTAATCGCTTTGCCCAAAATTGGCTCAGACCACCATCCTATTTGTCTGAATTTTGGTGCTGTTGGGGGGAATGAAAGCAGACCTTTTAGATTCTTTAAAATGTGGCTTCAACATCCACATATTAAAGACTTGATCAAGTCTTGGTGGGATTTTAATGTTAGAGGTAATGCCATGTTCAAATTGATAGCTAAACTTAAAAATGTCAAATCAAAAATCAAAATCTGGAATAAAGAGACCTTTGGCAATATTTTTGTCCAAAAATCCCAGATTGTCGAGGATTTGAGGAGAACTGAGGAACAACTGGAAATTTTGGGCTTGAATCAGGAGATGAAAGACAAGGAGAAAGCTCTTCTTTCAGATTTCCATTCTCTTGAAGCGAAGGAAGAAGCCTATTGGAAACAAAATTCAAGGGTGACTTGGCTGAAAGAAGGGGATAGGAACTCAAATTTTTTTCATCTAACAACTACCATTCATAAGACTAGCAACAAAATTTTGGAAATAAATGGTAGAAATGGAATTAAAACTAAAAAGAAAGAAGAGATAGCTGCCGAATTTATCAATTTTTTTTCCAGATCTCTTGTCTGAAGGTCAGGATCCAAATCTCATGAAGGAAAATTTTATGGTCAATCTTTTCCAATCAATTATTTTTGATTATGATAATGCTGCTCTTTCTAAAATTCCTTCTGGTGAAGAAATTAAAGCTGCGGTCTTTGATTTGGAGGGTGATAGGTCTCCAAGTCCGAATGGATTCCCAGCCTTTTTCTTCTAGGTTTTTTGGGACATTATTCATGTTGTTGTGGAAAATGCTATCAAAGATTTTTTCACTCATGGCAAATTGTTAAGGGAAGTTAACAACACCTTTATTTCTTTGAATCCTAAGATTCTTGGAGCTGAAAGAGTTTCTGATTACAGACCAATCAACTTGTGCAACACTGTTTATAAGATAATAACCAAAATCCTCTCCTTTAGAATAAAGAGTCTGTTAGAAAGCTTTATCTCTCCTAATTAGGGTGCCTTTGTGGAGGGAAGACAAATTTTAGATAGCATCATTACTATTCATGAAACTATCCATTCAATGGACAAATCTAAAAGAAAAGTGACGCTTTTAAAGATTGATATGAACAAAGCCTATGACTGGGTCTCCTGGAGATTTCTGTGTATCATTCTTGTTAGATTGGGCTTTGCGGAGAATTTCATCAATCTGGTAATGGAATGCATCACAACTCCTAAATATTCTATCTTGTTGAATGGAAAACTAGAAGGTTTCTTCACAGTGGGAAGAGGTTTGAGGCAGGGGATCCTTTATCCCCTTTTCTCTACATCATTGTGGTAGAGACTTTATGTAGACTGTGTGCTGACAGAAGACAAAAAGGTACCTTAAAGGGCTTAATTATTTCTAATGGGCTTGAACCTATTTCTTTGCAGAAATTTGTAGACGACACTTTTCTTTTGGGAAAAGTTGTTGTTTCTGAAGCCCAAGCTTTCAAAGAAATGTTGCAAGACTATGAGAATGTGACAGGTCAGCTCATAAATTTTCATAAGAGTTCCATTTTTTTATGAATGTTGAAGAAGTTCAAAGAAGAATCTCTTCCATTCTTGAATGTCTAGTTAAATAGTTTCCTAGTGTCTACCTAGGAATGCCTCTCTTCAAAGGAAAAATGGTTCTGGAGAGTTGAACCCCCTTGTTAGTAGGTTTAAGAAAAACCTGGCTTCTTGGAAAGGAGTTGTTTTATCTCAAGCAGGAAAGTTACAACTTCTTCAAAGCTCTCTTCAAAGTCTTGTTGTTTATCTTATGTTAGCTTTTAAAATGCCTTCCAAAATTAGAAATATTATAACTCAAATCCAAAGGAGGTTTCTATGGTCAGGTGTTGAAGCTAAGGATAGAATTCCTTTGGTTGCCTGGGATAAAGTTACTCAGCCCAAGAATGTTGGAGGATTGGGTCTAAAAGACATTAAAAGTATGAATCAAGCTTTGATGGCCAAAGTGGGATGGAGGCTTATGAGGGAGGATGGACTATGGGCTCGAATACTTAAAGCCAAATATCTTCATAGTGAAAGGGATAAGTTTTCTTTTTTGAAATCTGATTTCCTTCCTAAAGGGTCATGTTTTTGGAATGGGCTGTGTAAAAGCAGGTCTCTTCTACTTAAAGGTTCGGAATGGGAAGTTGGGGATGTTTCTACGATAAGGTTTTGGGAAGACTAGTGGCTTAAGGAATCTCCTTTAATCAGTGATCAACCTTGGAGTATTATTGTTCCTTTCTTTAAAGATGCCTTTGGAAGTCTATTGAAAGATTATTGGACTAAGGAAACCTTTGGAATGTCTTGGAAGATTTTACATATGCAACAGAAAATCCAGAAATTCAAGAAGTTCTCTTCCTTAAATTTTGATCTTGGTGGTCTTCATAGTCCCCCTTTCCTAAGGGGGATTCCATTGTGTGGGCTTGGTCCAAAGATGGGAATTTCTCAGTTAAATTAGCATACTTGGTTGCACGGGATCTTCCTCCTATCATTTTTTTTACGGAAGGGGTTTGGGATAAGATCTTGGTTCCTAAAGTCAATCTTTTCCTTTGGCATGTGTTAAGAAACAAAATTATGACTATTGATAATCTTGGACTAGAGGTATGGTAATCCCAATAGATGTGTCCTCTCTAAAAAGGATAATGAATCTGTTGCCCATCTCTTCAAAGATTGTCCTTTTTCTCAAAAAGTATTTAGTTGTATTTTTGGTGCCTTTAATATTGCTTGGATCTATCCAGGAGTCTTTTGCTGACTTCTTTATTCAATGGGTAACTCCTTTCTCTTCCCAATGCCTTTCAAAGGCATAGAAATTAGCCTTTCCTCACTGCTTATGGGGTATTTGGCTGGAAAGAAATAACATGATATTTAAGGACAAGCAAAAATTAGCTAAAAGAGTTGGAAATGTTGTGATATGGGCAGTTGGAAATAATCTATCAATTGCTAAGTTTAAAGAAGCTAAGGATGTTCCATCGCATGAGAAGACTTTAATTGATTCTTTTGGATTGCTCAATAACATGAATAAACAAAATAATAGAAAGGCGGGTATTCGGCAATCCATTAAATGGGAGAAGCCCCTTTGAGTTGGGCTAAACTCAATTTTGATGGGGCCTCAAAAGGCAATCTTGGAGTAGTTGGGTTTGGTGGAATTATTAGAGATAGTTCGGTTCGTTAATAGCTCGCCTACGCAGCCCATTGGGATCGAAAACCAATAATTATGTTGAAGCCTTTTTTGCTTTAAGGGGTTTAATTCTGCAAACTCCCTCAATATCAAGAAAATTCAAATTGAGGGGGATTCCCTCTACATTGTTCAAGCTATGAAAAGGGAAGTAAAGGTTAATAACATAAGCAATATTATGAAGGATATCCTAAGGCTTCTTCCTAAGTTTGAAGACTCAAATATTAAGCACATTTTTTGGGAAGGCAATCAATGTGCCAATAGGCTTGCTAACTTCGGGTACGAGCTTATGCCAAGTCATCATGGAGAATTGAGGCAACCCTTTCCAGTTGGAATCCCAAGTATAATTAATGAGGAAAGATAATTGTGATTGGGTGAGTGTGGTGGAGATATGGAAATTTTCCTTCATCATTTTGGCTCGTGTGAACTTAATGTGCCCTTGTGTTAAGACAGGTACTTGATTTTTGGCTGTGTTAAGATAGGGTACTCGACTTTTGGCTTCAGATCAGTTTATTGTTTTCCTTGCAGGTTCAATTCCAAAGCTTGACCATGGGTGGAGAAAGGGTTAGTGTGGAACCGCCGTCTTGTATTAGTTTGCAAAGGGATACGATCATTTGGGATATCTTCGTAAAAGGGAGGTCTTACCGGTTTTCTAGTACAATTGAAGGGTCACGACTCAACACTTTCTCCGATTTTCGCTATGGCGCTATGGCGTGGGATAATGGAATGGTCACGGTCGAGGTGTAAGTATGCATGTTACAGAGGACTTTATAGTGAAAGTCACATGTATGAATACTGAAGGTTTAAAGGTTTTTAAAGATAGGTCAAGGAGAACTGAAGAACTTGATGCTTTCTTTAACATAGAGGAGAAAATTCACTACATGGAAGATGGTATTGCTAGATTAGCGTTACCAGGGAGATGGCCATAAATTTGCTTCCACATAATGAAGTATATCACTCTAGATGGGAAGTTTAGAAAATTGCACACCCAACATTTCTCCTTGCTTAACCATTTTCATCATAATAGGAAAATGAGCATCCTGTTTTATTTGTTTAGCTCCTTACAGGCTTTTGTTCGTGAATTTCAAGTAGAGAAAACGGTTGCTCCACTTCTCCAGGGTCTTATCTTGCTACTGGTTAAAGCGGGCACCCCTGTTTTGGAGCCCGGGGTTTGTGTCAGTTTTGGGGAAGATTGGGAAGACTACCTGTCGCTGTCCGAAAGAAGGAAGCTTTCGATGATGAAAAAGAAAGCACATAAGGATTTTAATGCGGCCATGACCCTTCAGAGTCTTGTGGGTGGATCTATTGCATCTCATGAAGGGAATAATCTTCTCAATTTCCTTTCTCAGAGAATGGATACCTTAGAAGAAACGGTGGCACAATTGAAAGTTGAAAATAACAATCTGATAAGAAATGTCAAGAGAATGAGTACTGATCTGATTATCTATGGTCAGAGATTGGATACCCTGCAAGATAGGGATGCAGAGGTCAAAGGAAAGAGGATGAGATTAGTTTTAAGCAGTTCAGAAGACGAAGACATTCCCCCTTAGAGGCTGTCAAAGGAAGGGGGTCCAAGTTCGAGAACAAGAAATAAATCTGCTTAAGTGGCTCGTATGTTGACTTATTGCTGTCTTTTTGATGTATATGTTTCTGTTTGGGTCTGTCTCTGTTATCGGGTTTTTTTGTATTGTTGTAGGGATTTTTGTGAGTCAATCTCTTCTTGACTCTTGCCCTTTTGTCGATGTTTTTTTGCTCTTTGTGAACTTCATGAAATATCCTTTGTAATGGCCCTTGGATCCCATCCAACAATTATTAATAAAAAAATGAATCCTCACACATATATAATAACTCTAACCTAAATATTATAAACTAAGTATATTGTACTGACTCTAATGAACGTTATTTTTGCAATACCTCCCATAATGTCCTATTATACATCATTATAATACATCTTTAAATTGGTTGCACATCAAACAAATATTCAATCAAAGAACATACAGATCATCATCTTCTTGTGCTTCTTTATTGTTAGTAAATATGAGAGAGAGAATGGAAGGCATACGGCACACGGTGTATTTACATGTTGATCAATGTGAAAATAGTAGGCTTGTGGAGCCTGCCTAAGTCCGTACAGGGACTTAATCAATTTGCAAACTAGATGATTATGATCAGGTACCTAAAAACCTTCAGGCTGCACCAAGTAAACCTCTTTGTCCAACCCTCTGAAGAGAAGCAATCGAAATGTGACCATCTTCACATTAATTTCAATACGAGCAAAGAACTGCTTATAATCATTTTCCTCCTGTTGTGAAAAGCCTTTCACAACACGCCATGTCTTGCACTTGTCAGAAGTAACATTGACTTTGCATTTGACTGTATCCACACATTTGTATGCAATGGGTAACTCCACCAACTCACATGGCGGTAATTTTACCAACTCTCTGGTATGGTTCTTCAACAAGGTGTCATATTCTGCTTGCATGGCAGTCTCCCATTTTGATATGCCTTCTTTAGAATATTGTTGTAGTACATGTACCTAAAAAGGTCAGATGTGAGAACAACACGAGTAGTTTTTCTAGAATAACAACGTTGTTTTTGGTTCTCAAGCCAATGCCTTTGTAGCCATCTCACCATGAGTGTCTTTTCCTGCCATATCACCATGCACCACCTACACATCCTAGATGGTGGAGTCACTCTCCACAATCTTTGAGTGGCTTTTCCTTACAACTCACCATGCACCTCCCGTGCATGCTGTAGTCAGAGCATTTCATTTGCCTACACTCGAGGCATTTTAGCCTTTCACACATCTTGTATAGTGGATATTTCTTGCACAAGTAATGCATGCAAGTTGATCGTACCATGGTTGCAAGCCTTCAAGGAATTTGAAAATTTCATCTTCTAGCACATCTTGTATGGTAGAGCCTCCTCTGCATGTTTATTTACGTCGATTGTGGCAGGGTCAATAAGTCTGTACATGCCACCTTGTGCAATGCATAGGAAACTACCCTTTTCTGTGTATATAATACATTTCTGCCCAAAGAAATTTACAGCAATATTGGTTTTTTCTATTAACTGACGAAGAGTCAAGAGTTTTCTATGCATGTTAGGAACATATTGAACATTCCTTAGTAAGAGTTTTTGCGCATTATTAAACACAATACATATATCTCCTATACCCTCTATTGCAAGTGACTTTTCCTCAACTAATGTCATTGAATCAAAACAATTTATATTTGCATTAAATGTTACCTACGAGTCCCTTCAATATGAAAAATGTTTGGATGCACCGGAATCAATGAATCAACACTTAGCAGCATTATTGTTCAAGCACGATACCATCTTGCATAGCAACGCGTTCCTCAACTGCTGCCAAATTAGTCTGACCTCTTGCCTTTTTGTTGTGGGAAGAAAGATTATAGCGTTGCTTTTGGGAAATTCTTTTCATGTGCCCAAACCCTATGATAGTAATGATGTTTCACTTGGTATTTGGAAGATGATTCACTAGCAATTTGTTTCCACTTCCTTTTGACTGAGCAGCAAATGTGTTCTTTGTTTGTCCAGAAGTAGGCTCACTTGCCTAAGTCTGCCTGGGTTTTTCGATTAGATAGGAACTAACTTGATTAAAAGTTAGGGTCTCATAATGTTTCATAGGAGGGCGGTAAAATGTTTAGAACAAGTGCAACCAGGTCGCCATCATCCACCTTTTTGTCCATGGCAACGTATTGGTCTCAGATATCTTTCATCCTTAGAAGATGTTCTGAGAGGGACTCACCCTCATGCATCTTTTCTATAAACAACAAATTCTTCAGGCATGAAACCTGACTTTTCTTCTTGAAGTTTGATACTTGTTTCAGAGGTCGGTCCGAAGTACACTTGCCACAATGGCGTTCTGGACCTCAAGTTTGAAATCATTAACACAAGCAATTGTTAACAACATCAAAGCCTCCTTATGATGCATGTCATGATCAAGAAAGTTCGTAGCAGGTCTTGATTTCTTATTGAGAGTAGTTTTATTACAATCACAATATTCTACAATTTAAAATTTATGACTCCAGACATTGTAGTCTTGACCAATTAGCTTCTGTGCTTTTGGCATAACTAAATTTTGAATGTTGGCCATGATTCACGCAATATTTGACCCCTAAATCAATGCAAAGGACCAACTCCCGACAATATCTCAAGAATACATCCAATTAATGAGCCCACAATCTTGAGACTGACTTTATTCGCTTATGCATCATCTACTCAAAGAATAAAAATAATGATTATTGAGAAAACCTAAAGTTTAGAGTTTCTGGAGAGGTCTGCATCAAAAAATATTGTTCTGGTCTGGATGTCTTCGAAAACCTTCTACTAATGTCTTTCTGGACTGGACTGCTTCACACAACAGGTCACTAGAAATGATGTAGAATACTTGGAATCTACACACAGATGTCTGCAGGTAATCACAAATCTTCCTTTCCTGGTCTGTTCGTGTCTTCCTCTCTACCTGCAGATTTTAATTTTAAAAATCTTTGCTTCCTAACAATTATTATGGGAATTAGAAACCCTTGTCTTCCTGCAGATTGAGATTCTCCTGATCACAGCCTTGCATTCACAACTTGCAATGTTGATTTCTTCTTTTCAAATCGTGTCTCATGTTATCTTCTTGCACATGGACAAGTCTGCTTCATGTTTCAACTGATCATGTGCCCTTGTGTGTGTTCACATCTTTCCTCAATGTTATGACTTCCTGTGTCTGCAAATCCTGATTTTTGATGGAAGTAGTTTTGCAAACTCGTCCATTTCTGTTTCGATGCCCTCTTTCTACCTTCATTGACATCTTCTCTCACCCTAGCACTAGACTGCACAAGCATTCTGTAACTTGCTTTCATTTCGGTCCATGAAACATGATATTCTGGTTTATGTTTCTCCTTTTACCATCCAATGGAGTTGAAATATTTCTCGTTCCAGGTCAATAGGTCCTTGAATGCATTACATCCTCTAATATATTTGCATTTAATGCTCTATGTATTAAAATTAAAATCTAATAGTATCAAGAAACTTATATTTATTCTTTGACCTTCATAACTTTCTTTTTGGCACTTGTTCTCTCTCTTCCCAAATGTTGGCTAGGGTTTCAGTAAAACTTGAATCTAATCGATACAACTCTAATATCATATCGAATTTGTGCATGGTAAAATATTAAAGGAGATGTCAGTAAAAAGAGGCATGAATTTGAGGTAGGAATGAGGCTTCTTTATATGTCACCACAAGTCTGCAAGATGTTAGGTATGTAATTAGTAATACCTACTCACTGTAATTAATTCTAATGACACCACCCATATATTTAATATCTCCAACGTAAATATTATAAACTAAGTATAATCTATCAACTCTAAATGGACATTATATTTGCAATACTCGTGGGTTCGTAATCATAATTTTATGTAGCATTTATTATCTAGTCAAATTTGTAAATCCCACACAGATTAGACTTAGTTTTGTAACTCATTATTAGATTCCTTTTGATTAGGAAAGGTGATGCATGAGAATACGGTTCACAATCAATTTTGCATCACCCAAAAACAAATAAAGTCAGTAAATAAGTGTTCACATCTTTCTGTCCATTGGGAACACAAGTCTGCAAAAGAACAACCACTGTGACATCTTGGGATGCCATGAAAATCCTTTGATTCCCTATTTAACACAATCAATTGGGGATACCCTGCAATTTCTCATTTCCTGTGAGATCGTATGCGCATGTGTGTGACTTTGAGTCCCATAAGGTTGTCCAATACCCCAATTGTATGCAAAATTTACTCTGAATGGACATCATATTTGCAATTCTCGTGGGTTCATAATCATAATTTTATGCAGCATTTATTATCTAGTCAAATTTATAAATCCCACACAGATTAGACCTAGTTTTGTAACTCATTATTATATATATTTTTTTGATCAGGAAAGGTGATGCATGAGAATATGGTTTCACAATCAATTTTGCATCACCCAAAAACAAATAAAGTCAGTAAATAAGTGCTTTCATCTTTCTGTCTGTTGGGAACACAAGCCTGCACAGTAACACCCTTTGTGATATCCTGGGATGTCATGAAAATCCCTTGATTTCCTATGCAACACAGTCAATTGGGAGATCCTGTGATTTCTCATTTCCTGTGAGATTGTATGCGCATGTGTGTGACTTGAGTACCATAAGGTTGCCCAATACCCCAAGTGTTTGTGAAATCCTACAAAGTCCCTGCGATTGAAGATTTTGCGAAACCGAACATGTTCTATATTCAGGACAACGTGTTTGCAAGGGGCCTGTGCATCTTTGTGAGATTCGGAAGATCCTGGTGCAAGGATTTCCCTGGGCAAAGAGGGATGTTCCCTATGATGCGTGGCGGCTAGTTTGGGGGAATGATTGTCCAATCTGTAGAAGTGCCCCACCCACTTGATTGTGTTTTACTTTCGTTTGCCAGTGCCCATATGATGCCGTTTGTCCACCTTCCCAGATGCTAATGCACAGACATCTCTGAGCACTGACACTGGCAAGGAGGAAGATGCCGTGTTTTACACTTGGAGGCTAAGGCATTCCATGATAATGCTCCCAGAGCAGGTGTGTGGATTTAAGGAATGACTCGTCATGAAGAAAGCAAAATTCAGTTAGCTGAAAGGGTATTCACCCCGGACATTTGGTTGGAACAAGATTGTAACAACTTTGTGACACATGGTAGGGATAGAGTAGGAGTGTAACTTCTGCATGGTTGTACTTGTAATACTGTTTGTTGAGATCAATAAAGAGTTTGGTCTGCTGTGTTTTATTGCACTACATGGGAAGTGCAACAAACTAGGCTACACGGTCGAAGGTTGTCTGTCATTGTATTCCCTAACTGTGACTTCATCAAAAGGTAGCATCAAGATAAAAATATCTCTCTTATGACCATATATTGCAATCATATGCTACAAGCTTAGTTGTTTTGAGATGGTCTCTTTTTTGTGCTTAAACTCTCTAGATTATATTAAAAGTTAACATATAGCTGCACTAGAGCTTATTAGTTGATTCCTTACTTGTGGGGTTCAAATCCTAACCTATAAAGCTAATTTAAAGTTTGAGCGCTTATATCTCTGAGATATGAAGACGGAAACAATTGAGGGATTATATATCTTTGAGATATGGAGACGGAGGCCACTGTTTATTTGTTTTGGCTGTCTTCTTGTTTTAATTGATTTCTGCAGATTATGACTATCATTTTATGGGCAAAAGGGGACCATAAATATGACCTATGCTTGTGGATTGAGTTTTCTTTAGAATCCTTCTATCACTATTCATGGTGGATTTCAATATTTCATCAAAAACCAGAAGTGTCCATTTTGCTTGTGATATTAATTGTGCTTCTTACGAATAAAATGATATTTCAAAACTAAAAGAGATTGAACTTGTGGCTGGCTTTGAACATCATAAGCATATTGGGATATTGGATGCCATGTATATGATTCTCAACTTCAGTCATGTTTAATTCACTTTTCTTGTGAAACGAAGAAATTTTATTGTTATGCTTGACTGGCGAAAAAGGGTTTTGAGTTACATGTGTGGTTGTATATACCTTTTGTTCTGTTGCAGGGTGCTTTGAAATTGGTGAGTGACTGTTTCATTCTATTCCGTTGCTATTCTGATATGCATATTAGTTTCTTAAGTTCTCCCATGGGTTGTTGATGTTTGGGTTTCTCCAAAGCACCTTTTCTAGGATATCTTAGTGGAAAGTCACCATACATTATGGCATGGTAATCTTGTTTTTAGTCTGCCAGTCTATCCCTTTTGTAACCACATGTAAGGATTGCTAAAAATATGCTTTGTTATTGATTGGTATGTTCTTGACTTGTGTAACTGTCATGTGCATGTCCTTGTCTAAGTCATTGGTCTTATGGTACTATGTGCTTATCAATAGCAAACTATTGCTATAATTTAGAAGTAGATGCCTGAACTAAAAAATAATGGCCATTTTAGATATTCTAATGATGTCTTATTAGAAGAACGTTTACTATAATGATATGCAGAATTTATTAGTCACTTTTATTCTGATGCAGGCAATGGCATCAATAGCAGCGGCAGCAGAGGCAGATCGAAATGCAATGAGGATGAGGTAAATATATAAGTTGCTAGATAATATTCTGTCTAGTTTTGGCTTCGTGCTTTTCATGGTACCATACAAGAAAATTTTGGTTGAAAAATATAATCCGTATTTTTTTTTTTGTTAATCTATTTACATTTATAATCCGTAGTTTTTTTATAAAGGTCCAAACTGAAGTAAAAAGTTTGATCTGGACCGAACCTAGTCCAGATTTGGTTGGACTTAGTAGTTGTGCTTCTAATATTGGTGGCTACACAAAAGATGGTTGTAAAAGCATTTTTGGTGTCATGCGTAAGGAATTTTGTTTGCTAAGTTGAACACTTACTTTCACATTAGACTGTCATTATTGTTTGTATATTTTTACTTGGATTGGTATGTAAACAAATCTAAGAGACTACAACTAAGGCCTACACGATAGTGATGCCACCATCTATTCCATACGTGATACAACGGGCCCTATCTATTCTATCTGTTCCTGCCTCCCCTCGGATTCGAGATGGGATAGATAGGGCGGAGATGGGATAGATAGGGCTTACTCGGAGAAGGAACCAGAAACGGTGGGCAATTGAAGAGGTGCTTTTTAGTGACTTACTTGAGAGAGGAGCTGTGTCTTTAAGTGTCATTGCATTTTAGAGTATGAACCATTAAATCAATACATTCCATTGGTGCTCACTAGGAACAACTCTTGATCATATCTCTGTGGTTTGTATTCAGGTCTATGGATAGGTTGGACTCCTTAAAGTATTGAGTAGCATTTCCATTTGTACAATTGGGAGCTATATGCTTATATTAGCGATAGGAGTTATAACGTTTTCAACGTCTCCACCAAGGAGCATGCAATTATATTGCCATTAGGGTCTGTGAGTTGTTCCTAGGTATATGACTAATCTTTATTGGGGCCCTATAAAATATCTACTATAGTATTCAGACTCAGACTTGGTGTAAACTTGGAATGCTGTTTTTCTGACCCAGATTCAAATTTGACCAAAACTAGGCAAAACTTGGCACTTTAAAAAAAACAGTGAATTTTAGGGAGAAACGACAAGTAATATGCATTCCATATCAAGTTAACTTGGATGAAAAAAGCTAGGGCCATTGTTTTTTTATATTTTATATATTAATTTTTGGTTACATGGAAATTGGTAAGCGAGTTTGCCTGTGAAGCCTCCTCATTGGAGGTCATGGGTTCGAATAGGCCTGTCACTATAACCTCGGTGTTGGTGTAGATGCCCCATTCCCCCAACATATTCAAATTGGGGACTTGAACCTGAAACCTCTTAGCTGGGGCACTTTAATGCACACCTCTGCGATTGGTTGGGCCAGCCCTGGAGGGCAATCTAGGGCCAATATTATTAGAATGCTATTGAGGGATTGGAGGAGCACAAGAGGCAGCTATATGTTGGGTTTTTCATGCTCTATGCTCCTTTTCCTGAAAGCTCTTTGATTAATTGTCACCTCCCATACAATCTTTGGATCAACTTTTTTGCACAATGCAACCTCACAGCTAGGTATCCGAGCAAGGTGGTTTTTGAGGAAATTAATGCCTCCTTGAAATTTGACACCACAATAGTTGCAAAAGATCTTCCATTTCTTCGTAACCTGAGGTCTATGCTTTGAGGTAGAGTATTTTCTTTGTGGCACCCATTGTTTTCTAAAACTTCTAAAACCTATATAATACAAATAAAATTAACAATACTTGCGTTAAGAAATAGAAATTAAAAATTTATCAAATAAAATAGAAAGAAAAATTAAAAAAGGGTAGAAGTTAAAAACCCAGGTTTCCTTTAGTTTAGATGTCATATTTAGTTTCTATAAATAGAAAAAGTCAAGAAGAATGTGCTGGTGCCCAAAATTATAGCATTGACTTTATGGGTTCAAGAAGTATATATCAGGTTTCTCTCCTATCTTTCTTGTTAGAAGCAGGTTTCAATACAAGTAGATAATTTGCTTGAAATGGGGTCTACTCTCCCCACTTTAGGCTTTTGCAAGGGCATCCCCAATAGTTCCTAAAATTATACTATGTTCCACGGGGATGCGTCCCCTATGTTTTTTAGCTCATCCCCGTACGGGGATGTTTTGGAACCTCGGGGACGGGTAGGAAACGTCCCCTTCCCGTCCCCAAACTTTGAAAATTTTAGGAAATGTCTTGGGGACGTAAAAAAAAAAAAAGCGAGGGACGGCAGGATGACTGGACGTCCCTGGTACTTTTAGGGGACTTCTAGCCGTCCCTAAAACGTATCGGGATGTCCAACCGTCCCCGCCGTCCCCTAAGCAAACAGCCTTAAAAAAATACATTTAAAAAAAACACACTTTTAACTAAATGTAAAGCAATGTGGGGGCCCATAAGGACCCCCACTTCCATTTCTAAGTGCCCTAAACCTAAAACAAACATCAAAACAAAAAAGAAGCTCATTTCTAAATAACAAATTTATTGCATAAGGTAGTGTTCAAACTTCAATACAATCACTTGGTACAGGAGGAACTGTCACATCAAGTGCCCTTCCCCGAAATGAATCATTCTGTTTATATGACAAAAGAATCAAAGAACAAATTATTTTCGGTTAAAACACAATCTGTCAACTACAACTAAACATAACAAAAGAGTCGATAAGACACTACTAAAAGCCAACAAGAGATTAACAATAACAGAAAATAGTTGGTTACCAAAACAATGTTTATATTTAAATCAATGGTCTGCATTTATTAGATAATTGAGGAGATTGAAGATGAAATGGGCTTGGTATATTCTGCTATTATAATTTAGAGAAATACTTTATATGCTATTAAATGTCACCCCTTTGTTTTGGATATCTTCAATCAAAGTTGCATGTGGCTTCGCTCAAATGGTCAATGCAGACCTTTAAGAAGTCATGTGTGGTTAGTCTTAGTTATCATCCATTGGTATAATCTATAAGTTGTGAGAGAAATGAATAAAATAGTTCTATTATAAAGTATGGAGCTTATACTTGTAGTCTCATTACTGTGAAACACCTAGGGAACCCTGCCGTTTCCGCTTCCGAAATGGAAACTCCTTCAAACGTCCTAGTCTCCTAGAGATAAGTATACATGATAATAATGTATTATTTCAATGAATACAAAATATTTTGAGTGTTTTATCGATTATTCTTATCACTTATGGTGTATGGAGTAAAATTTTACAATGAGTACTATGCACATATATATATATATTTTAATAATATATAGTATAGACGTTTTCCGTAACGTTTCGTATCCAAGGTTTTTGAAAATTGCCGTTTCATGCGTTTCGCACCGCTGCGTTTCCATTTCCGTTTTCGGCAACATAGCTTGTAGTCTCTTTAGATTACATGACATTGATAGGATTCTTATCGTGTTATTTCAATTTTAAATTTTGAAGCCTGCATGTTGTTTATCATCCATCCTTAATAAATTTATATGCCACCACACAATTCAAACAGTTCTATCAACATTTACTTTATGGATGTCTACAAGAAAATATATTGTAGCGCTTTTCTTTCCATAGAAATACGCCACAAAATGCCAAAATTTTTGGTCTTTGATCTTGGTATATCATATGCTTGTTACAAACCAATTTTTTCCTACACGAATGGGGAGTTTTCATGCAAGAAGACAATGAGGAATGCTTTAAGTTTAAGTTTATCAATGTGTTATACTTATCATATGAATATTTGAAATTTCCTATATTTTTAAGGTTAAATGATAAATCTTATGTGAAATCTCAATTCAAATCTAATTGTATGTATTAAGGTTTGCGTTAGCAATGTTATCATATGAATATTTGAAATTTCCTATATTTTTAAATTTTCCCTTATTTTTTAATAGCCGTGCCCCTCGCCATCCCCGCCCCGTCCGGAAACTTGGTGGAACATAGAAATTATATGATAAACAACTCATTAAGACTTCTCAAATCCAAATAAATGAACGAGACCCACAATGCCTAGTTGCCCTATTAATTGTCACTAATAAACTAGAACACCTGTCCATCTAATAATTCAAGTTATTTCAGAATAAACATATAAAGAAAGGTAATCAATAAGATTTGTGTTCACACCTTAATGAAAATATATACCTATAAGCATAAATTATATACCTATTACCTTAATGAAACTATGATGATTTCAGATTTAGACAAATTCTTTTAAGCTTAGAGAATTCATAACAATTGTTCATTACATAACAATTTTTTTGCAGAACAAAAATTAAGAAGTGATTTGATAATTTTTGATCTTGTTGACTAAGATCGGTGCCATTAATCCATTAGCCATAGACATTGCTATATTATCTATGGACAACATTAGATAACCTTGAAAATAACAATTCATACAAGACCTGCATGTAGGCCAAGCAATAGCTATGAAGGATCCTCAAAAATAGGATAAATTAGAAGACCATTCTGTAATATCCCTTTTGGGGACAAAACTGAAAATTAAGGAAATTAGCTCAAACCCCCAAAATAAGCAAGTCTGATTTTTATGACAGCAATTAATAAAGGACCAGAAAACACTCTCAAACCCTAGCGACTAGGAGAGAGAGAGAGAAATCCACCGTAGAAACACTCAAAAATTATGAGAAGTGATTCCTTGGATTGCCCTTGATTTTAGAAGCCAGAAAATGTGATCAAATCATCAAACTTAGAATTCTGGAATTTATTATGGCACAAAAACAACTGAAACTTGTAAATTCAATAACTCTTGGAATACAAGGAATCTCCACACAAATGAATACTCAAAATGACCATAAAAATACCAGCAATCAAATGAGACCAATATCATAATTTTCCAACCATGGAAACCCTCTCAAAATTGATCCCGAAATTTGTGAATGAGTAGATGAAGTTGAAAACTATTCCAAAAATCACCAAAACGGAGATTCCAGCTTTATAAATTATGTCGAATCAAAATATAAAATCAGATTTGTAATTTGTGCCCTAGAAGGCACTCAAACACCATCAAACCCTAGTCGCTCCAACTAGGAATGGCTCTAAAATGCATGCAAATATTTGTAGATGATGCCTTTGATCCTCCAACACTCAAATCTGCATAAAGGTCTTCAATAAGTCTTCACGTCCAACCAAGGAAAGAGGGTTTTCATCCTCTAACCAGCCACTAGAAGGGTTTCTGTCCTTCTAGGAAGAAGCCACACACTTGGGTTTTCGTCCAAGAGTGGAGAACAAGGAGCCACTAGCTCACAATGCCCAAATAGAAAAATGCGCCAAGATAGATCCTTCAAATGAGCTTTCTAATCTTCTTTTATAACCTCCTTTTGGCGCCAAAGCTTGGAATAGCAAGGCCGACCCCTTAAAGTATTCTTTTAATCTTTAATTGGCTTTTAAAGTGCATAAAACCCAGCCGACCTGCTAAAGGCAAACACATACTAAAAAGAAACATTAAAAATTAGAAAAACAAATGCAAATGAAAGCTCAATGTTCTTCTCAAACTCCTCTACTTCTTTGCCATGGAGAAGGAATGGCAAGAAGTCCAAGTTCTGATCCTCAAGTGGGAAAAGGGGACATTACACATTCAAAGGCCAACACACACAAAATTGCTAGCCCACAAAGCGATCAGGGGCTATAAGGGCCGTTTACATAGGAGGTTCTAAAGGATCTAAGAGGGGAATCTACTTACAATCACGAATGGTATGCAAAGTGTAGGACCTTACTAGATCTAGGGGTGCCACTAGGAAAAAGCAAGAGCTATAGGTTAAGAGAGTGCCATGAGGTAGTCATCAAGAGCCATCTAATCTAAGGGTTGTTTAGTGGGGTGCTTGTAGGAAAAAGCAAGAGCTGAAAACATAAATGACTATAATACAAACAATAAAGGTATGTAACATTATTATATCTATTTCATGATATAAAGAACACTTATCAACCAAAGTATATGAAAGAGTTTAGGGTTAGAGATACTTACGAGGGGTTAACTTGTTAGCACATTAATCTCCCTCAACTTCAGAGGACTTCGTGAGAGATTGTTATGGGTGTAGCCAAAATGGATAGGTAGAAGCCCAAAGTAAGAGTAAACCTTCAATTGGGAACTCTAAAGACTAAGGTAGACCTTGTTAGTTTAGCTCCTATTCTTGATATCTTTAATGACCTCAATGCTTCAACTTGTCTTCCTAATGTAAGCTCCACTAAACTCTAAGCCCTCTTCTTTTTCCAATATAGATTTGCGAGTGTGAGTGGAGCAGATTGTTTGATGATATGTTGAGATATGACAAGTGGGGACCCTATAAATACAAACATATACTCTAGAAGTCATAACTTAGTTTAGAACGACATCATTGGTGTGATTGGTGAAGTTTGCTCAAATAGGGTGTTTGTAGGATGCCATCTATAGGATCGACGACGAGGCTATGTGCAAACCAATAGAGGAAGATGAAAGAAAAGGGTCAGTCAAGGGGAATGAGACCCCAAGATGTCAAATTAACTTGTTGTGAAGGTGATGTAAGATGGTATTTTGTCGTGGTAGGTTGGGAAGTGCCACAATGATCTCTCACGACGTGTTACAAGCCAGCCCATCATGATCTCGAATATATTCCTTAAGATGTACATTTAGGGAGATTAATGTGCTAATGAGTCCTACGAAATAAATAGTTAGTAAGAAAAAATAAAGAGTATATAAATGTCATACCTGTTCCCCGTGCTAAGAAGGGGATACACTCTTTCTTTAACTAAATTAATTTTGTAATGAGGTTTGTCCCAAACTTCGCAACAAAAATTCCTAAGAGATGAATGCCGAAGAAAAACATGTATTAGATTGAGTTAAATATTCCAAACAATTATTTCGTAGTATTAAAGAAGCTACGAAGTAGCCCTTTGTTCTCATTAGCCCTAATTATAGCAAGTAATTTCATTCTTTTTTCATTTTCTTTGCATCACACGGTTATAGTGTTACCCCACAAATGATGATGGGAGGGAGCAACCTATTGCCTTCTACAACATGGCTTTGTGAGGTGTAAAGTATACAATAATTGAAAAACAAACATATGCCTTGATGAAAGATGTCAAATGATTTAGAGTTTATATCATAAGTGCGAAGATCAAGGCATATATGCCACAAGGTATGGTGAAGGATAATGTAGGACATCCGGATTCGTGTGCAATCGTGTGCATCATAATAAATGACGGTAAGTTGGAATAACTAGTGTTGTGTAGCCGTTGGCCCGTGAATAATTGTTTGTGGGTCTTAGGATGCATATTTGTACTTTTTGCAACTCTTGGTCGTGCGTGAGGGTTTTGAGAAGTCTTTTATAGGGGAGAAATTGTTGTGTTGTGTGAAAGGAAGGTTGGTATGCGTTGCACAACTTTGCACCCTATGTTTGCAAAGTAATGATTTCGTGTAGTGGCTGATCCGTGATTCACAATGGATTTTGGGGAAACAATTAGCGATGAATTCATGGAGAAGCTTTCAATTAGAATTCGACAACTTGTAGCTTGGCTTCGGGATTTGGAGGAAGGTGGCGGTGATCTATTGGTTATGAAGGCACCAACTAGCTTCATATGCTCCTATTAAAGGGGATATGAGGTTAATTTTGAAGGAGCTTGGAATTCGCATAGGAGTGTAGCTGCAAAGAGGAGCTAAGCCGTAAACCATGATTGGTTTGAGTAGAGTGAGGACATCAAGTTGTGAGATTCGAGAGGAAAGCGTGTAAGAAGCATATTTGACCATTTTTGGGAATACGAGAATCTACATTAGAGTTGTAAGTCCTGGAAGAAAACATTAGGGGTGGGTGTAGGCATGCATGATTGTAAATTTTCCTTTTATTGTGATATCAATAAAATGGAACTTTATTTATATGGTGCGCATTGTGTGTTTTTAGATCTTTGGGTTGTGTGGTCTAAGACAATCCTTCGTTGGAGTGTGTAACTGTGACTGCATCACTGCATCATTTGGTATTAGAGCGGGCAAAATTCTGCGAGTGTGTGAGTGGATCATGTGTTCCACATTGACATTTGGGGAGAAAACAATAAATGCATATTCTAGAGGTGAGAGTTGGGTAGGTGTGGTGGTGGTGAGAAGTGCGACACTTTTTGGAGATGAGAGTCCTTTTGTGGATCCATGAGTGAACACCTACATAGGTTTACATTCGACGGAGAGGATTCCTCTAAGTAGGGCATATGTGCAAGCTAAAGCTGCAACAATTGGTATGACAAGGAGATTGAATGAGATCGTGGAGATCTTGAGGTCAATATAGATAAGCCTAAGTACAATGGAGGAGGCTAAGAGGAGATTTCCTCTCGAGGGATGACATGTATGATGCAAAGATCGAAAAACCGAATGTAAAGAAAAAATCAGGTCCAACACCGAGTGGTTTCATGGAGGAGAAGAGAGGCTCATTAAAGGCATCTTAAGGATTGAGAGATGAACGAGGATGGAGATTTTGTGTTTTTCGGGGGTGTTGAATGCCAAAGAGCTAAGCTAATCAATTGGATCATGAAGATGAAGTATTCGAGTTTGATGAAGAACCGAATGCATGTAGGGTGAAGGTAGTGGGGACTAAGATGAGAGGGCGTGTGCCTCTTGCGATGGAAGGAGGTTTAGTGGAGCTCGATAGAAGCGTAATGATACGATTACTTGTTGGGAGAGGATGGTTGCGAAGCTTTCGATGAAGTTTCTATCCGTGACTACCAATTATATTTGTTGAAAAGGTTGCTGAACTTACTACTACGAGGGAAATGACCATGGAGTACATGAAGGAGCTCTACAAAATCACTATCCAGTTGGTCATATTGAGATGGATAAAGAGAATGTTGTGCAATACATTAATGGCCTAGACTTGAATATATAGGATGAGATCAACATGGTGCGACTCATCGAAGATTGAGGAACCATATCAATACGCTTTGCAGGTTGAGGATAAGCTCTTACACAAACATCAAAGTTTTGTGTGAGGAAAGGAAGCTTCGGTAGTGGAAAAGAGCAAACCATGCACAAGAAGTCGAGTGAGGGTTGCGTTAGCACTTTGCAAGCGCCACATGAAAGACGAGATTTTACTTTGAGAGAGGAAGAGGTTGATCCTTTAGTGAAACCCGCTTCATATGCGAAAAGATTGACCACCTTGTGTAAATGCTCTCATGTGCAAAATGATGGAGAAGGGAGAAGACGCGGGAGTGGTGTGCAAGTCTTGCAAGTAAGCGTAGTGTCCATTGCAACACCCACACACGTAGAGGAACATGAGAAAGGAGAGACCCTAGTCATAATGGGAGGCTTGAAGGTCACGGGAAAATGGGAGGAATTGTGCGGAGGCAACATATTTTCTCGGGCAAGGAACAAGATTAGAGGTAAATGGTACGTGGTGGTGGTTGATAGGGGAGCTTGGACAACTTGGTGTCGATAAAGATGGTTGAGAAGTTGGAGTTGACATATAATCCCCACCGAGGCCTTATAAGATTGGTTGGTGGAAGGCCAAAGTGGCATTATATGGGAGCAATGTGAGGTGGAGAGGAAGATTGGTAGATTCACGGACATGTTTCTATGCGCCATTTTGCCAATGGACGCATGCCATGTTTTGTTGGAGAGGTAGTGGCAATTCGACTAAGAGATGTTGTATGATGGAAGGTCCAATATAGTACATATATGTAAGGATGGACGTTGATATGTTGTAATCACTAAGGGGAATAAGAGGTTGCGCACCATAGGCATTTTGGTCCCGCACATAAGAGAGCAAGTCTATGGGACAAAGCAGAGATATCATGAAGGAATGTGCCACACAAGGTAGGATGAGCAAGACCACACACATGATTCATCTTGTCTTGCGTAGAGACAACTATTTGTTAATCGTTAAGGAGAGAGGAGTGTGCACAATGACACCTATCAAAGGTGTGATAACTTCACATTCACCAGGATATGAAACAACAATCCATCATCATAGCCACATCCATTTCACATAGCAAATTAAAGCACTTAATCATGCATGAACACATGAGAAATATTACAAAAGTAAGAGTCTCATACAAATCGTAGCATCCTCTCTCAACAATGTTGGAGATACTAAATGAGTGCCTGATAAATAGGTTTAAGAGTTTGTTTCATGTGACAACAATTTTGTTGAATGAAACCAATATTAGTTGTGAGGAATATTTGCACTCATCAAATGGTATGTGCAAACACAACTAATTAACACTCCCGAATCAAGCTTGATTTCTATAGTGGGTGTGAACATGGCTAAGACAAAACTGGTTTGGAAATAACCCAAACCATTAGCCAATGTGAACACGACCACTCCAGCGCCCTCCCTTAAGTGCATACTAGGGAGTGATAAAAGAGGAAACAAAGAGACTTATGGGTCCCGATGATTACGCTTGATTAGGTACCCATTTACAAACAATTGGATTTTTTTTTACTATGGATGAAAAGGTGTCACCACAAAGTACCCAAAAGACTAGTAAAACAACTAAAGTGGAGTGAGATCTTATGCTGCAAGGTGCCCCAAGGAGCACAACTCAAAGACTAACCACAATGCTGAAGTAGGTGGACTAGATGGAATGAAGGCTATCAAACATAAATGCACTTAGTGGACTCAAAAGTCACAAAAGATTTGATGTGAACACGTGGACCGAAGCTTCTAATGTTGACAAGTGTTGGGGATGTCAAACTTATAAAACATTGCCAAGTCTCGAATCCATTGCTCTTCCTGAGAGCTAAAGTTTTGCTAACCAAAAGAAATGATTGGTAGACATGTTCACTTGAACTCAATCTGTACTAGTGGTCTGGATACACTACTTGTTCACACAAAACAAAATAGTTGACATTGTAATTCACTAGAATAGCTCCATGCAAGGAGACTACCAACGATGTCAATAGTGCAAGAGTTCACCAAACTTTAAATTTGATCTATTGCCAGAAGATGAGGTGAACGAAATAGCAAAACAATCACGCAGACAATAGACACGACACCCGAAGTAGGATCAACACTATACCCCTATACTGCTGAATGGGTGGAGTGACACTAGAAATCTGTATGAGTGTTCAAAACCAACACTCAAACACTGACAAGCTGACATTGGGTTTCACTAGACTAGCTACAATTTAGGAGGGCAAACTCAGATATAAGATGAAGGAAATTGTCAACTGTTTGAAAAGCACTAAAGATAAAGATGAAATATACCTCTTAAGAAGATGGGCCTAGTGGTGATGGAAAAGTTATGCAACTGAAAGAGAGAAAAGTGCTAAAAAATGGAGCACAACCGAATGAAAAACTCCATGGCTTTGTAGAGTCAATGCGACTACAAAATTGTCCCATAAAAAATATCATCACCAAGTGACGCATAGAACTCCAAAGTGTTGTCAATATCTAAAGGACGCTATCAAAAACAAGAGATTTGCTCTCAATTGCCAAATAATAAAGCTTAAACAAGGAGCATTACAATGCAGGAGGAGCGATGAACGGATCAAGAAGTTGAATGGTGGAGTCATCCTGTAGTGCCCTCTTAATGAATGCTTAACGTTGCTGCCACACGTGATTAGAAAGCCATCCCAAATGAACACGATTGACTGAGGAGTATGCTCTGCAAATGATTTGGTGCAAAGTGCACAACTGGACCATGTAAGGGAACATCAAAATATGTGCCAAGTTGATCATGTTTGACAACTGAAATCTCAAGTTTCTCAAGTGTGAGTGAAGATGTAGCATAACTCACGTGTAGCTCATGATCCTCACTAAGAGTCGAGCGAACAAAAACAAGAGCTTTGTCATCAAGTGATCCCAATGAATGACTACTTGCTTCGTAACCAATGGTGTTGCAAAAATGCCACTTAACAGGATGAATAGGAAAAAAATACCCTATGAATGTCTGCTAATACCTCCATCAAAAAAATCTCATGGAATGGAGCATGTCGGAACTAAAGGCAATAGTATGCTTCTCAAAGGATCAAAGCAAGTGAGCAAAATAAGCTAAAGTGGGATACACAAAGTGTGAAACTACAATAGGCACATGTGCAAAAACATAAGATGCAAAGAAATGTAACAGGGTTAGTAACAAAACTATAATAGGAACATCATGAGAAGGGGCAAACTTAGATATTGACAAATCAAGGTCAATAGGTGTGGGAGCATTAGCTGTGGGTGGACTAAGAGCAACGGTATTAAGGTCCACAATATGCGGGTGATGCTACAATATAGCAAGTTTCTGTTGCAAGAGGGTGAATAATATCATCCTTATTGTGCGGGGGAGTGATGAAGAGCATTTTTCCTATTGTTTTTTCTATTCTCTTTGCTATGTACCTTGGGATATGATAATATAATATATATGGGTTGATGGAGATGCCGACATGTGGCACACATCCCCTTATCTTATTATATCATTCATTTATGATTTATTATGCTTAGGAGGTCGGCCTCAGTATTGGCCATAGGTTAGAATGGTATATATAGGGGTTAGAAGGTTGTAGTTAATCATCATATGGAGTATATTAAGGCTGATCCATATAGACACCCCCATTATCATGAGAGAACACTAAAATATAGCTGTATATGTTTTGATTTATACAAGTAATATCCTTACAAGTGGTATAATTTAAAGCACACTCATTATATGGTTTCTTCTTATGTTTCGGGGACGAAACATGTCAAAGAGGGAGGCAATGCTATGTACCTTGGGATATGATAATATAATATATATGGGTTGATGGAGATGCCGACATGTGGCACACATCCCCTTAGTTATATGTATGGGTTCACATGGGATATGATATTATAATGTATATGGGTTGATGGAGATGCCGACATGTGGCACACATCCCCTTAGTTATATGGGCTCACATAGGAATTAATTATATTGGGTAATGGGTCGGCCTACATTGGGATTAGGTGTTACCCATCCTATTTAAAGGATGTGAGTATCATTATGAGGGAATGGATGTATGAGTTGAGTCTTCTACTTGGTAGAGGTATATTGGAGGTGTCCCCCTCGAAGTGGATTCCCATCTTGGGAGATTGTGGAGTTACTCCTTCCTTAAGGAGCATTGTATGGTGTTGCCCTACCTTAAGGGTATTATTATGCATATATTGATATTAGGGCATCTTGGCCCCCCATATCTCTTGTGTTTTATTATCTTCTGTAATTTATTGATTTATTATATGCAAGGTTCTTATCAAGTGGTATCAGAGCAGCGATTTCGGCCAAAATTAGGGCAAAAACCCTAATTTTTGTTTCGAATATATCTTGAAGAGGGTATCGAATTCTTTTCCAATTTTTGCATCATAATTTTGAAATACTAAGTCGAATATCTGAAAATTTCAGGTCCATTGGATCTGTTTTGCGGATGTTATTGGTGTTTTAGGTTTTTTCATAAATTCGCTTTCAGAAGCAAATTGTGGTATTTTTAGAAAAATTTATATTTTCGGAAAGCTTTTGAAATTTAAGTTAGGGTTTGTTCTTTGTGTTTTTATCCATCTGCTGAAATATTTTCAGAATTCCTAAACCCTAATTATGATCACGGGGATAACAAATTTTTATGGAAATGGTGAGATGGATGCTAAAGAATGGTGGATAAAATTTAAGAATATATATTTCTCATATTTCATGACAAGGAGTAGGTTTTCACATTATCTTGGTGGTCCCGCATGGATTTGGTTTTCTCGAGTTAAAAATGACAGGAAGGATTGGTCTTGGGAGGAAATGGACCAACTTTTTATGGATAGATGGGACCACAAAGAGGAAGAAGAGTCAAAGGAAGATGATGGGGAAGAATATATTGCATCTAATAAGAATCAAGAGAGAAAGAAGATGAAGATGAAGGTGAAGAAGATTCAAGGAAGATGATGGTGCAACATATATTGAAGAATCAAACGCAAAAGAAGTTGAAGAAGACTATGAAGAAGAGGAAGAAAAACATGATATTGATGCGAAGAAGATTTTATAGCTCCCAAGAAGGAAGATACCATATTTCAGTTTCATGGATGCATTCAAAGGAATAAGATAATTGTTTCCATAAGCCCTAACAGCAAGTATAACTTCATCAACAAGGATATGGCTCAACATTTACATATTCAAGAAAGTAATATCAAAGAAGCTCAAGTGAATGGTAAGAAAATTCAAGTTTTGAAGATTTAAAACTTACTACGGACAAATATACTTTACATTCAGATTTTTTTGCCTTATATATGGATGGTTTGGATAATGTTCTTGGGTATCCTTGGTTAGAGACATTGGGGACAATTAATATTAGTATGAAAAATAAGTTTATGAAGATTTGGTACAAAAAGAAGAAGGTCACTTTATAGGATATCAGGCTTAATGGAAATCAAAGAAAAGTCAATAAAGACCATGAGGATGATTTAGAATATGGAGAAGAAGGGAATAAGGATGATTCAAAAGAGGAACATGAAGAAAAAGAAGGAAATGATGATTCATTTACTCAAGAGAAAAATAAAATATCAAATGCAAAGGTGGAAGAAGAAAAGAAAGTTCAAACGAGGTTGATAAGGTTGAGGATACTACTGTTTGCAGCATATGGAAATCCACGTCAACATGAGAGAAAAAAATCATGGAGATATCCCAGGGCACATCATATTTCCAACCAATATAGATATACAGGTAATTGGAGGAATAATCACTTTATTTATACAAGGGATCAATGGAGCAACAATTATGAAGCATGGAATCCTTATTATGGTTATGCATTGAATCCTTATGTTGGTTATGCATGGAATCCAAGGATGATAAACTATGGTCACGAATGGAATCAGAGTAGCGCAACGGAATATGGATATTAGTTCAGATATGTATCATCTACCAGGATCACATATGGATGGATGATCGATCATGGCGCAAAGTGTGTAAAAATTTACAACACACTCATTACATGGTTTCTTCTTATGTTTCGGGGACGAAACATGTCAAGGAGGGAAGGAATGCTATGCACTTAGGGAAAGGATGTTATGATGTATATGTATTGATGGAGATGCCGACATGTGGCACACATCCCCTTATCTTATTATATCATTCATTTATGATTTATTATGCTTAGGAGGTCGGCCTCAGTATTGGCCATAGGTTAGAATGGTATATATAGGGGTTAGAAGGTTGTAGTTAATCATCATATTGAGTATTGGAGTGTTATTGTATGGTTTGGAGGTTACCCCCTCGAAGTGGTATTGGAGGTTGCCCCCTCGAAGTGGCAAAGCTATTATATGAGCATATTGTCATCATTTATCTATATTTTGGTGTTCTCTCATGTTATTCTGCTGTATATGTTCTGATTTATACAAGTAATATTCTTACACTCTTCCACAAATTTTACCATGACGTCATGAATGACACAAACTTGAGAGGATAACATTTCATTCTCATACTGGAAAGAAAATATGTCGGGGTGAGAAGCCATGATAGAAAGGTAAATAGAAGGAAGCAGAGAATTGTTTACCTATGAGGGGAAGTCGACCTCTTGCCGGACCGGACCTCACCCTGTGGTCTTCAACACACAAAAGAAGTGACACGAAGTAGAGAGGGAAATCCGAGAAGTACTAAACATTTTGTCCTTCGAAGACCCAAATAAAACCCCTTTTTATAAACAAATTGCACCTCAATTTGCAAGGTTTACCTCCTTTTACAATAAAATCCCCCTTTACAAAATTTGTGCAAAAATAGTTCCCTCTTTTTAAAAAATATTGCCCTTTTAGAAAATAAAGGCCCCACTTTTAAAAACACTTGCCTTTTACAATAAATGTACTTCCCTTTCTTTTTAGAAATAATTCTTCAAAGCAGCTATTTATCTTTGCTAATCTTGAGCCTTCTATTATGGATTTTAGTCAAGTAATCTGTTGTTTTTGCAATCTTATCCTCTTCAAACAGGGTTGTGAGAGCTTCCGTTTTTAAAAAATCAGCATAGCTACTCCTGAATGTCCTCATATGCTACACACTCCATTAGGAAATGCCATTCCATTTCCACAGAGAACTGACTGCAAAACCTGACAAACTCTTTCAGACCATTCCTCTTTCGGTGTTGTCCATCTTCTTGTTTCACATCTGAGATGATGCGAACTAGTTTTCAGCTAGGCAATTAACATTTTAGCTTTCCACTTTATTTCGCCTCCATATAGTGCTTTTTCTCATGATCACATGTGGGGTTAAAGTTCTTGACATAATATTCTCTTTTTCTTCCCAATTGTTTCGTCCACATGGCAGTTTTGACTTTCTCTCTCACATACTTTTTGATATCCCCATTAGTGTTAGGACAGTCCTGCATGCTAATTCCCCAATTCTTCATCCACTTTTCATTTTGCTTCATCCAAGTGCACTTCCTTCTATTCAACTTTTCTTCCACTGCTATCTTGGGCCACCAGAGACCGTCCATGCTTTCCACTTTCTTCAAGTACCCCAAAAGCCGAATCAAAGCCGCTGCCTCCATCGGGAAGGCCCCAACTTCAGCAAGAATGATCTCGTAAGGAACCATGGATTTTA